>VZZY01002217.1:3418-17474 GCA_013400335.1 Eurystomus gularis
TTTTAAAATTGGTTGTACATGGAGATCAGGAATGTGACATTTCAGAGGTATTTATAAAATGAAATGAGATTATCAGCACTATTTATCCTGGTTGTTCTTCAAATCATGTTATTCTGGAAAAATCAAGATTCTGTGCTTAGCTATCTGAGGCCAAAGCATACATTTCCAGGCAAATGATAGATCCTTATGAATTTTCATTTACACAGAACCAATAAGCAGTCTGATGTCAAGAGGAACAGGATGATGTGCAATAATATTGCTCCTCTGAACAAGGGCTCGGTCTGAATGGTCTCCTCAGGGACTCTACCACCCCTTGAAATTCAAGAATGACGCTGAATCAAAGAAGTTTGTGGTTCTGGTAGTTAAAAAGAGAGTTAAACACGTAAAAGTTAATCCACTGCTCACACATGCCATGAATGCATTGAACACACAGCATCCTGCACAGGAAGGTAGATTTTTTTAGAACTCCTTAAAAACCAGTTTGAGTTACAAAGGCAAAAATCCTCTATGAAGAATGATGTATCTTCCTAGCAGTGTGTTGATGAAAAGATTAATTCACTCTTCTCTTGAAAACAACAAATAGAAGGTAAATAACCATGTCAGCAAAGAAGACCCAGTCTGCCTAATGGAGTTATTCCCTCCTGCAGTACTGTAAGGGTATGAAATCAAGATCAATAAAATACATAATTTCCTTGGTGTGAAGATTGTCTGGAGTGACCCAGATACAAAGAACTCTTATCCTGTTTTACTTATTCCTGTTTATTTCCTATGGTAAGTGGGAGGAAACATGCAACAAGAAAAATTTATTTTTTTCATGCAGAATTTAAAAATACTTCAGAAAATAAAACTTCAGTGAAAGCCCCCAGAGCAAAACTTAGTATTTCAGTGGTGGATTCATTAACAAAGAGCTGGTTGGCAATTAATTAATTGCAGTAATAATTTTCTGCATTAGAAATCATTCACATCTTAACCAGAGGGTCTCAAAGGAACAGGAACACTGAAATGTCTTGGCCATGATACAAACAAGAAAATCCAGCCAGGCAAACTGTAATACATAACAGATTGTGTGAACCTTGTTTCATGAATGAATCAGAGCCATGACATCCTTTTGGAGATAACCCATTGGCTCTAAGATGGTGAATTTAGTCCTACTCTTTGCAGCTTAATGTCAACCTTACAACAAGCTTCAACAATTTAAAAAATAACATGGAAACCACTTGTACACATGGAATACAATCCAGAGCTCACTGAGTTCCATGGAAAGTCTCACTCCCATTGATGTCAGTGATATTTGGATGAAAGTTCTTTAAGGGATCTTCTGAAAACAGTAACATTGAGGGCTGTGTTAATAATTTAAAACTATTCCTCCATAGTAAATCTAATCAGATTATGAGTGCAAAAAATTCAGAAAAGGTCAAGAAATTAGATTGTTTTTTTGTGGAAAAATGCGCAGCTTGCTTCTTTATTATCCCCCATGAGTAACTTTCTAGACATAAGACTCTTCTGAAAGATTTCAGGGAATATGCACAAATACAACTACATCTTTTTTGTTATCAGAGTTTGACCAGAAGATGGGCAATTTGGCCAAAATTTGGGGCATTGAATCTGGATTGTTGGTTAAGACACAAAAGGAATACAGAAATTTATTTGTTTTCCAGGTCTTATGTTGTTTGCAGGCTTCTGAAAGCAATTATGATAGACTGATAAAATTAATATATTGAATGATTTTGCTATAAAATAATTTAATTTTTAGCATTTATAGCCTTGAGATATGTCTGTCACCCAGACACTCATTCAAACCAGATCCTAGCCATGACAGGGGCCTTAAGCTTAGATGGCACTTTGGTCTCTCTTGCTGTGTGCCTACTCACATCTAGTCCATGAGAACAAGAACTCCAGACTGCACATGTCACATTGATGGGAGCCATCTCCAGAGAGAGGACTACAGTCATATGCCAGATTTTTTACTGGCTGACTTTTCACTTTGGGTTCATCTTGAGTTCATCACATGTACATTGGTTTTGGAACCCACCTTAGAATGTCTGCACTGTGGTGCACTGCATGTCACAGACATGCTAATTCAGTTAAAATTTATTTGAGCTCTCCTTGCCATTCCACATTTCATGACATTGACATACTTCTCAGTAATTAGTCTCTGGGTCTTTGAGTGAGATTCAATGACTTGTAGTATACAAAAGGAGTGACCCTATGACCAAATGACCTTAAATACTGTGAAATGATTAAGCAATTATTCTGTATATTTAGTTTCTGCATATAATGCATACTACAAAATTAATATTTTAGTCACTGCAACAGACATGCAAAATGGTAATAAATGTGTTATATTCAAAGGACTAGCCCAGATTTCACATCTTTATTACAGTTAATAGAGAGCCAGAGCAGACTAAATCAGAACCCAAGAGCAGTCAGATTATTTCCAAGTTTCTCTGGCACTATCAACTCTTTCTGCTTAATCCTTACTTAACTTCTACTGTAATGATAATTATGTAAAATAGAGACATCCTGCAAAAAAAGAAAAAAAGATTGAGGCTCTTTCCTGCTTTTCAGATGAGGTGTACAGTTTAAATCTAGGTACCTTCACCTTTTGTATAAGGTGATTTACATCTTTTGTTAGTGTTGCACTGCAGACAATTCTATTTGAATCATTAACGGCAGAGGAAAAGAAATTTTAAGATTGAAGAATTTTTGTGGCCCAATGACAAAGAAAATGAAAGTCAAATTGAAGGAAGTGTGTACAGAAGTGGACAAAAAGGATGGTGAAGGAAAATAACCTGATTTTTCATTTGGATAACTGAGAGAGGCTGTCAAACATTTTCACCTCCAGGGCTTTTTTTGAATTAGCACTAGTTTGACAGTTGCTGCTGTGAGGTGCCTTAGGATTAAAAGTGTGGAGAATAGAGATGTCATTCTAACTCCAAGAGAAGATGACATTCAGTAGATTTGTATTGGATTGCATCTTTATCACAGTAAAAAGCATGTCTCACTTGTTCTAGTAAGTGTCTTGCTTGCTTTTCATTTTCCGGACACTGAAAAATGCAGACTGACAGTCTGATTAGCTCTCATAATTTCTATTAATGATTCTTGATTCAAGCACATTTTAAGGGACATTTATTCTCTAAGATCAAGGATGCAAAGGACAAGGCAATAATGCTATGCCAATTATTGTCTCCTTTCAGATGTCCCTATGAAATACAGAAATTACTATGTTATTCAACCAAAATGAGAAAATATTAATCAGAGTCATCACTGAATGTAAATGTTGTCTCCCATGAGAGTTCTACCTGCAATTGAACTATTTGGAAAACAGCATGGATAATTATATTACCCATGTCTGTTTAATTCATATTCAACATAAGTCTGAGTCTTCATTAAAATACTAAAAAATGTCCTGATTATAGGTTTTTTCATGAGCTATTTTCAGGAGCTATTCCTAAAGTTTCACTAAGTAAAAACTATAAAAGCATGTTCTCTGGGTTTTGGAAAGATTAGGATGTGAAGGAATGGATTAACTTGCAGGGAAAATCTTCACAAGTGGTGTCCCTCAGGCCTCAGTTTTGGGACCTGTCTTGTTTAATATCTTCATCAATGACCTGGATGAGGGAATCGAATGCACCTTCAGTAAATTTGCAGATGACACAAAATTAAGCACAAGTGTCGATCTGCTTGAGGGTAGGAAGGCTCTGCAGCGGGATCTGGACAGGCTGGAGCGATGGGCTGAGGTCAGTTGTATGAGGTTTAACAAAGCCAAGTGCCGGGTCATGCACTTTGGTCACGACAACCCCCAGCAACGCTACAGGCCTGGGGAGGAGTGGCTGGAGAGATGCCTGGCGGAAAAGGATCTGGGGGTGCTGGTGGACAGCCGGCTGAACATGAGCCAACAGTGTGCCCAGGTATCCAAGAAGGCCAATGGCATCCTGGCCTGGATCAGAAACGGTGTGACCAGCAGGAGTAGGGAGGTGATTGTGCCCCTGTACTTGGCACTCGTGAAACCGCACCTTGAGTACTGTGTCCAGTTTTGGTCACCACAGTACAAGAAGGACATTGAGGTGCTGGAGCGGGTACAGAGAAGGGCAACAAGGCTATTGAAAGGGCTGGAAAGCATGCCCTATGAAGAGCGGTTGAGGGAACTGGGCTTGTTTAGTCTAGAGAAGAGACTGAGCGGAGACCTTATTGCCCTCTACAACTACCTAAGAGGAAGTTGTAGCGAGGCTGGTATTGGTCTCTTCTTTCAGATTAATAATGATAGGATGAGGGGAAATGGCATCAAGTTGTGTCAGGGAAGGTTTAGATGAGATATTAGGAAGAAATTCTTCACTGAGAGGGTAGTTAGGCACTGGAATTGACTGTCCGGGGAGGTGGTGGAGTCACCATCCCTGGAGGTGTTTAAAGAATGAATAGGTGCGGCGCTTGAGGATATGGTGTAGTGATTAGAGAGACGCTAGGAGAAAAGCTGGACTTGATGACCCTGCAGGCCCTTTCCAACCATAATGATTCTGTGATTCTGTAATTCTGTGAAATCTCTATCCTTCAACTCTTCCTTCTTTTACATGTATAAAAATGATTACAACTCCATAAGAATAATATTTGAAGAGATTTGCAAAAAAGATACTGATTTTGAATATTAGTGTAGTATACAAAAAAAAGAACAAAAAGAACAAGTTAAAGATAACATGCTCAGTGTTTCTTAAATGTAAGATTTTTAATATGTAAAATGTTTTGCAGCTGAAAATAAGATAATCTTAAATGGTTACTCCTTCATGAAGTAATGGCATCCCTGTTTTTTCTGAGCTTTTTCTTTTTTTGCATATTTAGGTTCAATATTAATATGAATAAAAGAGTAGTAAACTAGGAGTCTCTATAAATGAGGTGTTTTAATTAAGTGGCATCCAGATTGTGAAAAATAAAAAGTCTTAAATGTGATGAATTCAGAGGCAGAAATAGCAACGGCATTTATATGTACTGCAGTGTTAGTCTTAAAACTTGCACTTGGTATTGTCCTTTCTGTAAATACTACCATGTCAGCACAGAAGCCTAAAGCTGATTATTTTATTTTTTCAAAAAAAGAAATGAACTCATCTAAATTTATGGGAAATTAATACTTTTATTCTTTAGCCACACCCAGTCTTCTTCTGTGATAATTATTTTCACTCATGATGACCTAACAAAAAGAAATGACATTGCCTATTTAGGCTTTACTTAGCCTGACAAAATGGAACAAGCATTTTAGTCTCCTGTGGCAAAAAATAATCTGTTCTTTTTCTTAAACTACTCTATTTTCCTTGAATTTACTTCTTGATTTCTACGGGAAATGTGTTGCTTAACACACTTCAGTTCCACATTTTTGCCTTTTTCTTGATGGCCTTATAGTGACATCTTTCAGACATCCTATGATGAACGAAGGTCTTCTTTTCTTGCCATTTCTGAACAAAAAGCTTCTAGTTCATTTGAGAAATTTTGATTACTTATTCCTGACTACTTGAGCTCTCAAATTTCTTATAAGTTCTATTCTTTTCCTCCTTTAATCTAACAGTTCTTCCATGGGAAGAATTTTATTCGTGCAGGGCTGTCCAGCTTTGAATCATCAATAAATTATATCAACTCACATTTAATCTCTTATGCCAAGATCATCAACAAAACTTTCATAAGGCTCTTATACAGATCAGTCATTGAGACTCTTTCCTGTTTTCAGTACCATATTTGTTTATCAAGCACTTTGGTTACCTTTAAAAATATTAAAAATCCTATGTTTTCCAATGTCTACATTAATTACACATATGACCATTTATGAGGTACATCACTGAAGCTTTAACTGAATCTATTGCAAGGAATCTATTAAATCTATTAAAGGACAGATTAGACTAGACATTTTGTGTTTTATCACCCTATCTACAAATTCTTTTTGTGTAAGACCAAATATGCCAAACAAACTACAAAACATAGTTAAATAAGACAAATATTTTTATTGTAATGGTACCTCTAACCCTCAGTTTTATATTCCCACGCCTTAAACTGGCGAGAGAATTATGACTGATTGAAATATTCCTGTCTTCAGTTCAGGTTTATGTTCTGTGCATATAAAGGAGAATGGAAAGGCAAGACTGTTTTCTAAAGACTTTTTTCTTTTTCTAGATCGTTGTTTTGTCATAATCTTCTGGTGGTAATATAAGAAAGTCTCCCAGAAAATGATTTATACCGTGTCCTGATCTCCACAATGTCAAGATGTCATGTTAAAGTTGTTGGGTCAGGCTTTTTTTCAAAGCCTATTTAGTTTCTGCTAGAAATAAACTGAATGTGTAATCAGAAATCCAAACTCTTGTTAGGTTTCTGGAGTTTCAATCCCACAGGTCAACTTTTTGGCTAGGACTTGTCTTGAATTTCCATGTATAAAAACACAAGTAAACAATCTACAAAGATATGGCTTTTTTTAACCAGTAAAATGAAGTAACACTTCATGGATTTGTATATGTCTTAATTTCCTTCTGATTTTTTTTCCTTGCAAAATGTTGAAGTTGTCACATTTGTAGGATGAAAACAGAGCTCCTCCAAGGAGGAGTTTAAGCATGGGTGGACAAGAGGCATTGCTCTTGCTTTTCTCCACAATTTGCCCCCTATTCAAAGACCTTGCTCAAGAAAATAGAGGAATAAGTCATTAGTCATATTAGTCCATTCAAATGTTTGTCTCCTGGGACTGACAGCAATACTGTACTGTACTGTACTTATATGCTCGCTCAGATGATAGGCTCTGACTTGCGAGCACTAGCTCACTTCATTTAGGCAAAATCTATTAGGAAATGATGACCACATTCCTGGAAACCTTCAAGGTTAGGTTAGACAAGCCTCTGAGCAACTTGATCTAGTTGAAGAAGTCTGTGCTCACTGCAGGAGGGTTGGACTAGAGGGACATTTAAGGGCCCCTTCTAACCCAAACTGTTCTATGATTCTACAATTATTGACCTTAACTGCATTTGAACTGGTGTAACAGAGGGGAAAGGCTGTTAATCCCATTATGACAATGCATCTCTTGGGATAGTTGCTCTGCAAAATTGCTGCAGAATGTGGAGGGATTTAGGATGGAAAACTGGAGGAGCCATAAAAGACCAATGCAATGAAAAAAAAAAAATACAGGCATGAAAACCAGCTGTGAGCGCATCAGAGCATTTATTCTTTTGCAGTTGTCCTACTGCTTACCATTAATATATATTTTCCCAGAGCACTTCCCTTACAAGTTATCCTTATTTTTAGATGGGAATTATAATTCTAAAAAGAAAATTTATTTTAAAAAACATCTACATAAAATTACTGCTAATTAGCCTTCTCTAGGCAATGATAAAATGGTTTAGGGCATTGCTATTATTTTTTATAATGTTTGCTACAAAACAGCTTCTGGAGCAACCAGAGATATATATAACTCTTGTCCTGAGCGCTGGGAAGACCAAATGATTTACAGTCATGCCCTAAATTGCTTACAATGTAAACAGAAAAGCACAAAAACTATTAATGGAAAATATGGAATATTACATGGCATACGTATGGAAAAATGGTTTGGAAACTATTGCATTAATTCTACACTGATTTGGGAAAGATTCACAAAATGAAACACAAAGGGAATGATGGTGTTAAAAAGGCAAAGTCAGGAAAGAGGGTAATAAATCAGGGACGGAAAGAAAAAGGGAGCCAGTGAGAAGGTAACCGAAAAATTGTGGAGACTATGAAGAAAAGATTGGTAGGAAAGTAAACTTCCAGGACAGGGAATCTTACTAACACATCTGATACAATCAGGGCATACTACATTTCCCATATGTTCATAAAGTCAAGTTTAAATGGAGACTTTAATTTTAATAACTTGGTGAGAGACAACTAGATGTGGCCAAATAATGGGTTTCTGTTCACTAGAAAAATTGCAGGATGTCAAAATACTTTCAGACGAAAACAGAGTTAGGTTCTCTCTATAACTTTACTAGATTGGTTTAATAATTTCATTTAGATATTTTATAATTTTAATATTTCTTCATTTGTGATGTAATATTCATCTTGAAACAAAAATGTTTCACAATTATGAAAGTTTTTGTTCAAGAAAATCAAAAAGTCATGCTATAACATTTTCAAATTGTTTTACTTTCCTTCCAGTATGATAGAATACAATTTTGTCCAAGCTAATTTAATTTCACATAAACAAAAAACTGAACTGCTTTTTTGTCTGAATAGCACTGAATGAGAGAAAACTATTTGCATGAATTTTTCCAGCCAGCTTTTTTATTAACATCCTCAATTTCCCGTGGTTGAGTTATAACCTTAATTAATTTTATAAATGGAACTTTAATATAAAAATTCAAGCCATGCTGTGAATATGGTAAGAGGGGGATTGGTCACTTCTCCATCCTGTGGGCTGGAACTTGTATGCTGTTGGGAGTGGCACTAATATAGATGCTATGGCCCCAACTGTCCCTGAGCAACTTACTGAGCAAGGACAACAATTTGATGCATGAAAATAATTTTAGAGAGCACAGAGATATGCAAAAGGATAAAAACTCTGAAATGGAAGAGAACCACAAAGAAATAGCATAGGATGCAGAAGCTTTACCTATCCAATTGAAGTACAAAGCCTGCAGTTGCTCGTTTAACTGAAGATTTGTACGTGCTCTGTTTTTGTGGCCATGAGATGACTCATTCACACACTCCACTCCAGGATTGTCAGGTTGGTTTTAGATCAGTACATATAAATAGAGTTTCTCCCTCCTTCTGCAGGAAAAGGTGACTCAAGTCTATAATGATTTTTTTTGGTTTTGATCTTGCCCCTTACACTTACTTTTGGCCAGGGAAAGTGAAGAAAATTTTCAGATTTTTGCTAAGTTTCACTGGGATGGAAAAAAATCAGAAAGAGAAGAAAAGTTCCCTATCGTATGTATAGCAAAACTGTTCCTATAATTGTTTCTCTGTGATTCTCAGAGGATCTAAATCAGCAAAATTCACTTCACTTGCATTACTTAGCATTCTCCTCCCTGTGAAAACTGAACTTCAGTAAAAATCTGATGATTTTTAACAACTTGTTCACATTTTTAGATGCTTGCTTTTTGTAAAGGATAGTGATCTTTTGCAGTGTAGACTTTTATACAACATCCTATTCAAGCAACTTATAAGAGATCCTGCCACTGAGATTTCTGTTCCTTTTTGTTTTCTCCTTTTGCTGAGCTTCAGCTACATGACATGCACAGTAAGAGTATGATACTGCTTCAGCAAATGAAGAATGTAACTCCCAGAAAATCATCACTCATCTTTCAAATATAAAAAGCACTTCCATGACAGAGAACATATGAGATATTGAATGATATACCTTTATTCTCTCCAACAGTTTTATTCTATCTTTCATCTCATATAATTACACTTTATTTCTGTGAAGCTTTTTCTGAGTCTGTATAGTAATCACATAGTAAAAAAAAAAGACATATCCACCCATAGACTGAATGTGAATGACAGCTGATCTTGACTGCAGACTGGAGTCATTAAATTTAGAAGGTATTTCAGGTTGGAAAGTTTGATTAATATCAAACAAAGCCCATTTAAAGCTACGCCCTTTTCAGAATGGAGTGGCACATTTAATAATTATATGAAATGGCTTTAATTTCTAACACCTATTCCACACCTTTTTCATTTCCATAAGATTGACAGGATAAGAATACTTAATGCCTAAACAAGAAATGCTAATACTCATAACCATTGAACTTTTTGTATTTTCTCACTGTAACTCCATGACTGAAAGAAAAATTGTTTCCTGCATAATTTCTTCCACTGTGTTCCTTTCAGTATGGAAAAGAACAAAGAAATCCATTGTTTAAAGCTGTAGATTTACTAGACCTACCACTGGGTTATTAATCCAAAAGATACTAAAAAAACGTACTAAAGATGCAAAACACCATCCAGACAGAACTGTGTTAAGAGGAAATTGGTTTGTATATTTCTTTTATTCATATTTATTTGACTATCTTTTGCAGTGATGAATAACATATGTATATATACATAACAAATCTCCATATGTCAAATAGATGTCAACACATGGAACAAAAAATATTATTCCATGCTACACTATAAATGGGTGTCTGAAGCTGAATATATTAGTTTTTATCTTACTTAGCATTCCAAACTGTAGACAATATCCCTTGAATTGGCTGAGATGGCCCAGACACACTGCCTTGTAAAACAAGAAATCCACTCATTTTGTTTATTGCTCCTCCTACTGCATACTGTGATGTCTCTTGTCCAATCTTTGTTTCCAGCAAAACAGAAAGAAACCTTGTTTAAAAAGATCTTTTCCTTCCCCCTCCCCAAATCCCCTTCTATTTTTAGATTCTTCTTAAAGATTTTGAAACTCTTTGTCTAGAAATGAGGCACTAAAAATCAATAGTGGATGCTATGGACTGTTTATGCATTTGACAGTCCATGTGACTGAGTGTCACAAAGCCAGCTGGCCTGAAAGACGGATGCAGGAATTCTCCTGGAGTTTAGCTTCCTATATGCAACACTGAGAAAATCAAGACATGTCTCTGCTTTCTTGGAGATCCTCTTATTTGCTTTGAGCCCTTTCAAATCTGTTAGAGGTGGAGGGCAGAATAATAAAAACAGAATAAAAGGGAATGGGACCAAATAATTCAAAGGAGTAAGACAATGTCTTTTGTCCTAGCTCAGGAGTTCCACGACATTCCCCCATGCAGTGTTCCGGCTGTGTGCTGAACTAAGGTCTACACCATACAAGATGACAAAATAATGTCTTTGAGGCAACTCCCTGCACTTTCCAAACTCCCATGTTCATTCATTCGTACTGGCAACAGCGACAGGAACTCATTTCTAACTCGCCTTCCTGTTCTTTGGGGAATAAATGGGTGACATTCTTTAATTAAAAAAGTGAGCTGGATTAGGCTCAGCAGCTGTGACATCAATGGGTGGTTTGCATCTCTGGATTTCCAGAATTAATTTCTAATTTGCATACTTTTGTAAAATTGTCTACTTTGTGTCTGTCTGATTTAAACTATGTATGGTGTTAAGTATTCTTGATTGATCCCTAATAGCACATACCCGGTGGTTAATAATACTGTAATCAATTAGAATAATGGTATTATAAGCAAAATATTATTTAAAATAAGTAACACTACTAACGTAGAAAGTTCTTGTTTTCTGCAGTGAATTACCTTACTTTGGTGTCAAGAGTCTCTTTCTCAAGATAAATTTGAAGTATACTTGCTGAAGGCATACTCTGTTCTATGATTGGTCATACTGTTCTTTGCACACCAAAGTTAAATGACATGGCTGTTGTGTAAATAGTGCTACCTGTCATAGAGCATGAAGAAGTAATTGTCTTTCAATTCCATATAAGCATGTAGAGGAAGGCTCTGGAAACAATAAAAATGCTGCTCCCACTTGACGAACAGGAGGGCTGACAATCAGATATCTAGTATTTGAAGGGGATTTATTTTTTTTTTGCTTTTAACGTGTTTTATATAATAATCCAGTGTTCTGTCACAGTTTTATTTTCAGTGTAGCAGACCTGAAATCTTTAAAAATAACTCCACAAACTGAGACATTTTATTTTAGTTATTCCATTTGTCCAATCTCAGAAAACTCCTTTAAATTTAAAAAGACCTTTTATTTAAAAAAATTTCTCTTTTAGAAAAAGATAGTTTCAATTATCAGCTGTGTTCCCGCAAGATGCTCCATTTTGAGGACAAACATTCAGGTCTATAATTTTTGGGTTTTGATTGGCAATTTTTACACAAAAGGAAGCAAAACACAGCAACCTATAACTTCACCACAAAACTCTGTTGTGCCAGCACATATCTAGAATATATATTTCTTTTTACTTTCAGGTTGTGTTCATTTTTACCACCTTTCCTGCTCCAAAAATGATGTGTACATTTCTAAAACCTTTAAAATCAATATTATATCATATGTGCTGGTCTAGGACATGCAGTTGTGTTTAAAATTGGCCCTTTTTGCATTGTTAAAAAATTTGCCATTTTCCAACATAAAGCAAGAGTTGGATGAAGTTATCTCATTTCTGTCACTCATGCTAAAGGAAAGGTGTGCTGTAAAGGTTAGTGAATTAGTTCTCTTGGGTCCCATTCCTGTCAAATAAAATCTGAATCCCGTTATGCAGCATTTTTCACACACTTTACTTGGAAAAAATGCTGAGTTTGCTTTCTCTTTCATGAATAAACTTCAGTGAACTGTATTAATCCATTAAGCACACAGAAACATTGGTGGAACTAACCCTGGAGTAGCACGGGAACAGACTGGGTGACTTAATAAATCATCCCCTTCGAGACTTGATAAAAATGCGTTACAGAATTGGCTTCACCTACATTACTGGGGTCCTGTGCAGAAGTGCTGCCTCTGCCAGGTAATATGTTACTTGACCCACATGAATGAGACCATTAAAATAAAGAAGGGAAGGATAATCAGAAAAGAAGGAAAAGCACCTTTTGTATTTCTTCTCTCACAGCCACCCCCCTGATTCAAGTATATTTGCTTCTGCCTTCTTAAAACATAAGAAATGATCTAATTATTTATAATCAGACAGGATTGTGTGTCCATATCATCTCCTTAGCAAGTGTCTAGGTTTCTTCAGTGATAATCTGCATCTGAATAGCCCACTTTTGAATTCGAAAGTCTTTTGGGCACTGGAAACAGCCAGTGAGCGACAGTAATCATAAAATGAGGCTTATCTCCTGATTGAGGTTGAAAGAGATCTCAAATAAAGTGCTAACTGTAGGACTACTCTAGGCTAGTGTTAGCATTCTGTGATTTCCAAAATGGAGGAAAATAACTTATTTTCATTCCATTCTCTCTTCCCTTGCCCTTTTCTTTCAAATGGGCAAACTTTCCTATGGGAACACCTGTGTAAACCTGCTTTCCATCCATAGTTGTGAAGTTTCTGTTTTGTTCAGGATTTTTATGAACACATAAATCCATCAATTGCATGGAAAAACAAGGTGACAAATTTATCAGCTCTTTCAGTGTAACATTTGGATCCCTGCAGTTAAAAAGCCTACCCATTAAAAATGTCTTTTTCATATGTCCTACCGGGCAGCTCCAGGCCAAGGCCAGTTTATGGTATAACACAGGAGTAAATTCTGAAGTCAGCTCTGAGGCTGGCTGCAAGAAAATCTGAATAAAAACATTGGAAGACGACCCATGATGAACATTTTCCTTGAAAGGATTCTGTTGTTAATTGCCAAGGTAGAATCCATTACTAAAAGTGCATCCTTACTACTATAAGAGGTTAAATATTATGGAATTTCTGTTCAGCAACCAAGGAAGAACAAACCAAATATGTTTTCTCACATATATATCAATGTATATAAAGTTCTCCAAACATTTGTTTTAACCCTAAAACTCATGCAAGCCAGAAAAATTCATCTTGATCTAGGGCAACAAGACAAACAAGGGACATACATTCATAGTTTACAATTACTATGTCAGATGCTTAGTATTATTTTTTTAACCCTTTTTTCTTCTTAATCATGTTTCTACACCTTCTAAAATATGTCTAGCCAGTGAAACTGAAATGAGTGAAGTTGAAAAGAAAACCAAAAGTATAAAAATAATTTTTTCATTACATGAATCCTTTCTCTGGCCCATGTTACCTTGGGGGGATTTACAGGGATTCCCTGGGCAGCCTGTTCCAATGTCTAACCACTCTTTCAGCAACAATTGCTTCCTAATATCCAATCTAAACCTTCCCCGGTGTAACTTGAGGGCATTACCTCTTGTCCTGTCATTAGTTACTTGGGAGAAGAGACTAACACCAGCCTTGCTACAAGCTCCTTTTAGGTAGTTGTAGAGAGCAATGAGGTCTCTCCTCAGCCTCCTCTTCTCCAAGCTAAACAATCCCAGTTCCCTCAGGCACTCATAGAATCAGAGAAACACAGAATAGCTTAGGTTGGAAGGGACCCTAGAGTTCATCTAGTCCAACCTCCCTGTCATGGACAGGGATGCCTCTCAACTAGACTAGGTTGCACAGGAGCTCATCCAACCTGGCCTTGAA
>VZZY01002221.1:585-13804 GCA_013400335.1 Eurystomus gularis
CTCTTTGCCTGAGGCTTTTAAGGAACATATATTATCTGGACAATTTTGCAGGTCCTGAAATGGGTCATGGGAAAGACGCCCCCTTGATTTATAGAGAAGTTGCTAACCAAGAGCATTATTTGTAATAGGCACTTGACTGTTCAATATCTTTACATTTAGTCTCTAAATATCTAGCCTTCCTCATTTTGTGAGTCAGTTGCTTAGACAGGTACAGACTTCTGGGAAGGAGCCAGGCTATGAGTACCTTTCTTGTCTGTCCATGGCATGCAAACACATCAAGGTACAATAATTAAAAAAATAATAATAATAAAAAATCCCTACTAAATGCAACTCTAATGGGAAAAATTGAAAGGAAAAAAATTTGAAAACACCATTGGAAGGAAGAATATCAGAAAGCTTTGGACAAAACTTTAAGACAAACATAGCTTCTACTGCTGAAGTTGTACGAAGTGTCAGTATGCATGACACTATCATTTAATACATCAAAGAATGCATTAGAAACATGCTTGCTACAAAAGCAACACTGGTTGTGCATCCCTGAAAAGCAATGGCATTGACACAAAAGAGCTTGTCAAAGATAGCAAAGGGAAATGCCTGCAACAGTTTTGCAGATATAATGATTCCATCAGTACATTGGAAAGACAAGCAATAAAAATGATCAGGGTAGTGCTGGTCACATCATTTTATGTAGATAACATTTGCTACGAATTTAGTCTCTTTTATTCCTTAAAAAATCCTTTGCAGACTTGTACTGATTGCTATGAAGCAGTCGTTATTCATTGAGCTGGTGGCTGGGAAGGTCCATTAAGCCAACCAATCTGACCTCATAAGAGTAATGGATTATTATAACAGAATCTAGTGGCCTTATCCAAGTTCAGAGGCTTGTTGAACTCTCTATGGATAAATAGTTGTTGGGCCAATAAATTTATAATCAAACTGGATAAAATGTGGGAGATGAAATAGAGTCATGGTGTCACAGTAGATCAGTAACAAGTCTAACCAAGAAGTCAGGTTTTCTGACTTGAAGGCTGGTATTTAAGGACCCAGAGTCTATTACCTGTTTATCTTGTCTTCATTGTTTGCAGATACCCAACTGTGTGTACTGGCATGATGATTCTATTCCTTGTTCAAGAGATATTTAACAGATGTTTGGTTTTGGTTTGAAGTTTTTGTTTCTGTGTTTTTGTGTGTGGGTCTGGGTAATCTTTCATTTGTTTATTTTTCTTCTAAACAACTAAAATAACATTTTAAAAGGTGTGTGCCTTCTAACAGATGCTTGGGAACAAAGAAGTAGAACTCTTTCCAAAAATATATTCCTGCTTCTTAATATACAGCTTTAAAATCCAAACATCATTTTCAAATTAAAAAAAAAAAAAAAAAAGTATTAAACTCTTACGCTAAAGATGACTCAGTGAAATGTATGGGTTACTTCCCAGAATATTGCCTAAAAAAAATTCGTCCTTCTCAGGATCTGTTTATAGATTAACTGACAATTTTAAAGATTTTTATTTAAAACAAAATGGCTGCTGTGTAATTTAAACCATCTTAATATAGCTGTGTGTATAATTAATTAATAGTTATGTGTCCTTTAGTAATTGAAGATAAATATTTTATTAAACATATTTTTGAACAACACTTGTGTGTATTCAAACATTTTTAGCAATATCACTGGAAGGAATGACTTTAAAGATATATTTGCACTCTTTCTCACAGACTACTGACATTCACAAATTGCTGTTTACATCTCCATTAAACCAATTGCAAGTGATTTCAAAGGGGTTTTATAAAGAAAGCTCAGACTCATCATCAAAGATTAAGTCAAATTTTACCAATATAAGCTCTGACCACATATTTTTAATATCTGGAGTCCGTAAAAGGGATGAGCCATAATTAGAATGGTGAGCAGATGATCTGACAACGACTAAGTGATCATAGCAAAGAACTTCAAAATTGCAGTGGAATGATGGGAAGAACATCCTCATCAGTCGGACTCATTAAGCTTGAAATATTATCTCAGGGAAGTTGAGAAAATGCCCAAATTTTAAACTCTTGGTGATAACACAGTCTATGATTTATAACAGTATCACATAATATGCTGTGACATCTATTATACACATAGAAACACTTTTAAAAAAAGGAAGTCGTGAGGTCTTATGTGACATGTCCATACAGAAGATAAAGGCATAGAGAAATAGGACAATGAAGCAGACGAATGGAGGAATCCATGAAAGGTGAGAAGTGTTCCTAGCTGGTTTTAAAATATATATATATTTTACAACTATACTTGTATGACTAGTTTTTAGATTTTAATATGTTCTAATTCCATATACCCTTCCTTCTTCATCTCATATAACATGGATATTTTTGCCAAGGTCAAGAAGAATTTTCATTTACAACGTAGTGGCCCAATAGCATAAAACATGTTAGTTTACTCTTTTGTACACAGAAATTGAGGTGTTTATGTGTATACTTATAACCATACCAAAGTCCCATGAAATAATCAATATAGCGTGTTGGTACACTGTTAAATCAGGTCTTCCTTGCTTGAAAAAAAAAAACAAACCACAATAAAAAACCCTCAAAAGAAAAAAAGAAAGATAAAAATTGATAACTAAACAATTCATTTTCTAATTAATTCAGCGTGTCTACCCTTTCTGTACCAGGCCATTCCAGATAGGATTCTACTTATGTGAAACACAAAATTCAAGCAGTTAATAACTCTAGGTAATCTGGACCAAAATTTGAGAGATCTATACAAAGTAAAGAATCTCCATTACTACTATAGTTATGTATCTAATTAGGATTTTTTTCAGACTCACAACTCCATCAAAAAACCGAAGACATTATAAATGATGCACCAAACCCTGTAGAAGGGGTCTAGGAAAGTCACACATATGCTCAAATCTGATTTTTTTTTTTTTTTTAATTCAGCTTATTTTTCTCCACATATGAATAGGATCAGAAAAAAAACCATAAGCCACTGAGGATGGGGGGAAGAAGTTAAGAATCAGGTTAGAGTCTTGGAAACAACAGACTGAAGTATTTGATTTTACAAGTATGACAGTGTTGTCTTTTCTTCAAGTTATTATATCTCAGCCTTAAAAGCAGAGATCTGTCTTGTAACTGGTTGGTGATGGTTGGCAAACATAGGCAGAGATCCAAAAAGTAATTGACTATCAAATGGCTATTGCTCAATGGAGTGAGCTTTTTGTTGTTGGAGAAAAGGGAGAATGAGCATGATGTGATATATTCTTAAGACACATAATCATTCTTAGAAAATAAAATATAGAGATCATTTATGATTCAGAGAGGAGAACATGCTTCATGCACTTTTGAACACACGCTGGAGGATGGTGTGAGACCATCAGAAAGGCTATGAGACAGCTGAGACTGTTTGGGAAGTGCCATGAGGCTCTGGACTGAGTTGACCCTTGCTGGACTGAAGCTCTAAGGAGAAGCAGCCTAGCACAGGGTTGAGTCTGGAGAGGGCTTTCTAACCCAGAGCTTGAACTGTAAGCACTGCAAGTTACAGACTCTTTGGAATAGAAAGTATTGCAGAACAGAAAATGGATCTGCTCATACCTGGAGCCCTGTGCACATAATGCAGAGGTGAGGAGATAATCGTGGTTAGAAGAATGCATTGCCCTATAATTTTCTCACAATACCTGAGGATGATGGTTAAGATTAGTAAAAAGAGATTTCAAGGGTTCTTATCTAAGTCAGTAATAAACTTCCAGAAAGCCTAAATTTATTCCATTCTTCCCTCCAAGCTTTGTCACTGTTATCATTGGATAAAATGCTTGATGAGCAGTGAAATATTACCTATCGTAAGTAACCCAGAAGGCCAATGGCATCCTGGGATGCGTTAAGAAAAGTGTGGCCAGAAGGTGAAGGGAAGTTCTCCTCCCCCTCTACTCTGCCCTGGTGAGGCCTCATCTTGAGTACTGTGTCCAGTTCTAAGCCCCCCAGTTCAAGGAAGACATGGAACTCCTGGAAAGAGTACAGCACAGGGCCACTAGGATGATTGAGGGGTTGGAGCATCCACCACATGAGGAAAGGCTGAGGTAGCTTGATCTGTTTAGCTTGGAGAAGAGGAAACTGAGGGGAGATCTGGTCAATGCTTATAAATATCTAAAGGGCTGGTGTCAGGAGGATGAGACCAGACTCTTCTCAGTGGTCTCCAGTGACAGGACAAGGGGCAATGGCCACAAACTGGCAGGAAGTTCAACCTAAACATAAGGAAACACTTCTTTGCTGTGAGAGTAACAGAGCGCTGGAACAGGCTGTCAGAAGAGAGGTTGTGGAATCTCTGTCTCTGGAGACATTTAAAATCTGTCTGGACAGATCCTCCTGTGTGATCTACACTAGGATCCTGCTCTAGCAGGGCAGTTGAATTAGATGATCTTCAGAGGTCCCATCTAGCCCCTACTACTCTGTGATTCTGTGAGATGATACATTTCAGTATCCAAGACTCCTAGATGCGCACTTGAAGTGACATTAAGTTTTGCTTCAGAAATTACCCCTGCCAAAATGTTTATAGGAGTAACAAGCTAGTTTTTATGTGGGCTGTGAGGAAATTGTCAATTTGCATGCTCTCATCAAACCTTTTGTACATAGGAAATGAAACTTCTTATCTGGACATCTCTGTCAAGCAAGGGTTAGATTAAAACTACGTTTTTACCTTTCTGAATGAAGTAGAAACTCTCCCACTGATACCCATGGAGATTAGTAACAGTGAACAGCAATTTACAGGTAAACAATTTCAACCTTGAAAGGAGGAAAAGGTACTTGCCATTTTTTGCACCATTTTGATTCAAAATCACTTCAAATTAATTCAATTTTTTATTAGTATAATATGGGGCTTTTATTTTCACATTTGGTATGTATCTGGAAATGATGCAGAAGAGAGACTGAGTCAAATGACTAATTGTCTAGGTAAACAAGATTCACTTTAAAAAAGGTCTGCTCAGTTGTGCCTGGAATGATGCAGACAAATGTGGAAGAAAAATAATAAACTTATGTAGCAAAATAGTTTCAAAGATGTGGGGCGTGTAGCAACCTCTGGTAGATATTGGAATATTTTTCAAGTGATATTGCATTTCTTTTGGCACCTGGCTGACTTGTCTCTCATGTTTCTTTTGTTGTTGTTTGTTTTTTACATTAATAATATATTGTATTACTTACCCATTCAGTCTCCTGAGACCTCCCAGGGTTTCTTTTTAAAACCAGATTCCACAGAGACAGCTAAAAGCATGCCACCTATATCCTGTCAAACTCAATGACATTGAAACTGTTTCCTCAACACATGCTAGTTTCTTCAGTGGATCAAGAGGGATAGCACTCAATTTCTGTTAACTTTTTTGATATATTTTTTTCCCAAAGCTTGAATTCCTTCCTCTTCTGTGCCCAGCTAGGAGTGCTGGAACCATAGTTATCCCATTCCTAGATATCCAGTAGGCAAGTCTGGCAACCCACAGATGTCATGCTAGCAGAAAATTTGGCTCCTTTACTTTTCCCTTTTTATTTCTTAAGGGGAATATCTAGACACAGGCAATGCTTTCTCTGCATTATAAACTGGATTGTTCTTATTGGAGTGATGGGAGTTCAGCACTGAGATTTTTTCCCCCACGACCTTTAGCTCTTGGGAAAGTTAGAGGGTTATTCAGAAAGGTTCCTTACATAGCTGTTAAGAAAAACAAGTTCATTGCCATGAAGTTTGATTTCTTGGCACTGGGAGCTATAGCTTTCCCGAAAAAGGTTTTAAAGGCAAGAAAATAGAATAAATTGTTTAGAACTAATGTTTGGGTAGCAGCCATAATGACTGAAGTGAGCTCTAATTTGTGCTGTCGTTGTGCTGGGCTTTCAGGGAAAGGCAAAGTATTTGAACAGAAGAGTTTCTTTTCCCATCTGTAAAACATGGAATAAAGTCCCATTCTCATCTTCCTTCTCATCCCTTGAGAAACTTTCCGATGTTGAAAAGGATCACCACAGAATAAAAGAATCCTACCTCATCTTCTGCTGGAGATGATACTTCAGACCATTTCGGCCCAACCTGGATTCAATTCCATTTTCTAGCACAGTAGAAAATGGAGCCATATGGAATTGATGAAACTGTCTATAACATTCACTTCATTCAAAGCTGCAAGCTGCACTGAAAGGATGCATACTTCTTTGTGCTCTGAGACATAATGTAGGTAGGAAAAAAAACCACAAAACAATGGGTGGCAATATAATATTGTCCAGGTACTGCACAAAACTAAGTAATCTAATACATGTGTGTATGTGTGGGAGGGAGGGCACAAAAGGAGAGACAAAATTAAAGGATTTTCTTCATTGCTGTTGTGATGTGAGTTTTGTTTAGAAGAAATGTAATAAAATGCTGGATAAAAAAAAGAATCCTGTTCAATTTTTTTTTCCCTCCTTGGTGACATAATTTCCTTGATTTCAAGCCTAGCTGAACTTTACCTAGCATTGACACATGATTTGAGGAGCTCATTTGTGCCTTTTAGAGCTGCCTTCCCTCCTTCCCTTTGAGGGACACTGCACAAACTGGGTTCAAGGCACCTACCTCCAGTCACCCTGCCAGAGATAAGACAGGGAAGGGACTGCTTATTTATCATTTAAAAAACAAAGGCTATGCTTACCTCTTAAGCAAAAAACAATTGATCACCAATAGTGAGTAAACATTCCTTAGCCACAACACACAGACCTTGAGGGATTTATGAGCAGTTACAAGTTCACCTCTTGACTTAGTTGGAAGTTGGTCTGCTTGTCTGAGTAGCAGACTCTGACCAGTAATGTCCTGTGCAAATGAATTTAGATGTTTTCTCAGCTTGTATTCATATTCTACAAAAGGTAAATATCCCCCAATTGCACCTACTTGGAGCTGAATTATCGACTTCAGCTTTGAAGTGCAAATGAGCTGAATGAAAACATACTTAGACTGCAAGACAGGAGCTGTTCCTACTAGCTGATTTATGGTGTATTAACTGTCTAGTAAGGAAAGCCTTCTATTGCTATGGATTTGTAATCCCTCTGTCCAATTATTCTGAAGATGAAGGCAAAATGCCATCCACTGTATGAGGCGATCGATAGTGGTCATTTCTTAAAATTCTTTACTTCCCTTTTTTTCCAGCAATCCAGGTTACAGTATCTTCCATAAATTGCTCTTTCATGGTTTATCAGCCATGCTCTTTCTAAAAAGCAGACTTATGGACTAAGGTTATGAAAATAAACTGCTATAAACAACCTTGCAGTAGGTTAAAGATATCAGTATTTATTTTAAATGGAAACTACTTCAGAAACTTCTAATCACCGTATTCTGTCTATATAATCTCTGACTAAACAATTAAGTGTTAGGAAGGGAAAAGAAGCAGAACATTTATTGACAAAAAATAACCCCTACAACAAAAAAAAAAACCTGCAAACCACACCTAATTATTAAAGACCCATACATGTTTATGACTTTTTCTAAATAAATAAATATAAACATTAAGTCACACCAGATGAAATATTCAAGCCCCCCAATTGTCCCATTCCTGTTTGCTAAAGGGCACTATATCTTCATGTAATACCATTTTCAAACTCTCATTCTGAAAGAGAAGAGACCCTCTTCTTTGCCAAAACATCATATCCACTTGTTTGGTCTTTTATGTTAAAGTATTTACTTTTTGGTGTAGAAAACTTTCATCTCAATCTTGCCAGTCTTGTATTAGAACAAAAAGTCTTTTGGGGGCTTCTCAGAACTTCCAGCATGAACACAGACTTCAGTTTATTTCAAAAACATGGTTTATCCTAAGAAAATACTGGATGTTGCATATCCAGTTTGTTGCATTTCTGTGTGTGTGTCTCTACCTACTTATACCTGATAAAGCAAGATATTGCTCTCATTTTAAAGACAGCTAAATAAAGATCCAACAATTGAGGTTCATTACATAGGTGTAGATACTTGAATGGTTAATTTCATTGTCAAAGGAAGTAGTCCTCAGCATTTATAAACAATGGAGATCTTATTACAGTCAGTGCAGTTCAGGATTAAATCCCTTTTATCCTCAAGTGCATACATAAAATATGGCAAATATATGTGCTATGATGTCCTTAGATTACCAGTTTAATCCATTAAGAAGAAAGACAATAAAGAATGGCTGCCTGCAATGGTGATAACTATCTTGTAACTCCAGCCCTAGCACCAAAAGGAAGAGAGCAGCAAGCCAAAGAGTCACAGTGAGCACTAAGGCATTTTTTAGAATCAATGTTATTGGCATGATTGGACAATGAGCTTCCAAGGGGTCTCAGCCTCTTGAAAGCATCTATTTTGCTGTCTACAGTAATTTGAGATTATAAAATGGTCATAACCTTCATTATTTTAATTGAAACAAGTAAGACTACCATGATATCTGGAAACAGAATTATTGTACAAAATTTTGGGCCACAATTTAAGCTGCTATGATCTTTTCCAGCGTAGTAAATGACCTCTGTTTCATGAAACCTACATAAATCAGCATCCAACATCATAATAAGTTCTGGCTGTCTTAGATCTATATGGGATTCTTTGAAGACATTGCAGACTGAAATTAAGAGCATGCCCTGAGTAACTGAATGGGTCTTTCCGTCATTGGGTTTTTGTTATTCTAGCAATCAAGGTACATGCATAGCTCTCTCTACAGTACAGAAGTTTCTCAAATTTGTTAACAAATTTTATTCATGAAAATAATATATGAATTAAGGAAAGGCCTACTTTATAGATTAAAAGCTATCGCTCAGAATAACTGTGGCTATTATCCAAGGTCATCAAGGAGATCAGGGTGTGCTCCTGTTGTCAAATTTTGCTGTCCTGAATCCTTTTTCAGACTCCTACTCATTGGAGCCAGTTTCACATTTAAAATTCTGCCTGAGAATCACAAGCACGAATGAAATTCAACTTTTTATAAGTGATCCTTGCATTTTCTTGCGAAATATACTATTCTGTTTGGGCTCAGTCCAGAACAAATTATTTAGGTACAATAGAAACACAGCTATCCCATTTCCAGGAGAATTTTTTATCTGCACTACTTTGTAAAGCTTTTACCTAACTTCATAGTTCAGATGTTACTTTGTAAAGGCAGAATTAATTTTCTTGATTGCTAATCCATCACCACTAAGTATGATGCATATGGTATCAAACATGGGTATTTCTGCTATCATTAATTGTGGCACATTGTCACAACCGATAAGGAAATGCAATATGAGAACAAGAAAACAGTCGCTGGATTTGGCAGCTTACCCTTGTTTTTCTGGTCACCATGGCAGGTACTAACTGAAACCCTTAACTCAAGAGGGTGTCTGTGTGAATAAACGAGGAAAAGAAACTCAGGACTTGGAGAGCATCAATCATTCCGCTGTGTTGTCTCACACTCCGTTTGCAATGCTGTTGTTCAGTGAAAGATAAAGACGGATAGGTCTGAAAGCTAGGGTGGGGGTGGGGAGCTCTGTAAAATATCCTAATGCTCAGGAGCAAAGCCGTAACTCTTGGCCCTGAGAATTTTGTTAGAGAAAAGGAGAGGCAGTGACACAGAGGATGAGAGAAGGAAATTAACATGTGCTTAACAAAAGAAAAATCAAATAAGGAACACTGGTTTAAATGGCAGATAAAGTACAGCTGAAGTGATAAGTATCGTATGAGAGACAGGAAAGGAAATTAACAAAACGTAAGTTAGAAGGGTAGGAAATATCCGGGTCCAAGCCCATCAGCAGGTAAAAATACATAGGTCAGGAGGAAGAGAATGGGCTGTTTTCTGCTTTGAGAAAGAAAATCCTCATATAAAGTCCTAGGGAGGGCTTTGGAAAGAAATTTGTTTTTCCATTTCAGTTTGCTTTATGAGGAGGGAACAGAATCACTGAAATAGCTGTGAATTACAGATTAAATCATTTTATTATTAAATAAAAAAGTCAATGGAGATAGATGCTTTTGAGATTGTATAGATATTCCCTAGAGTATCCCCATAATATGGCAAGCTTATATAAGCAGAGAGATAAGTGGGTGAATCCTGTATTTTAAAACTAGTAGAAGCTATTATGATTATCTTCACTGACCTCCAGTGTAATGCAGACCTAAAACAGCACAATCATTTCTGTATTAGGTGGTGAACCTGTGTTTAAAAGTTTCTGGACAGTGCTGCAGCCCGTATTGCACCATAGGAGTGGTCCCATTCATTCATCTGGGCATGTCAAAATGATGTTGAAATCTTCTATAGGCCCTGGTTTAACCTAGTGATTGAGAGAAGAAAAAAAAAAAAGGAACTACCTTAACCTTGCTCATTTATTGCTAAACTGTGAGTTGAATGTTGCATCACTCTGTAGCACAACATACGTTTTTAACAATATTGCTTTTACTATTAAGGGAAACTTAAATCTCAAGGAATAGACTCTGGATTAGGTTATTTTATTCTCTCTTGAATTTACTAGATGATATGCCTCCGAAGGATATATACGGATATAGAACTTAGACAAGGGATTGGCCTGACTCTCCTAGCTTGCTATCGTTTTAGGCCTTTTCCTCTACTTAGCTGTTTTATTTTTCTTTCTTTCTTTCTAAATGTGGACTTCTTATTAAATCAATTCCTGCCTTTTCAGTAAAAATCAGAAATAGACTTCAGTAAAATACTTGTTCCCATTCCACATTGAACTCTGTTCTGCAGTGCCGCTTTCTCAGCTCTATATACCGAAGGGGCAAATTGCAGGTCTCTGCACTGGTGACTTCCAGAGTGTATTTCCCACTTGCCTCGTAGGACCTCTGTTTCTTATTTCTCTGTTGGTTAATGCTAAACTATCTTGCTATCGCAAATCATTCATGCTCATCCTTCTGTAACTTTATGAATCTTCAGCTGCTTCATATATCTTCATTTAAGTGAGCTAAAAATAGCTATTCTAGGATCAGGAAGTAAAATTGATGCTATAACAGTCCTGTAATAATAATAGAACAACCATTACAATAACAATAAACAATGGTAATATTGATAAGCCATCACTGTTCTTTCCACTATTTAAACTACACTAAATATAAACTAAAAGATATTATATACACATTATAAATTATATGATGTGTTACATACTTTTTCTGACATATATCTTTAATTCAAGCATTTCTTAATATACAGATATGTTTAAATATGTATCTTCTTGTATGTCTCTGTGTATATGTATACACAAATACAAACATCTTAACTCAGCTAGATCTACTCTGTGGAAACGAAACCACATATTAAAATAGCACTAAATTTAAAGACATCTTCTAAAATTCAGCCTTACTTTCTGGATCTCTCAAATGTGTTCAAAACCAGACGAATATCTTTAAATCCTTTATTAAGATCGGAAATATACCTAACAACATATGCATATTTTATCTCCTTATGATGTACTCAACTCCACAAAGCAGTTTATTACTGAATGTACCAGTGAAGTATGTGCTTCAACTGGTTTGAAACAGGAATAGTTTGCAAAGTACAGTATTACTAAAAGTAATGGCTTACAAACTACAGCAAAACTGAAGATAATGCAGGAAATCCAAACCAAAGAGCATTTTTTGTAGTACAATGGTTTGCTTAAAGTTAGAGCTAAGAAACGACCACAAAGATGCAGTCAGAAAAGACTTTGTGCTGCCTTGTGCAGCCAAATTAATGTTGCTGTATGTAGCACGATATAAGGGTACTTTCACAGACTTGTAAATGTAGAAAGCAGAGAATCTGTAGTTGTCTTTAATCTGAATAAATTGCTAAAGATGTGAAGCAAAGTGATAAACTCAGAGCAAGACAGGGAAGCCACTCTGGAGTGAAGTCACCAACAGCAAATTGAGAGCCTGGTCCTTTTTGAAAAATATGTGGGTCTTTTCTTTGACTTCTACATGTTTGGATCAAGCTAACAGCAGGGAAGCATAATTTAGTAAGCTGAATGGGCAGAAGAAATTCAGAGGGAAGGAGTGCACTAAGCCTTACCAGCACATGTCCATGGGGTCTGGAGGTGACCCCCACCTTGGCTCTCACAAAAAGATGGATAGAAACAATCGCAGGAGGCCAAGGCCACAATTTTTGAATGACCCTGGAAAGCAATCCTTCTACTAGCCTCATGTGCCATGTACACGCAGCAGTTAAAACAATGCAAATACACACCAAAACAGGCTTTTGTGTAAATTCAATATTATTACAGTATACAAAAATGTAATATGGAGAAAAGTACCATTTTTAATGCATACTAATTAAAGTGGGAAATTACCAAACATGAATTCACTTACCACTTCATTTACTATGTTACATTATAGATCTGGTAACCTTTATATTCAATAATAAAATCCATGACTAATTCCTAAAATAAACTCTAAAAACAAAGCCATTCTTTGCTGAAATCTAGCATATGCCAGAGTAGTAAGTTAATAGAAACACTTTCCAAATTATTTTAGAACATACTAAATCCTGTAGGCCTGATCCACAGCTGGTGTAAATTGGCATATTTTTCATGACTTCAAGTGAATTAACACCACTAGGGATTTTGCTTTATGTATTTTTTCCCCTTCATTCTATGTTTTTGTTGTTTGGGTGTTGGGTTGAGGGGGGAGGAAGGGGGGTTGCTGGTTTATTTTTACTTTTTTTTTTTTCAGGCTTCAAAACAAATATATTTAAATCTCTTAGAAAATCCATCGAATAAATGAATATTAAGGTAATAAAATAGAGAATTTCTGGTCTTTTCTTATATGCTACATGCATGGAAGAGCAAAGGCCTGTATATAGTTCTTCTCAACTCCATGAAAGACCATGCTAGATTATTGTGAAATTACGAGCAGATAAAAAGGGATTTTATAATTCTTTGTCTCTTAAGTGAATTTCTCCCTTCCCTGTCACATGAATATTAAACTTCTTGTAAGCATTAAATAAGTTCACCTTACTGCAGCTGAAGAGCAAGGGGAAATATTTTGATTCTACCCAACCTGTTGTCTCACTTCTCTCACCTCTGCAGTGCTCAGAAGAAGTCTCTTCCTTTCCCTTTGGGGTACCCATCACAAACTGTCCCACTTTACCAGCAATACATTTCTTGAATTGCAAATAAATTCCAAGTGTGTTTGGCATAGGGTAGAAGGCACAAAGAAAATGACAAAATAAGACAAATTGTAAACAAATGTGACAAGCTGAATAGAAAATGAGAAAAACAGGTGCAAAACTAACATGGCCTTGCATGAATATTACTCACAGCA
>VZZY01002222.1:1097-14480 GCA_013400335.1 Eurystomus gularis
GCTGCCCCATCCCTGGCACCATTGCAGGTGAGGTTGGCCGGGGCTCTGAGCAACCTGCTCGAGTTGCAGATGTCCCTGCTCCCTGCAGGGGCCTGGACCAGATGACCTCTAAAGTTCCCTTCCAACCCAACCCATTCCATGACTCTATGATTGATACAGTTTTCTGTGCCTTAGCAGGTAAATCAAATTTCATTTTAAGTACTACTTGGCCACAGAGATGTCTCCATCGCTAGGAAAAGCACTTTCCAGCCACTCTTCCCCAAACCTGGAGCGTTGCAAGGGGTTGTTGTGATCCAAGTGCAGGACCAGGCACTTGGCCTTGATGACCCTCATCCCACTGGCCTCACTCAGCCCATCCATCCAACCTGTTGGCTGGGCTGGGCAGGTTCAATATGTTTTCAAGGTGTTTGGATATTGATCATCTGTTGAAGGAAACACTCGTGCAGGACTTCTAGATAAAGCCCCAGCAGTGAGAGCATCATCTCCGTGTCTCCAAACAGCACCAGGATGCTGCTAATCAGAGACGATGCAGTAAAATTAGGAAGAAAAGGGTCTAGTAGAGAAGTAAGATGATGTGGAAAAGATTTGTGGCGTTTGTTGGGGAATAGGGGCTGTGAACTTACACAGCACATGGGCTCCTGATGCTGGATGTGGAGGCATCTCTAAGAAGGTTGGCTCCGAGGTGTAAAATCCACCGGTCTTCAATTGCAGCACGTCGGTGCTGCGAAGCGACACGCGTGCGTTCAACGTGCGTGTGAAGAATGACCAAGTTCCCCGTTGCTCTCTTGTTAAAATGAAATTATCCGTCGCTCTTCTCCTCCTCGCAGGACTCGTACAGAGCTGTCTCCCTCTGCTGGCACCAGCCCCAGAGCAACTCATGGCTCTGGAACAGAAAAGAAATGGGGAAACCTTCCTAAATGAACCCAAAGCTGCTCCACGGTGTGGAGTGTGTCCAGCTCACAGCACTGATGTGACCTCCGCAGACGTGTTGAGGTGGGATGGAACTCATGGTCTCTTCCACAGCATCATCATCCCCTTCTTGGCATCGCTTTGCTCTGTGCAAAGGTGCATGGAAAAAGATTTAATGATGCTTTAAGGCACAAGCTCGCAAGCAGGGAGGTATCCATTCGGCACCTCTAGCTCGTTGTCCCACTCAGGGTTTGGACCTTCTAAAGAAGCCTGGCCACCATCTGCGTCCCAGGACTCTAAATACCCTGGAAATGTTTGCAGCAAACCCTAAACCCATCATCTTTCAAACCAAGAGTGGATCTAACGCCTGCTTAAAGAAAAAAGAAACAACCAAACAGATGCGATTCCTGGGTCTCACCAGGCTTTTGTGAGGAGCAGGAGAAGTTGCAAGGGCCACCTTCTCCTGTAGTGACAGCACTGGGGAAAAGGAGTCCTCACGGCACTTACCCGAGCTCCTTTCCCTTGTTCTCACTGGTGGGAAATGAAGGCAAACCTGCTAACAACAGCATGGAGACCCAAAAGCAAAGAGCTGAGGGATCTGCCATGGGTTCCCCAGGACCTGGAGGGACAAGAACTTCACCACGTGCAGATGCGCGAAGCTGGAACCCTAATGAAGATTTCCTTCCATGTCATTAGAAGGTGTTTGGCCTCCTCTTGCTCAGCCCAAACTAATGACATTCAAAATCTCTTGTGACCAGAGGACCTTGCAAGACCACACGGCCATGGCCAGGGGCGAGGAGGGAAGACATCAAATGCACGATTGCAGCAACGCAGCAATTACCTCCCGTTCTGGATCCTTTCAAACTCAATATTAAACCACGAAAACTGATCAGGTCAAGCCTGGTGGTGCCCTTCAAGCGAAGACACAACTTGGGCAAGGTGTGGACTGGGGGCATCGCTCTTCTGCTTGGCCCCAAGGGAGACAACAACCACACGGCCCCAACGAAAGCCAACACCGGCACGACCATCGGCCGGGCGAGGGTCCGGGGGTTGAAGGCAAGTAGAGTGTGGAGAAGAAGACAGCGAGATGCTTATAATTTATACTCTCCTGCCTATACTTTATGGCTTTCTTAATTCGGCTCCTGCTACTATTAATGTAGTTAATGTTGAGATTATATCTATTTTCTGGCGTCAGGCGGTGATTTATTGGAGCCATTTTTCCGGTGCCGGCTCCCACGCTGTTAAATCAAGCGACTTGCCAATTAAGTGCTGACTGGGGAAGTGGATGCAATCTTAACGGATCTCTAACCGCAAATTAAAGCGGGGCTTTCTTGCGCGTTGCGGCGCGCGAGGCCAAAGCGCTGAACCTTGCTGAGCTGGGGAAAGAGAGAAGAAAAACAAACCCCCAAAACAAAGGGAAGGAAAAAAAAAACCCAACACCGCCAACTTGCAGGAGAAAAGAAACAAGTCGCCTTTGCCATGGTGCTCGTCACCCGAACCTCGGCTACCTTCGGGATTCAGGGTTGAGATGGTCACCACCAAGCAGTGACAATCAGGCAGCAGAGAGGAGCACGGGGTGGAAGATTCGAGGGTGGGTTTGGAAATACCTATTTAGCAGAGCAAACGTGGGAGCTGGAGCTCTCTGAGCCACCAGGTCTCCCAGGGGTCACAGAAGAATGAGACATCTCAGGTTTGCAGCAGGTGAGTCCAACCACTTGCCCAGGGCTAATTTTTAATCTGAAAGCTCAAATGCCCCTGGACATCCCGGTGCCTTGAGATAAGATGTGCCACAATTGGAAACAGCAATGCCCAGAGGTCTTCAGGAGAGATCCCAGAACCACAGAATGGTTGAGGTTGGAAGGAACCTCTGGAGGTCATCTCATGCAACTCCCTGCTCAAGCAGGGCCACCCAGAGCTGGTAGCCCAGGACTGTGTCTAGATGGGCTTTTTAATATCTCTAAGAAGGAAGACCCACACCTCAAAGGTTTGAGAGGTTCTAGAGATCCCCAGCACCTTGGTGGGACTGGATGGCCTACATCACCTGCCTTGGTTGCACCAGGACACATCATCACCTGCTCACATTTACGACGGTCTTCCCCCAAACACAGCTCCCCATGAAAGTGAGGTAGCAAAATGCCTGTAGACCACCTCCATCAGTCTATAAGGAGGACACGGCACAGGGCAGAGGAGCATATCTAAGAGGTTCTTCTCCAGTAGCTGACCACCAAGAACCACAGATATGACTCAAAACCTGCTCTCACGAAGCGGCATTTTCATGTTCCTTGAATATCGAGCAGGCACTAAAAAACTTCAAAAATAAAAGGGGAGGAGAAAGGTGATATATAAATACAGAGGGGTGTAGAAACTCCAGCCATCCCCACCATGGGCTGCACCCACACCACGCATGGAACCAAAGGACAAGAAGAAGCAGGTAAGATGTTGCTACATGTCCTGACAGGCGAAAAGTGACCTACGGGGAGGAGCAGAGCTGTTCTTGCCAGCTGATGAAATTCAATCCAAGGGAAACACCATCCGCAGTTCCCATCATAAACACTCCATCAACGAGGACAAACGGCTTCGCGAGGCTCCAGCGCAAAACAAGGATCGTGTTCCTGGGTGGCACAAACGGAGAGCGACCGCCTGGCTCTGCAATATTCAAGGAAAAGCTCCTGCTCACTTTGGGAAGCTCAACTTGGTTCCTCAGCCTCCAAGAGAAACCACAGCAGTGGGACATGAACCCATTGGTATGTTATGAAACTCAAAGAGGGAGATTGAGACTAGATAGGAAGGAGAAATTGTTGGTGCTGAGGGTGGTGAGAGCCTGGCGCAGGTTGCCCCGAGAGGTGGTGGCTGCCCCATCCCTGGCACCATTGCAGGTGAGGTTGGCCGGGGCTCTGAGCAACCTGCTCTGGTTGCAGATGTCTCCCCTCAGTTCAGAGGGTTTGGACTAGGTGAGTTTGAAAGGTCCCTTCCAACCCAAACCATTCAATGAGTCCATGATTCTATGATTTTACGAAGCAATTAAAAATCCTAAACGGGTCATAGTGCACAGAAGGGACTTCAAGGGGATCTGGGGAAGCTGGTACCCAACTTCTGTCGGTCTCAGAAGGAAGCTCTGCCTTGCTCCACAACTCCCTGTGCGTGCCACATGCTGCAATGCCACATGAACATCCTATCGCCACGCACAAAAGTCCTCAGATATCAGCAAGGAACACTTCAAGCAGGCCTAGTTGATCTTTAGAGGTCCCTTCCAACCCAAAACATTCTATGATTCTATGACTTCACAAGGTCCTTTTCAATCTTAGCATTAAAATAATTCATCTCCCTCGATTCTATGGTCCTGCTTGGCAGGAGGGTTGGACTCGATGATCTCCAGAGGTCCCTTCCAAGCCCTCACATTCTATGATTCTATGATCTGCAGCAATAGGTCACCCAACAACCTGATGAGCATGGTCCTCTCAGATCTGCATTTTAAAAAGGGATGAATTCTTGTATTTAGCAGAGAAAAACGCACTTCCCCAGACGTGTTCCCATTCATGGTCACCTTCGCTGCAACCATCTCGACCATACTGCAAAGAATTGGTCAGAGTCGCTATTAAAATCTCGAGGAGATCGGGCTGGCAAGTTTGAGATACGCAAGCAGCCCAAGAACCTACTGATCATTGTCAATACAGCTCACTACCACCCTTAAAACCAGCCTAAAAGTGGTGTTGAAACCAGTATTTAATGATGTGCTTTAATTTGGTTACACGGCAGCGCAGAAGAAGCCTCAGCCAGGTTCTTGTTGGCCATGTCATCACGTCTTTTCGGGGAAGTCCACCAAGGGTTAAGTGCTGCGCAAAGCACAAGGAGAAGAGCGTCTCTGCCCCATGGGATACGACATCGTAACTCACCCGTCTCAGCAGGTCCTCGGCCAAACGCTCTGCTCCATTGACAACGTGTGTTAAATCACATATGAACATTGATCCAATTAATGCAGCTCTTGCTAAACCAGATGATTTCTGAGTCTCCTCCTGCCCGTGGCGTGTTCTTGGTTGCATTTAAAAGGAGCAGAGAACTGGAGGCCAAACTCAGCTGGCCCCTCTTCTCATCTTGAAGGCACTTTGCAACAAGCAGCTGGTTTCTCCCCCATCCATTAACACTTTTCATCTTTCCTGCCTGCTTGCTTAATCCTGGAGCTTGACAAAGCTCAACTGTTGCATGTGGAGATGCTCCTCCAGGTCCAAATTGTTCAGTTTCTTTCAAATCTCACCAGGACATCCTATATCTGCCCTTGTCTTGCTCTCTGTAGCCTCAGGACAGGCAAGCTGGAGAAGAAGCTTGCCCTGATTTTTTGGGGCAAGTGACCTATCATAGATTCATAAGATCATTTAGGCTGGAAAAGATCTTGAAGATCATTGAGTCCAGCTGTTAACCCAACACTGCCACGTCCACCACTAAACCACGTCCCTCAACAGCACATCTACAAGTCTTTCAAATCCCTTCCAGGGATGGGGCCTCAACCACTTCCCTGGGCAACCTGTCCTAATACAGACATCACAGTCTCATGTTCTTCTAATGAGGAGATGCCAGGAGGAGCATGGCAACGAGCTCGCACTCCAAAGGATTCAAGAAGAGGCTGCGGGGGTGGAGAAGTCCAAGAAGAGGAAGCAAAAGCACCCGCAACATCAAACGGGCTCCTCTACGGATGGGCAACATCCCCAGCCCACAGCCCAACCACCACCAGCTCACAACCAAACCCCTGGTGGCATCTAAGGAATCCTCCACAGCCTTATGTAACGCCATCCCTACCAGGACATGCTTCAACACCTCCGTACAACGTTGAAGCAACACCCTGTGGGTTGACTGAGCTGCTTTCACGTAGAGCTTTGCCATGAGAATACCCATCATCTGTAGGTGGCCCCAAGCGACCAGCTTCTCCGCAGCGAACGAGACCCTTCTAAAATCGCTAATTACTCTGGCCAGGCTTCGTTCCCCCTCTCCCTCTTCCCACATCTCTTTTCTCCTTCCTCACCAACACGTGGAAACGGGTCCTTTGAGTTCAGGCAATACCCAAGGTGGGAGAAGCCCAGGACACGTCGCTTTGAACGGGGATGAACCAGCTCCATTTATCCCGCCGGTTGTTCCTCAGCTCCGACCGCGCTGAAGAACGGGAGGAAGAGCCTTACATGCCTCATGATTTAAAAAAAAGAAGGGAAAAATACCAACTCCTTTGAAAGCGGCTCCAAATTAAGAGCTGCATCGAGGCTGTCAAGCCCCTGCTAGCTGAGTCCACAGCACCTTCCGCGCGAGAAAGGGAGCTCAGCCCATTTATTAGAATGATGAAAGCAAAGGGATCTAAAAATTGCACTCCTTCGTTAATGAGCAGCCGAAGGGATCGGTAAGCATAATTTCAGAGGCTAGTAATATTTTATATAATCGCCGAGCGGTTTAAATTGAAAACCCCCAACTGAATCAATATTTACTGCATTGAAACGAAATGAATAGTAATAAGTCACTAAGCTCCCTGTCCTGTTTCATAAAATAAAAAATTATAAAAATGAGCACAGGCGCAGAGCGACTATCACATTAACTTTTACGGCACTCGGGGAGTCATAACCGACTGTTCTCATAAAATAAAATTTTAAAAAACCTGCCGGAGGAAGCCTTGCTTCAGCATCGCCGACAGGGAAAAAAAATAAATAAAAAAAAAAGCCAAATAGGAGCCGAGAGTTTCACAAACGCAGGCAAAAAGTCTCCCAGCAGCCCAAAGCCGCGGTCCCCGCGTGGGCAGCGCGCTCTCGGCTGCTCGATGAAGCTCTTCCGACCTCATTTCACGTGGAGGCTCCACCAAGAAGCCCTCCCAGGCAGAGCCCAACGTCTGGAGCGCTTTGGGTACTGTGACACTGCAGTTCTGGAGATGGGCAACGCAAAAGCAGCGTGGGCAGCAGGGCAGGGAGGGGATCCTGCCCCTCTGCTGCGCTCTGGGAGACCCCCCTGCAGTGCTGGGGCAGCTCTGGAGTCCTCAGCACAGCAGAGACATGGACCTGCTGGAGCGGGGCCACAGGAGGCCCCGCAGATGATGGGAGGGCTGGAAGCCCTCTGCTGGGAGGCCAGCCTGGGAGAGTTGGGCTTGTTCAGCCTGGAGAGGAGAAGGCTCCAGGGAGACCTTCTTGGGGCCTTGCAGGACTTCAAGGGGCCTGTCAGAAAGCTGGGGATGGACTTTGAGCAGGGCCTGTTGGGACAGGACATGGGGGGATGGTTTGAAACTCAAAGAGGGAGACTGAGACTAGATAGGAAGGAGAAATTGTTGGTGCTGAGGCTGGTGAGAGCCTGGCGCAGGTTGCCCAGAGAGGTGGTGGCTGCCCCATCCCTGGCACCATTGCAGGTGAGGTTGGCCGGGGCTCTGAGCAACCTGCTCTAGTTGCAGATGTCCCTGCTCCCTGCAGAAGGTTTGGACTAGGTTACCTTGGAAGCTCCCTTCCAACCCAAACCTCTCTCTGACACCCTGCACTCCCCTGCATTTGCAAGCCCATTTCTGTGACCTCTGCAGAGGTGGGAGCGATGGAGATCCAGGGGCAGGAGCCTGCTGCGAGGCCCTAGGGCCGGGGAGCAGGTCCAGGGTAAGGGTGGTGCTCACCAACACCCTACCCATGCACAAGCCCATCAATAACAAAGGATTAACCTTTGTGATTACAAGCAGGGATGGTCTCGTTCATCCCAATCACACAGTTTCATGCATTGTCCAAGAAGGTCTTTTTTCTTCACCTTTATTCACCAGGTTTTTTATCCTTAAAGCCCTGGGAGTTCAGAAGAGCATCATGGCCAAAAGCGTAACGAAAAGAAGTCACATTTCTATAGCACCTTCAATACAGGACACTCAGATCCATGTACAAATGCTGCACTTCAGCACTTCCACCAAGGAGAAACCGCCTGCCCATCATCTCATGTTGTGGAGAACCAAGGTCAGGTCGGATGGGGCTTGGAGCAACCTGATCTAGTGGGAGATGTCCTTGCCTGTGGCAGGGGCGTTGGACTAGACGATCTTCAAACGTCCCTTCCAACCCAAACCCATGTAGGATTTCATGATTTTAAGCTCCTGAAGAACACTGAAGTGGTGGATCCCACCGATCCCAGAAGACGAGAGCCCTGGCTTCCCACCACCACCTCCACCGCCAAACCCCTCCTTCTTCAGAGCAACGCAAGGGCTCTGCTCACACAGAAAACAAACAACCCTGACGCAAAAATGTTCCCTCCTGTAGAAAGGGCCGAGGGGGGGGAGGTGAAGTGATTAGAAGCAACCTAGCGACACATTTTTTTTCATAGTTTCTTTTTTTCAAGCGGCTTTTTCTCTACCTCTCAAGGCTCTGCTCCTTTTCTGAAGCACCTTTGAAGCACCTGAAGCTCACCTGAATTCCCATCCTTCTGCAAGAAGAAATTTCAGGCTGGCTAATAATACCAACACCAGCAGAAGGAGATTTTTACCTAATATAAACTATAAAAATTGAAACTGTTTTTTCAATCCCTTTGCCAAAGCCATCACATAGTTCTACAGGGGTGGGGAAATAAAAACCCCCACTTTGGACTTCTTCCCATTTCTCTTCCCAACATCTTCCTGTCTCTCCCACTTGATCGAGGCCACGTGCCCACACCCTGACCCCTGCCAAGCCCTGGTTTGGGTCGAAACGTGGTTATTTTAGGTGCGGAAGCCAGAAGGAATTTCTTAGTGGGAGAGAACAGGAAAAATTCCCGCTCATGAAGGAAACTCCTACAAAGGATGTTCCTTCTCACGCCAAAAATACCGGTTCCCCTCTGCCCCCTTTTATTCTTGCGTTGCAAAAGGCATTTAAAGCAGGCGGAGATGCTGCCTCCCGCGCTCCCTGCCCCCCCTTACCCAGCCATAAAACCTCTGCCCATAGAAAATATCCCGAACCAGAAGAGCTTCGGGGTTTCCCCAGAGATTCATCCCTCACCACCTCCCTTTCCACGCTCCCTTCCCCGTCAGAGCGCGGCAGGAAGGGCTGCGGCAGCACGGACGGGACTTCCCTACCAACGGTTTGAGAAGCAACTATTAAATCTAGATTTGGGGCGGGGGGATTAAAGGAAATTATTTGCAATCAAAACGTATCTCAGCTTGGAAGACCACGGGGCTCGGGAACAGGTGGCCGCGGTGCTCGTGCCAAGTTTGGGAACCCCTCTGCCCTTTTTTTTTCCCACTTTCCCAGTTTTAACAGCTGTGACCTCGTGGACCTCCCCATATCCTTCCGCAAATCCTCCTTCCAGGAGAGCTCGGCGAGCAGCGCGAGCTGCAGATGCTGTGGAGCCTGGTTGGTGCCTGGGGACAGACAGACGGACGGACAGGGAACGGGGAAGCTGCCGGGCACAGATGGTCGGCTTTGTTTCTTGGTAAATTAGAAACATAGAATAGAATCATGGAATTGTTTTGGTTGGAAGAGACCTTTGAGATCATCAAGACCAATTGTTAAGCCAACACTGCCAGGTCCACCACTAATCCCTGGCCCTCAGCACCACATCTCCACGGCTTGGAAACCCCTCCAGGGATGGGGACTCCACCACTGCCCTGCCCAGCCTGGCACAGCCCTTCACAGCCCTTCCCACCAAGAAATTGTTCCTTATCTCCAACCTCAACCTCCCCTGGGGCAACTTGAGGCTGTTTCCTCTTGTCCTGCTGCCCATCCCTTGGGAGAAAAGACCAATCCTCTCCTGGCTCCAAGCTCCTTTCAGGGAGTTGTGCAGAGCCAGAAGGTCTCCCCTGAGCCTCCTTTGCTCCAGGCTCAACACCCCCAGCTCCCTCAGCTGCTCCTCACCACACTCCTGCTCTAGAGCCTTCTCCAGCTTCGTTGCCCTTCTTTGGACGTGCTCCAGCAGCTTTGCCACATCGAAGGGGCACCTGTGCCAAGGGCAGAGGACAAATCCAAAAATTACTTCCCTGACTTGATGGAGAAGGTAGAAGAAATTAATTTACAAGCTCCTCGCAGTGCTTAGAGACAACCCAAAGCACCTCTTACAAGTCCTCGCGTTACTTTTGCTCAGTAAAGACAGTATGAAAACCAGACACTCCTGACAAAAAACCCCCGAGGTCTGCGGAGACACCACGGCTTCATCCCAGAGCAACCTCCAGCAGATAGAGCCCAGGGATGGAGAAAGCTGATTACGTAGGTCTATGAATGGAACGTGATTTAGGTATTTGTCTCCATAGCGAGTATGAGACACACTTAAATTCAACTGGAAATACTCCTTATCTCAACCCAAGGGCAAAACACATCTGAGCTGCCGCAGGAGAGATGCACAAGCCGTGGGGACTGCAGCAGCTCCCTCTGCCATTCCTTCCCACCATGGAACGAAGCACTTCCAGCCCCAAGAGAAAGGCTGCTGCTGCCCCGTGAAGTTCTTGGAGATGTTCTTTATGAAGGGTCAGGCCGGCCCGCGACCCAGGCCCACACCATCCTTCACTTCCATATCCTACTAAACCATTTTGTAGAATCATAGAATGGTTTGGGTGGGAAGGGACATTTCAAGGTCATCTGGTCCAACCCCCTGCAGGGAGCAGGGACATCTGCAACTAGAGCAGGTTGCTCAGAGCCCCGGCCAACCTCACCTGCAATGGTGCCAGGGATGGGGCAGCCACCACCTCTCTGGGCAACCTGCGCCAGGCTCTCACCACCCTCAGCAACAAAAATTTCTCCTTCTCTCTCATCTAAATCTCCCTCTTTGAGTTTCAAACCATCCCTCCTTGTCCTGTCCCAACAAGCCCTGCTCAAAGTCCATCCCCACCTTTCTGACAGGCCCCTTGAAGTCCTGCAAGGCCCCAAGAAGGTCTCCCTGGAGCCTTCTCCTCTCCAGGCTGAACAAGCCCACCTCTCCCAGACTGGCTTCCAGCCCTCCCATCATCTCCGGGGCCTCCTCTGGCCCCGCTCCACCAGGTCCATGTCATCAAGGTGCCTGTGTGAGCCACCTCTCCCATAAATTATGATTGTTCCATGAGCAGGCAGCACCCAAGAGGACACTGTCTGTATGAGCTGCAAACATTCCACCTCTTCACTGTCACAGAACCCCAGCATGGTGGGGTTGGAAGGGACCTCTGGAGATCATCTCATCCAACCCCCCTGCTCCAGCAGCTCACCCAGAGCAGGTTGCCCAGGATCGTGTCCAGCCGGGCTTGGAAACTCTCCAGAGGAGACTCCACCACCTCTCTGGGCAGCCTGGGCCAGGCTCCATCACCCATGAGGACGTGGCAACAGCCGCGCATTTCTCAGATGGCTGATGAGCGAAGCAGCAGAGCGAGACACTCGCTTGGTCTTTCCTTTCTGCAGCCCAAGCGCTGCCAGCAAAGGGCTTCCTCAGAGCACGAGCAGCACCCACCACACACACATCCCTCTGCATTCCCTAACCCAGGAGCTTTTCCCAGCCTTTTCTCAGAGTCCTCTCATTTTTTTCTCACGCCAGGAAGAAACAGATGGATCCATCCTTCATCCTGCGCGAAGACGAATTGTTGACTTAGCCCGGAAAGGATTAATCCGTTGAAAACGACGCTCGAGCTCTTGCCAAGCGACCTCTCTGCCCTCGCAAAGCGGTTCGGCTCTTTCCCGAGCGCCGGGACCTGCCCGGGCACAGCCCGACGCGGGCAGCCCAGATGCCGGCAGCAGTTGGACTCGGCTCAAGGCAGCAGCTCGCGGCGAGGTTTCAACAAAGGTATCACCGTGTTCCTGTCACCGGGAGCTGACAAGAAGCTGTTCGGGTCGTTTCTGCGGCGCGAAGCTGCCATTCAGCCATTCTCACCACTCCTTTTCTCCTTTCTTTCCATGCTTTTTTTTTTTTTTTTAAATAAATAGCAACTTTCACGTCGCAGCCGGCACTGGGAAACTTCTGGGATTGATCTGATGAAAAGTTGGGACCCTTGGTAGGAAAGAAATATTTGGGGAAAGGGGTGGGGGAAAAAAGAGCAGCTTTGCTGTTACTAATCTCTTTGTAGAATAATCGAAATTTAGAAATTAAATTAAATTAAATTAAATGCTCACTCCTGCAGCTGTCACCGTCAGGTGAAAAATCAGTGACACTGTAAATATCCAGTGCTGGAAAAAACATGCTCGAAAGGGGATGTTCTTAGGAGGGGCTGTTGGCTTTGGAATAAACACTTCCAAGGTTCAATCCAGTTTCAAAAGGAGCTTTAAATAAGGCCTGTGTGCAATTTGGAAACTATAGCCCAGACTGGTGGGGTTGGAAGGGACCTCTGGAGATCATCTGGTCCAAGCCCTGCTCCAGCAGCTCACCCAGAGCAGGGGGCCCAGTCGTGTCCAGGCACCTCTGGAATCTCTGCAGAGAAGGAGACTCCACAACCTCTCTGGGCAGCCTGGGACAGCCTCCNTCTCTTCTCCAGCTCAGCAGCCCCAGGGCTCTCAGCCTTTCCTGGGCACAGAGATGCTCCAGGCCCCTCAGCATCTCCAGAGCCTCTGCTGGACTCTCTCCAGTATTTCCTTGTCTCTCTGGAACTGGGGAGCCCAGAACTGGACCCAGTAGTCCAGATGTGGCCTCACTAGGGTCTCACTAGGGAGCAGGAGAACCTCCTTCAACCTGCTGGTCACACTCTGCTTCATGCACCCCAGGAGACCATCAGCCTTCTTGGCCACAGGGGAACATCACTGGCTCCTGGGCAACTTGTCATCCCCCAGGACTCCCAGGTCCTTCTCCACAGAGATGCTTAAAGATCATCCAGTTGCAACCCCCCTGCTACGTCAGAGACACATTCCAGTAGCTCAGGTTGCTCAAAGCCCCATCCAACCTGGCCTTGATGGGCTCCCCAACACTGGAGATGCCCTCCCTGGTTGCCCCAGCACAAACTTCCACATCTCCTGCTCCGTGATCCAGCCCCGATTCAAAACTGCTGATCCACAGCTGACAACTCCCAACTTTTAATCTCTCTGAACCTCCTTGCGAAGGATGTCCTGCTTTCCTTTGATAGCTGCTGCACTCTGAAAGCCGGGAGAGGCGGGCACAAAAGCGAGGAGGAAAAAAAAAAAAAACCCCGGCTAATGAATTACCACTCATCAGCAAATCCTCTACGAAGCGACCGTGCGCGAGCTCTCGCTCTATTATCAACACTAAGTAAAACATTATTAGCTTAATATGCCACGGGGTGGGAGCAGCCAGTCAGCAAGACAATGCTGCCGCTGAGCAGCGGCTCGTTGAGGAGCAGCGTGACCACTTGGGAGCATGTCTGCACTGTTATACAACGTAGGGGATGTCCAACGTGCTGGATTTAGTCCCTATGGGATCTTTCCACTTGGCTTCTCCAGCCCTGGGAGCTGGTAACGCTCGTGCAGCACCATGATGCAACTGGGAGATGGTGGGCTTGGTGTGAAGAGCCCCAGGTCCCCAGTTATTGCCCTGCACCTCTTGAAGCAAGTTCTTCTTGCAGCCTTACTGAAATGCAGAGTCTCTTTTTAGCTCAGTTATCACAGAATCATGGAATTGTTT
>VZZY01002223.1:0-13983 GCA_013400335.1 Eurystomus gularis
GAAACTAAAAATACTTGTAACTAACTGTAACTGCTGCACTGGGAACTGGGTCAGGTTCCATCCTGACTAGATGAAGGTATTTGTTTCACAAAAACTGTCTAATTTTCTTCATTTATTTAATAAATTTATAACCTTAAAGTTGCATATGCCTAGTTAACTTTATCTTTTATGTACTACATAGCAGATCAGGAATACTAATATTAGACTTAAAAGTAGCAATAATTAAATGAATATGTACTGTTTATATTGTTGTGTTCCCTATTTATTTTCAGGAAAGTACATTACGGTTAATCCTTTACTGATACCAGAAAGGGTAGTATAAAATATGTTTTCATTTTGAGCTACAAATATTTTTAGAAAGGATTTATCACTATTAAGACAACAAATTTTCAACTTGCTGATTCATGTAGGATCTAACCTATAAGGGTATTAGCCATGTTATTGGCTTTAAAAGCTTAGTATTTTTTGTTATCTTATTGCTGCTATACATTTGAGATATTCACTGTGGAGAAGAGTTGCAATACTGGTGCCTATGTATTTGTACACTTTCTTTTTAAAGGAAGAGTGTGCAGAGAGGAAGGAAAAGGGTCTGCTGGGTACATATTTTAAACCATTGCACAGATTTCTGGATAATGTAAATATACTGATGTTTCACAGATTTTTACTTTCCTGTCTTCACAAGCAGTATCTCGTAAAGCTAGCAATTACTTTTGCGGATCCAGTAAGTAATTTAAGTTTTTGTGTATAAAACACAGTTTATGTAGAGGAATTCCATATATTATGTATGCACATTAACCCATTAATTTGAGCTTGCATTTCAAACATTCCACAGTGCATTAAGCAAAAGTGGGGTGCATGGTTTTGGAGAGGGTTTACAGAAAAAGGAACATATTCCTTTCTAGCATTGTTTAATTGCTAAAATTGACCCCATCAACTTGCTTTAACAATGTCAGCAGCCAAATGATGCACCAAAGGGCTCTTTTTGCACACAAAGACCTGACCTTAAAAGCTGTTGGAAGTGATGAAGATATGTGCCTGCAGGGGAAGAGCAGTGTCAGCTTGATATCAAATTTGTAAAAAGGGTGAAGTATACGTGAGAAGAGCTTTGCTAATATATACATTCAGATGGTGCAGCAAACAACAGTACAGGATAAAGTATGAAGGAACATAAAACACATTTGGGTACAAGAGAAGGGCACGTGTAATGTAATTTGTTAGCCTGGTACTTCTCGTATTAAAGTTTTGTTTATTTAAGGTAGGCTTAATATGTCAGTCACAGCAACTGAGCTGGGAGTGCATGGAAATATCTTTGCTCACATAGTTTGTGTACAGATGTTTGAGCCTGAAGAAACTTGCCATGTGTTTTTGTAGCTAAGGAAGTGAGTAATCAGTGAAACTAGTATGGGTGGCATAGGAAAATCACGCACATGGTCTTGGAACAGCTGTGTGCTTGCTACATTCCATGAGATATTTCATAATGGAAAACCAATTGCTCTACTAATATAAGATAGCTTCACATCAGGCATACGTTATGAAGCACCCTGTGAAGTTACAGGACGGTACAGATTTCTTGAGTGTACAAGAAGGGCAAAAGAATGTCCCGAGTGCCGACTTAAAAGAGAGAGGAAAATACCCTGTTTAATGTGTTTAAATGTTTTGATGTGTTTATTGCTTAACTGTAATTTTCATCAATCAGATTTTACAGGGCCAAAAGTGTAAGTGAGCAAGATGGTAATTAAGTCAGCAGAATGGTACAGCTAGCTGCAGTAGCAGGGTATTTGGCCTTGCGAGTAGTTAGCAGGGATGCCAGCCATTGTGACTCAGAAGGTTTTCCACTGGTAAGATTCCTCCCTTGAACTTGCTTGTTTCAGAGGCTTTTCTACTTGTTTTGTGTGATTTACACAGCGCATTGTGCAGTGAATGATCTGTCAAGAAATAGCAATAAGCAGATGCTGCCGTTCTATATGGTATTTAATTGTTGATACATTTTTTTTAAAATACTTGCTTTAAATCCATGCACACATAGATTGTGTATGTCATAGTTCAGCCTGCATGTCTTCAATAGTTTCTTGAGTTACCAGTTCCTCAGTGTTTTGAAAGATGAAGGGCCAGCAATGAAAATCTGTGTGTACCTCCAGCTATATTGGAACAATTCATGGCAACTGAAGACCAGCTCCAGAGCTTCTGTCTGTCTCAAAGTATTCATACCATATTGCGGATACACAGATGGGATGCAAGTTTATGACCAGGTTGGATACAGAAATTGGCAGAAAAGGTAGAAGTAAGATTCTACTCAGCAAACTGGGACGTGATTTCCTAGTCTGTTCGGCAGTGATTACTCATCAATATGCAAGTCTTTCATGGTAAGAAAATAAACACATAAGTGTTGAAATAGAATGTAATTGACATTTTACATGGTAAAGAGGGGACAGTTTAAACAGAACAAAGCCAAACTTAATTGTAAGTATGTTGTTACTAGAGGTACGGATCTTAAAGCCATTCTTTTTGTTAGCCTTATTGTTCTCAAAGTAAGATGCTTTAAACTGTGAGCCCTAAGGAAATCGTTTTAAGGTACAGCAATTTTCAATTAAAGTCAACTTTATAACAAATGAAATGCTGAAAGCACAGAACAATTTTAACTCTTCAAAGTCCTGAGACTTTGTATCTTTTATATGAATGTATAGATAGCTCTATCAACTAATTAATCTAATGACATTTTAACTTCAAAAATCTTAGTGGCTAGACCAGAAATGTTACCTTTTAGTGACATTTGACCAAGCCCTGTGCTCATAGTTCAGCTACTGGGCTGCAGGTGGGCACCTGAAACTATATGAAGGCTATTAAAGCTTAGGATGGGCCAAGGACTAACCTGTCAATTTAATGCCACCAAGGATGCTCAAGTTTTGTTCTGTTTCTTTATTTCATTATAAAGGTAGTATCTTTGACTGTAAGCACCACCTCAGGGAGAGCTATAATTGAACTACTGAATGAATGTATGCACACGGGCAAGGAGAAATTATAATAATGACCTGATATGGAAAGAGTGATGTGCAACTGTATATTCATTAAACAAAGGATTAGACACTTCTGCAAGGAACCTGTTACAGAAAGTAGTTGAAGAGGGCACCTTTGCATTGGGAAAAAGAAAAAAAAAGGGGCTAGTCATTTAAATGAAGGAAAATTTGTTTGTTCTATCAGTTATAGTTTTATCTGAGGAAAATAAAAGAAAAATGTGGGTTGATACCTAAAGGAATCTTGGTTACATTAGTGAATTTTTAAATTACCTTGAGGCTTTTCCACCTATATTATAACCTGGCTCAGCTCTTAGAAATGCATTCAAGTTGTGTTATTATACTATTATCTGGTTTCTACAAATTCCCTTGTTTTGTATTTTTCATTTATTTGTTCTGACTGCACAGATACCTTTGTGCTGCAGTGGGGATACCTATATACTGCATTACACTCATGCTTTCATCTCTTGCCTCTTGAGATCTGCATTAGAGGTGGATCCTTGAGCAGAAATCTCCCTCATGCCATGGGAAAGGGCCTTTTTGCTTCTCTTTGCAGCTCCTCAGCCCCCTCTTCCAGGCTCCTGTCCTCCCTGTCAGTATTTGATCAGTATCACTGAAGTAGGATGGAGTTCAGGCAGGCTGGAGAAACTCTTGCAATGAGTGCAGAAGTTCTCATGTGAGAAAATACATTTTAAGGGTATGTTGCCATGTATAGTCCATATAGCCTCCTACATAGTAATGTTTCCAGTTGGAACAAGACTCTGATACCCAAAGCCAGCATAACTCTACTGACAAAACAGAAGGTGACAGATGGGGAGGAAGTTGTAGGGCCTGGGGACTCCTTTACAGCGGTTGCTCCAGGTGAATGGCCAGAGGCCAGAAGTGTGGAAGCCCATATTGCTATGGCCAAGGTGCTTCCAAACCTAATTACTCGTGTCTATAAAAACACTCAATTAATGTCTTTAGCTAGCTGCCTTCTCCTTTCAAGTAGCCATGTGCTTGTATCAGTGGGGATAGTTAAACATCACATTGTCACAAATGAAATGGTTAATGATCTCATTTAAATTTTAGCTTACAAAAAAGTGGTCCAAAAATTGCAAAGGATGTTGTTATGCCAGCTATTGTGCCTGTCTGTGGAACCAAAAGCTGCCTACCCCAAAAGCCTTGCAATCATTCACTGTAGTGAGCACACTGAAAAGCCTGTCTGGAAGTCCAAAGCCTTTCAGCTTTGCAATGTAGTGTACCATTTTACTGTATATAATCTATAGCATAATAATTAGGATTCTGAGTATGAAAGGCTGTTAACTGTAAAAAAATCAAACATCACACCTGTTCCTAAAGTCAATCAATAGTGCTCACTGGTATGAAAATCCATATCTAACTCTGTATTATCCCACTTAGGTGCCAACTCTGATCCCAAAAGGAAGATAATTAACTGTATTTGCTTATCACTGAGTTACTAATTATGTGTACCTTTTAAAAATCAAGTTTAAAACTGGAAAAATACTGTGTACAGAATCCTTTGTCTATTCTAAGTTTGACATTTAAAACTCACATATCAAAAGTTGATCTTCTCTGATAGTCACAGATTTTCCATTGTCTACATTTTCTCCCACAGTTGCTAACTGTATTCAGACAACACCTAGAAAAATGTCAGGAAAACCTTCCCTAAAACACCCTGGTCTGTGAAAACAAGCGTAGTTACTGTATTGTGTGATTGCAGTTTCAGGAAGGACTATTAAGTGTATATAACATGTGTATAGTTGAGGGCATAGGCTTAAATAACATTAAAAACATTTAAAAACAGTTTATGGTGAAGAGCTTTCTGAAGTCAATATACCAGAGGTTTTTTAGAAGAGGCCGCCACTACCTTTGGCCTTCACTGTAGCATCACTGCCATGGTGATATATTCTGTCTTAATTTATATGTTTTTTCTTTTTTATAACAAGATCGTTTATCACCAGAATTCATTATTTTCTTTACCAGTTACCACCCCCTCAAAAAAAATCTATCAGCTTTATTAAACCCGTTGTTCCTTAAGTTTTGGCTCTCTCTATAAGACAGTCCTCTGCATTTTTTATTAGCTGCTAGCTAAGACATTCTTTCAAAAGACTGGAAGTTAACATTTTTGATCTTTTTATCTTTTCCATCATAAATAAAATCAGGCAATAATAGCCATGCAGTTCTAAACTTTTTGTTGCTTTAACACTTTCTCTATTTTGTTTAAGGTACAGTTTTTAGAATAATTATGTCAATATTTCAGTGTGACTGTTCTTTCTTAATCTACTTATATCTATTAACTGTCATTACTAAGGCATGCCTATAAATCATTACCAGCTGCAGTCCAGTGATGGCGTGGTTATAATCATGCAAAAGATTCATCACCTGTGCGTGTTATATACTGCATCGCGTTCTTCTATTTCTTTTCCTTTCTCCTATTAACACAACATGTTCAACTGAGACAGCATTGTCCTTCAACCAGTTTTGAAGAATTTCTTCTCCTGAGGACAATTTTCAAGCAATGTCAGTGGTGCCAATGACCAGGCCTAAGCTGTGGCATCCAGCAGTGCTTCCTTCCTGCTGAAAGGAAAACACAGTGTGCAAGGGAGGAGGAAGTAATGGTAGGCAACCATCCAGACAGACAGTCAAGGGAGCAGATGTGCCAGGCAGGCAGTACCATAACACATGCTGTGCTGTCTAGAAACAGCCAAGTTCACTCCCATATACTGGTGATTCTCTTCATGTGGCAGAGCTGGTGACAAAAAAAAACCCCAAACATTTTCTTGTTAACTGTGCCTGATTTTGGTATTAAGAAAGAAGAGAAAACATCTGCCGTTGAGCTAAATTACTATTTGGCTTACTTCAGGATGCCTTCTTAAATCTTCTCTCATTTCAAAAGCAAATTACTTATACCTTTCATTCTTAAAAGCTGCAGTGTTACAGGCACTGAATGGTTGCTGCCCCCGATTGTGGAGACACGCACAATTTACCGGCCTGCACTGGATCCTGGTCCATCCCAACCCAAAACCTTTTTGGTCATTGTGTATAAAACCATAACTACATTTCTTTTTTAAACCACTCTCACCCAACTTAAAGTAACATCATCTGCAGTTCATCTATCCTGGAGCAAGGCATGCAATTTGCCATTTCTGTGGGCTACCCACTGAGGCAGTGTGATTAACCCCTTTTTTTCTCCCTTCCTGGAAAGAAGCATTCTACCCCAGTCCAAATGATAGGGTAGGTAGGGGTAGGTTACTGCCAGCTCAAGCTCAATAGCATTTAATATCGGTGGCTGCCAACAGAATGGTACAGGATTTCTAACAGGTCTCTTATACACGATGCAGAGGCAAGCAGACCTGCTGTCAAGTTCTTTTCCATCTCATTTTTCTCCATTAGGAGAAGGCTGTATAGAAGTAAACAAACAAAAGGGCTATTCACAGTTAACATTGCTTTCTCCTTGCCCTACAGATTGCAAAGTGCATTTAAATGGCTTCTACTCTGACCTCAGACTGATAATGAAAAGAAGGTGGCTGTGGGATTATTCATTTCAGCTTCCCTGAATCATGGATGGAGAGATATTCAATGCCACTTTGGTGCCATCTGGGAACATGACACCAAGTGCTAGCATGACCCTGGAACCCTGCCTTTGTGATTTTATTATTTATCCTCTTGGGAATCCTCATTGTTCACTGCTTCCCAATTCTCCTCAACCCTTGCTGGAGTATGCCAGTCTCAACCTGGACTGATGGACTTGATGGACTGGAGAGTGGCCAGTGTGACTGTGCTCTTGCTTAGAGACTGAAAATTATGGAAGCTTATTTAGTACCCTGATAAGGAAGAAAAATCCTGGAATGTGTCTTTATTTCTAGTTTACATTTTTTCAAATATTATAGGAGTTGTAACATACCAATATGCGCACAATGAATTTGATTTTAATTAAATATCAAAGCAAGTTAAATTTTTGAAAATAGATTAGTGAATCTCCTAACTGGGAGAAAGATAAAGGTTGCATTAGCAGAACTTCTCTTCAAAATGCATTGGAATGATATGTAGCGTATGTAAACTTTTATAACCAGCTAAGAGACACTAGAGCACATCTCCTCTTGCATAACCTTTTTATCATTAACAACAGTCTGTGGAGGAAAGTGTCATACAAATAAGGTAAGAATGTGTTTTTATGCTCTGTAAGTCAATCAGCTTTTCAAGCTCCACAAAGGTCTTCTTACTCTGTCTCCCTTGCTCTAAAGGCAAGTGAGGAAGTCTCCCATACCACAAGATAAGATTGAAAGAGCTAGAGAGCTTCAGTAGAAGAAAAATCCTCCATGTTTTCCCACGTATTCCATAAGATACTCTTTCTTAGCATTAAGCAGTAATTATTTATTGATTCTTAGCACCAATGTTTCAGTCATCCAATTAGGAAACAAAACCACCGTGGTGTGACCTACACACCAAATAAAGAGACTGAATGAATGAAACACTGGTGCTAAGAATCAATAAACAACCACCCCCCTCCGTACCTATAAATGTCTTTGAACGTATTTGTACAATGAAAGCCCATTTCTAGAAATCAGTGTAAACAAAATCCTATCTGCATGATTGATCAGGGAAATAAATATTTAAAAGATTACACAAAATTTAGTAGAACTAGAGTCCAAGTGGATGTTTGCAAGCATTGTTTAGCAGCACTGAAATACTATGGTAGTAACATTTGGTGTACAGCCAGGAGGGAAAAGGCCACGGTCCTGAAGACAGAAGATTCTGGTAAAAGGTCCTAGTGCTGCTGAACTTCTCAAATATTTCAGATGGGGGAAGGCAAGGCACATGCTGCCTGTTTTCAGTCAAAGCCTTAGATTTAGCTACTTTACTCATACTATAATAATGATAAGCAGTTGGGAAGTTTTCCGTTGTGCTTTGGCTTGCAGCCTGTAAATGGAGAAACAAAGCCAGCCCTGTAGCTGGTACAGCTGTGGCTGTGCTGAGTCATCTGAGCTGAGGCTCAGACTCTAGCCATGGCACATAGAGCCATTTATTTCCCTTCACTGCTTTTCCTCTCCATCGGTTAAAGGTTGCAGCTATTTGTAGCAGAAGGAGTGGAAGGAGGGATGGCTCTGCAAACTGGCTATCACAGTTCACAGGAGGGCAACCAGAGCCTCAGACACAGCTCCCTGATGTGTTCACAGAAAGAAGCTGAGCTGTGATCTGTCACTGCTGAAACATGAGCACAGCTTACTGCTAGGGCAGTAACCTTTGGGATTGAGTGGGCCGAAGGGGACAGGAACACAACTACATTCCCCAGAAGCCATATGGTACCACTTTAACTACATATCTATCATTGCCAGGTCACCTAGATCAAAACAAACTCAAAGTTTCAAATCATTTTGCAAAGGTAACCACAGTGTGGCATACAAGAAAAGTTCTTGTTGTTGCACCAGTGCTACCTAAAACAACGTGTTGTCAGTATTTGTGAAGGAGCATTTATCTCTCTGGCCTGGGATTTTTCTCCTCTGTTGAGTTCTGTTTGTTTGAAGACTCTATGCATTTTATTTTCTTTTAAAAGAAAAAGATTTTTCCTCATAATCACACTTAAAGAAGAAGTGATGATTCTGGTCAAAGGAATGTAGCACAGTGTTCAAGTGAGGCAATTTGATTCTTGTGTGGAGTTTGGAAGTTGTTAACTGGAGACTGTTTTGGAGTTTTAGCCGACCAGTATCTCTGCTATGTTTGGAAGCATTCCAAGGAGATATTTTTGTAAACCACTGAGATAAGTCAGTCTACGGGGAATTTAATACTGCTGTGCAGTCACTTTAAGTCAGCCTATCTGTGGATATTGCTAAATGAACTATAGCAAAGATAGGAAATTCACACCAGTTTCCCCACTGAGGCAGAGACTTTTTCCTTTGCTCTCTCACAGTCTAACAGAAGATTTTGAAAACATGCTGTCAGTTCAGTTTCATGATAGCTCACTTTTTCTTTGCCTAGAGAAACCAGACCAGATGTTGAATGGAAGTAGCACTATACCACAAACTAGCCTCTGGCACATCGCTATGCCTCGTGAGAATATGTATTCACTGCAGAATGACCTGAAGTATTACTGAGACAGGAAAGTGAGGGTCTGTGTGCTAATGCAGCTGTGCTCAGGCAGCTCTGCAGCTCCACATCACTTTATTATAGGCTGTCGTTCATTATATCAGTTCTGATAGAAAATCCTGTGAAGTCTTTAAAAGCTTTTTTTAAAATGGATATTTCCTGATATCAATTAAGCAAATAGACTCTTACATACTGTGGAGAAAGAAGGAATATGTGTAAATTTTTAATAAATATCAAATTTATTTGATATTTAGATTTGTTCAATCTAACTACAAGAAGTCTAAGTCAAAGGGCTACTGGGGAGAGAAAAAGCCAAATAAAGACAGTTAAAACTCTTTATTGGTATAGACCAAGGAATAAAGCTGGTTTACTCCAATGAGGATTTCAGGACTTTTAATATCTCAGTCAAGACCCTTAAATGAAAGCACTGGGCTAAGAGCATGAAGCTGAGATGGGAGTCTGTTTTGCAGGACGTCGGGGCTGCATGAGTGTGAGAACAGCCTCAATGCTGCTTCTCTGCTGCAGTCAGAGGTTTGAGTGCTGCTTGTGTAGACATGAATTACCTTTAATGTAGATCAGATGTCAGGAATAACACAGCCACAGAAATCCTCTGTGCACTCTGCAAGAGCCATGTAGAGGTTACTTCTGGGTATGTGCAGGAGTTGTGCCTGCAGTGAAGTGTGTCTGCCACTGCCATGCAGCTAGCAGGATCTGAACTCTTTCAAAGGCAGGTAGAGTTAGGATCAAGCAGTACAGCTGTGCTAACTGGGAAAGAAAAAAAACCTATCAACTGACTGATGCAGTTAGCGGCATGGCAAATGTATTCTCCATCACCAGAGATGGGGTTTATAGAACTGAATAGACTTTAAATTGGAGTTTCTAAGAAGATAATTTTGTGTAAATAAGAGGAAATATGAATACAAATTTATCTTATGTTTACTTTTTGCTCTGCCTGCTATGTACTTGAGCAAATGTATAATGTGTTGTCTGTGAAGCATAGCTTAGTTAGCTTTTACCACACATGCCCCCAGAAGCAAACCTGAAGGTGCCTAGTGTGTGACTATGTGGCCGTATAAGCCCAATGGGATTGATTCACAGGGATATTGCAGGTTTGGAGCTGTACACAGACATCCTAGAACTACATATATGAGATGTGATGTCATGGAACACTTTCAAGAAGAGTAGCTTGGGAGTTGCAACCTCTACTCTGATCTGTAGAGTGTTTGGTAGGAATTTATACTCAATTTAGTGCAAATATGAACAAATGTGCCCACGTCAATGACCATTGAGAAGGAGCCTGCAGATAGCCAAGACCTGTAGGAAAGAGGCCAAATACCACATTATAGGGTCTGTGGCCATAATCTGAACTTTCTCCAACACAAAATCTCTTTTTTTTTTCCATCCTGGTTTATTGAAATATGCTTAGGCTGTAAAACACAGCAAGCGTCTATTCATATTGATGTAGCTTACAAGAAAACGAAGCTATTGGCTTCACACACCTCACATCCTGTTCTCAATGCTTCTGTAGTTCTACAGCAAAATTTTTGACTTTTAAAAAAATACATTAATTTGATGTCATTTCTGCAGCATTGATATGTGAGGCTGTCACAGCTCCTGTTCTTCTGTCAATGTCACCATAAAAGCAGCTGATGCTTTTGCAGTTTTTATTTTTTCCCTCTTAGCACACTAACTGATCAATCCCCATCGTAACCTTAGATGTCTGTATTGTTATCTACATGGTCTAGAAGGAGCAGGAAAGAGTGAAAGGTCTTTTTCAAGGCAGAACTGAAGAAGACGTCATCAGCATAATACGTCAGTGTGAAGCATAGGCTTCTGTTCAGTTTTGAAGTCACTGTGTACTAGTCAACAGCATAGTAGAAAATTCATCCTTCTGTTCTAATATAACTGCAAAACATAATAAATCCTATGACATTTCCTTCTGCTTTGTATGAGCTCTGCTTTTTACTGTGGGAGAACCAGTGGTGTGGCAGCTGCACCCAATCTGCTATTTAGACCAGTGCAAGATCTCCAAGGGAGCTCTGGGATTTGGTGCAGTGCTGCTATTCCAGCCGCTTAATAACCGACACCTGAACTAGACTATAATCCCATTTTATGGATTTGATTTTCAGTGAGATTCTTTACTTTTGCTTGCATTGGTTTAAAATTGTGCCTTGCCTCTTAGGATTGGTATTAGAAGTTAAAATACATGAAAGTGATAACTCAGAATTACACCTAAGCAGACAACTGTTCTATACACGGTGAAGCCATGGCAAAAAAAATCAGGTTTTTGACTGCCTGTTCCATATGAGGAAAAAATGACAAAGGCCATAGTCAGAACGTCAAAGGATTACATCTTGAGTAAAGTATATTCAATAACCCCTAGTTTGAGACAGGACAAAGACTCACACATAATACCAACCCCTCACCTTTGTAATTCCATGGCTGATGCTGGTGATCACTTCAGACTTCAGCGTAAATTAAAACAGTTCTAAAGGTCTTTAATATTGTGACATTAGTCACAGTATCCTTGCAACAGAAAAAGAGGCATATTTATGAAGTTTTTGTAGACTGAGAGTCACATAAGGTGCTGATTTCGTGGGGCTTTGCCTTGATGTAAATGACTTTAGCTGCATTACTTTAGATTTACATCAGTGTGACTAAGAATCTGGTTCCAAATACCTAAACACACACAGCTGCATCAAAGAATTGGTAGTGCTGCATTGATATTTAATACACTTGCAATTAATTTTTGTTTTATTAATTGTTTTTTAGGAGCAATATAATGGGTTATTAAACTTTGACAGGTCTTATGAATGCCATAACATTACTATGGTTACAACATGCTTTCACAGGCTGCGACAGAAAATTTCTTTATTCATGACATTTCACTGCTGATTAAGGGACCAGCCTCATAAAGCATGCATTAAATCTATCATTGATAACACCATTTCTATTCTATGAGTCTGGTTTTGGTTAGGCTTTTCAACTGGTTGAGATGTTTATTTTGCTTTTTTATTTGATTACACATTGGACAGTTTTTGGCAGAGACTTGAAAATTCTCTTATTTCTTGTAGAATCTTGATCTGAGGTTATTGGAACAGTTTTACTGGTGCCTTCTAATCAATTTCGATAGATACAAAATATTTCACTTGTGTAAAGCTTAACCAGCTGTATAAAATAAAAAATGCTGATACTTTCTGTATTTTGTCTTATATGGTGAACAGCGGAGTGTGAAGAGTTTGATAATCAGAAAGGAGTGGCCATAAAACATTACTGTGTGTATGGCATCTGTGCAAAATGAGATGTGTCTTCTATTTACCATCTGGATTTCTTGGTGCCAGGAGACTGCATTACACATTGCTGCTTCTCTTTCTTAAAAATGTTCAACATAAGATAAGTTTTTTATCTTCCTACCTTGTCACTTCAGATTTCTTTGTCTTCTTCTTTTTTTTTGTTTTTCCCTGTAGTTCTTCCTTCTGTTTGGGATTCCAAGCTCAGATGCCTCTGTCTCCTTGTTGCCAAAGTTTTACTTCTCAAAGGAAGGGTCATTTCCAGGTGTAATCAAACAAGGACACATGCTGCCGTGGCCAAGGTAACAAAATATACAATGAAGGAATTGCAGTAATCAGTCACAGCTTTAAAGCAGATGAAGACCTGTGATTTTTTTTCTCTGTCTTCCATATGCTTGTGACATAGTTTATGGGCTATCTGGTCAAGAGTAATATTTTTAGTCATTGTAGCTCTTACTGTAAACATGGACCAATCACTTCCATTAATTATTGTTAACTTCAGAAGACAATATGACTGGTTTGCATACAAAAATGCAGCTTCTTCCTCTGAAGCACTGTCGTATGTTGGCCCTACATATCTCACTAGAAATTATTGTAATACAGCCTAAAGTTACCATATGATGTAATGTTTTCTGATTTTCTGGAGCTTCTCTCTAGCCAATATAGAAAATAGGTGTTATTAGAGTAGCAGAATGCTTATGTATACAATAATCACAATAAAAGTTTTGAGGTGACCACAATGTATAATTTTGTGGAATTTGATTGATAGAAAGTATTGGTTGGTCCAGGTATTGCTAATTACATAACAACAGACACAGAAATAATAAACAAAATCAGAATTTGCTAAATATATCCTGGAGATTAAGACATAGATGGAGAAAGTTCTTGCCTAAAACAAGCAGATACTGTAGAAATACCATATAGAATGGTATATCAAGACTAGGAAGTCTCCAGTGTGTTTAGAAAATAATTATTCACAACTGCTAATTAGTGCATTTTTAAAAAATTGTTTATCATCTTCAGTATGCAAGTATTCCCCTGACTTCAGTGGGCCAAAGTTAGCTTCCATGCTTTTAAATACTTCTCGATCTGTTCAAACTCATATTTATCAAACGACTGAAATATTCTGATTGCATAAATGCAAAAAAGAATCCAAAGCATTTACATAAAGACATGGTTAATCACATACAACTAAACATGTGACAGTATTACCTGAAGCAGTCACTGCCATGACATAATGTATAGAGCATGTTCTTCTAAGAAGATAGAGAACATCATAAAATCCCAACGTAAATAAGCACAATAGCTGCTATCTTAATATGTCTCCCTGCAATCATTCTTCTACCCTTCATTGTGGAGTTTGTATCTATAGCTCCATTACACAGACATATATAGTATGTCTATGATGCTTGCACTTTGTGTAGGAAAACACAACCAAACTCCAGAGTAAGAAGCTCAAATATTTCTAGTAGCCCCGCCACAGCACTAAAAAGCATGTTTTGACTCAGCACTGAACAGATCTTGGGTAGGTTTCGCAGTCCTTGTTAAGCTGTTTGGTGACACTTGGTACTAATAACCAAGATGCAGCTTTTACA
>VZZY01002227.1:0-91627 GCA_013400335.1 Eurystomus gularis
CGGGCGCTGCCGCCTCCCCCCGCCCGCAGACCGGCATCGTGAGCATGGTGTACACGCAGTCCGAGATCCTGCAGAAGGAGGTCTACCTGTTCGAGCGGCTCGACTCCGCCAACAGGGAGGCCATGAAGCACCTGAAGGCCATCTGCTTCCTGCGGCCCACCAAGGTAGAGCTCCGCCCCCGTCAGCGCTGCCCCTCGACACGGGGATCCCCCCCAGCCCCGGGGGTCACCCAGCCCCAGGGAGCCCTCTGTCCTGGGGGTCACCATGCCCCGGAGAGCCCCCAGCCCTGGAGGTCACCGAGCTCTGGGGATCCCCCAGCCCTGGAGCTCAGCCTGGCCTGGGGATCCCTCAGCCCCGAGCATCCCCCAGCTCCGGGGATACCCCAGTCCCGGGGGTCACCCTGCCCTGAGGAGCCTCCAGCCCCAGGGATCCCCTGACTCCAGGGGGTCACCCAGCCCCAGGGATCACCCTGCCCTGGGGGTCACCCAGCTCTGGGGGTCATCGTGCCCCGGAGAGCCCCCAGCCCCGGGGGTCACCCAGCCCTGCCCTTAGCCTGAGCGGTGGGATGGTTGTGGGTCTGCTGTAGGTCAGGACGAGGTCCCTCAGCGAGGGGGTCACAGGTTGCTCCAAACCCTTTTTACTCACCATGTTTGAACCCTCCTCTTCCCGGTGCTGCTCTGGCGCAGGAGAACGTGGAGTTCCTCGTTCAGGAGCTGCGGAGGCCAAAGTACAGCATCTACTTCATCTGTAAGTGTGTCCTGTAGGCCAGAGACCGGCTGATGTTCAGCAGAACATAGAGATGTGAGAGGCTGTGACCGCTCCCCTGAGGAACCGTCACTAGAATGCTGAGAACATGTCAGGTCTAGTTTTTATGCTATTTGGGTCACCAAGTTCTTTTAGCAAAGGGTGCGTACCTCTAAGATGAAATAATTGAACTGAACTGACCAGAGATCTTTAGGGTTAAGCCTTTCCTGGAGGTATTCAAGGCCAGGTTGGACGGGGCTTGGAGCAACTTGGTCTAGTGGGAGGTGTCCCTGCCATGGCAGGGGGTTGGAACTGGATGATCTTTGAGGTCCCTTCCAAACCATTCTCTGATCCTATAATACGGGTATTCCTGAAAATTTCTGGGGTTTTAAAGCTTCACGTTGCTTCATAAACATGAAGAAGGCTCCTGCTTGGAAGGAAAACTGAGATAGACAGGGTGAGAGACCAGCCCAGATCTTGAAGGTAAATAATTGAGGATAGACTTTGAATCCCAGCGTTGGGGGCAGGTGCCTGGTGAGGCAGGTGGGGATTCCTCACGCATCCTGCTTGTGCCACAGAATATCCTGTGGATTTGGAGATGAAGCCAAACATCTACAGCTGATTTTGTGTTGAAGTCTGGTCCTCCTGCCCCAGGGTTGCTTGGTGAGGTTCTGTGGAAGGAGCTGAGGTGGCCTCTAGGTGTCATTGCTGCTCTGTAGGAACCAGCGATGCCAGAAGCTGGGCTCTGGACTCAGAGGGGAATGGAGTTTGGGAAGGGTGGTGGGGACCTGCCAGCACAGCAGCGCTGAGGAGCTCAGCAGAGGGGTGGCTGTCGTTGTCTTGTAGCCATCTAACACTAACTGTCTTATACACACGTAATCATAGAATCACAGCCGGGTTTGGGTGGGAAGGGACCTTTAAAGTTTGTCCAACCCCCCTGCAGGGAGCAGGGACATCTGCACCTAGAGCAGGTTGCTCCGAGTCCAACCTCCCCTGGGATGGCTCCAGGGATGGGGCAGCGACCACCTCTCTGGGCAGCCTGGGCCAGGCTCCAACACCCTCAGCACCAACAATTTCTTCCTTCTCTCTCATCTAAATCTCCCTCTTTTAGTCTCAAACCATCTCCCCTTGTCCTGGCCCAACAGGTCCTTTAAAAAGTCCATCCCCAGCTTTCTTCTGAGTCCTGAAAGGCCACCAGAAGGTCTCGCTGGAGCCTTCTCTTCTCCAGGAAGCCCACCTCTCCCAGCCTGGCCTCCCAGCAGAGGGCTTCCAGCCCTCCCATCATCTCCGGGGCCTCCTCTGGCCCCGTTCCACCAGGTCCATGTCTCTGCTGTGCTGAGGACACAATCTGCTGACAACAACCAGGCTGTACGTGGTGTTGGTTCGTTGGGCAGACGTTAGGGAGAGGATGAGGAGCCACCGCTGACTTTCCAGCGCTGCTGTGTCCAACTGGGCGTTCAGCCCCTCCAGTGCTGAGGCCACATTGGCACCAAGGGCAGGAATTAGCTCAGAGCATCCGTGTGAGGTCACCTCTGCATTCTGATGTCTGCAGAATGATGGCAGCTGGGAGGTCGGGGGGTCTCTCTGCTGCTCCTGCTGTTCCACGGTCTTCTCGTGTACTCCGTGTCCCCTGCAGAGCCCGACTGTTCTTTCGCTGCTCTTCCCTTCCAGATTTCAGTAACGTGATCAGTAAGAGCGACGTCAAGTCATTGGCCGAAGCCGATGAGCAGGAAGTTGTGGCTGAAGTTCAGGTAAATTCTGAATATTTTACATTTAAACATTTGGAGTCAATCTCCTGATCCACAAGCCCCAGCAAAGCTCACGTCCAAGCTGACAAACGCAGGTGCGGCCTTGGGGGGGTTCTCTGTGGTTCTTGACTGCCTGGGGTGGAAGAAAAGATGAACATACATGTGGGATTAAAGAATAAAAGAAAGATAAAGGGTCCCCCCTGCATCTCCCTGCCCCGGGGTTGTTCGAGCCGCCGCTGGCTCTGCCCTCGTCATCTGCCTCTTCACGGTGTTGCCGAGGAGCTACGTCCTCAAAGAATACAAGCCACGGAGTGGCAGTGGAGGTGTCAGCAGAAGGGGGGGGTTCGGGAGGAACGATCAGAGCCGATGAGTTGTGCGCTGTTGGGATTGTAGCGTGGACGCGGCTGGTGAGAGCGTGGCAGGAGCGGTAACTGTGTGTGCTCGTTGGCAGGAGTTCTACGGCGATTACATCGCGGTGAACCCCCATGTTTTTTCTCTCAACCTCTTGGGCTGCTGCCAGGTATGACAAGAGCTCCTGCTCCTCCAGGGCTTTGGTTTCTGGGTAATGAGACCAGAGTCACGACAGGTTGGGTGCGGTGGTGGGGGCCTGCCCGGCACGCGGGGCCTGCTGAGGGAGCTGGTCCTCAAAAGGAACCAGTGAGGAGAGGAGCACTGGGGTCACTGGTGTTCCTGCTCCTTCCGTCAAGCTTGGGTTTGCTGGAAGAATCATGGAATGGGTTGGGTTGGAAGGAACCTTAAAGCTCATCTAGTTCCAGCCCTCTGCCATGGCAGGGACACCTCCCACTAGACTAGATTGCTCAAAGCCCCGTCCAACCTGGTCTTGAACACCTCCAGTGTTGGGGCATCTACAACCTCTCTGGACAACCCGTGCCAGTGTCTCACCCCCCTCAGAGTGAAGAACTTGTTCCTTACCTCTAATCTCAATCTCCCCTCTTCCAGTTTGAAGCCATCACCCCTCATCCTGTCACTACAAGCCCTTGGAAACAGTCCATCCCCAGCTTTCTTGTAGGCCCCTTGAAGTCCTGCAAGGCCCCAAGAAGGTCTCCCTGGATCCTTCTCTTTTCTGACCAAGCCCAACTCTCCCAGCCTGGCCTCCCAGCAGAGGTTCCACCCTCCCATCATCTCCGGGGCCTCCTCTGGCTCTGCTCCACCAGGTCCCTGTTGTTGTGTTGGGGATCCAGAGCTGGACGCAGAGCTTTAAGACAGTACAGACTTCTAAGCCTTAGGCTAAGACCTGACATGAGGAATCTGGGGCCAGAACATCCGTACTCGATGCAGCTTTTCCTTGCAGGGGCGCAGCTGGGACCCGGCTCAGCTCTCCAGGACTACCCAAGGGCTGACTGCTCTGCTTTTGTCCTTGAAGAAGTGTCCCATGATTCGCTACCAGCTCTCTTCTGAGCCAGCCAAGAGGCTCGCTGAGTGTGTGAAGGTACGGTGACGTTTGGCAGCAAACTGAAATTATTCTACATCTTGAGAGACAGTCGGTTCGTGTAAATTGTGTCCTTTGTGTTGTTGCACGGCTTTGGGCACCACATTCCTCGTCTCCGCTTGCTCCCGACCAAGGAACAGGCGAAGAGCCACGTTTCCCGTGAGTGTCAAAAGTTGCAGCAGGTTCCCTGGTGCCCTTTGAGAGCTGCTGGTGTTTCTTCATCAACCTCGTAGAGTTAAGAGAGCAGCACAACTTCTTTTCCACCAGCTCTTCTCTCTTTGTCCACCTGTATCCAAACCAAGAAGCATTTTCTGCGTGTAAATAAGACCAAGTGATTTTAGTTTATTTTTTTTTCTCAACAGCAAGTGATCACTAAAGAGTACGAGCTGTTCGACTTCCGGCGCACTGAGGTTCCTCCTTTACTTCTCATTCTGGACCGGTCTGATGATGCCATCACCCCACTCCTGAACCAGGTGAATCATCTCGCGGTTGTACGAGGGCTGAGGTAGGAAGAGTGTGGGCAGCAGGTCAGGGAGGTTCTGCTGCCCCTCTGCTCTGCCCTACTGAGGCCACCTCGGGAGGCCTGGGGCCAGCGCTGGGCTCCCCAGGGCCAGAGAGACCAGGAGCCACTGGAGAGAGTCCAGCGGCGGCGGCGGAGATGCTGAGGGGCCTGGAGCAGCTCTGTGCCCAGGAAAGGCTGAGAGCCCTGGGGCTGCTGAGCTGCACCACAGAAGCCTCCGAGGGCAGCTGAGCAATGCTGCTCCAGAGCTCAAGGGCCCCTGGGGGGCAAGAGGATGGGGCCAGACTCTTGTCAGTGGTGCCCAGCGCCAGGCCAAGGGCCAACGGGCACCAAGTGGAACCCAGGAGCTTCCATGGGAGCAGGAGGAGCAAGTTCTTTGGTGGGAGGGTGTCGGAGCCTGGCCCAGGCTGCCCAGAGAGCTTGTGGAGTCTCCTTCTCTGGAGAGCTTCCAAAGGTGCCTGGCCACGCTCCTGGGCCCCCTGCTCTAGGTGAGCTGCTGGAGCAGGGCTTGGAGCAGGTGATCTCCAGAGGTCCCTTCCAGCCCCACCACGCTGGGGTTCTGCAGATGGAGGTTCTGGAAGAACCTTGTGGCAGTTGCTCACACCCTGGCAGGGCACAGTTTGTATTTGAAAGGTTTGAAGTACTGCCTCCTGCTCCAGTTCCTTTTGAAATCCCTCTTGTCTCATGGCCTGGTTGCTCGGGCTGTGGAGCATGGGTTGCATCTGCTGGCCTTGGTGGCACCGGGGACAGCCAGGCCAGTTGCACATCTGAGAGACACGCTTCCCATTGTGTCCCCCGTGTCCTGGCAGTGTCCTTTCCACAGGATCGCTTGTCCGGGCTCTTTGCCACACACGCAGTTATCGAGCGACCTTCACGGGTGTATTTCTCCCTCTGCGTTCTTGATGGCTGATGGTTTTTGCCACAGAGCTGTTGTGGTTGTTCTTTTCTTTGCTCTGCTGCGGATTCTGGCAGAATCTGCCTCATTTCTACGCTGAGACACCAATCACTGGTGATTCTCGAAGCTACAGCTGGGCCACCTCACCAGTAACGTTCATTTCTTGTTGTAATATTTTGGGGTCGGGCTCTTCTCCCAAGGAACAAGCGACAGGACAAGAGGAACCAGCCTCAAATTGCACCAGGGGAGGTTGAGGTTGGACACGAGGAAGAATTTCTTGGTGGGAAGGGCTGTGAAGGGCTGTGCCAGGCTGGGCAGGGCAGTGGTGGAGTCCCCAACCCTGGAGGGGTTTCCAAGCCGTGGAGATGTGGTGCTGAGGGCCAGGGGTTCGTGGTGCCCTGGCAGTGCTGGGGGAATGGTTGGACTCGAGGAGCTTCAAGGTCTCTTCCAACCAGAACAATTCCATGATTCTGGCAAAAGTTTGAGAAATGCACACTTTGAATCCACTGGTTACTGGAGTAATATAAACTGGCTTAATGTTTGAGTTCTGCCTGAAATCCTTCAGTTTTCCAGTGCCATTTGTTGTCTTTCTGAGGTCACCATTTGCCTTTCTTTTTCCCACCCTTCCCAGTGGACGTATCAGGCCATGGTTCACGAGTTGCTGGGGATCAACAACAACCGCATCGACCTCTCCCGCGTCCCGGGGATAAGCAAGGACCTGCGCGAGGTGGTCCTGTCTGCCGAGAACGACGAGTTCTACGCCAACGTAGGTGTCTCGTTGGGGATCTTCATGGATTTGGGGGTCAGGTTCTCTTCTTGGTTTCGGCCGCTTGAAAGGAACTTTCCGATGACTTGGAGTATTGTGGGGTTGGTGTCTGTATAGGGAGTGGTGACAGTGTCTGGTGCAGCATCTGACGTGACATAACGTGTCCATTTAGTACTTTTATTTCGAAGCTGGAGCGGTTGCAGAGCTTCCTGCTCAAGCTGGCCCTCATGGACGATGGCTCTTCCATGCTTTGGGCACAGAAGTGCCACCTTGTTCTGGTTGCATCCCGACTTGTGTTAGAGCAGTATTCCCTCAGACCTATGTCTTGTTCCATGCAGAACATGTACCTGAACTTTGCAGAGATCGGCAGTAACATCAAGAATCTCATGGAGGATTTCCAGAGGAGGAAGCCTAAGGAGCAGCAGAAGCTGGAGTCCATTGCAGATATGAAGGTACAGACAATCCACTCGTAACTGAGTGGACGTCGTGAATCCCAGTCGTGGCAGGACAGTGCGGATGGCTGCTGGCTGTGCAGTCCTCCCTGACCGTTCCAGCAGCTCCAGTCTCTGACGTGCTCGTTTTGTGGAGCAGAAGACTTCTTTTTCCACTGTGTCATGATGTTTGTTCTCAGCTGAAGGCCAGGCCCTGTATTACCTCTGGACTGGGCACTGGGGAGCCCCAACCTCCAATCCTGGGGTCAGGGTTGGGCCCCTCACTCCAAGAAGGACCTTGAGGGGCTGGGGAAGGGTCTGGAGAACTTGTGAGGAGCAGCTGAGGGAGCTGGGGGTGTTGAGCCTGGAGCAAAGGAGGCTCAGGGGAGACCTTCTGGCTCTGCACAACTCCCTGACAGGAGCTTGGAGCCAGGGAGNTGGAGGGGTTTCCAAGCCGTGGAGATGTGGTGCTGAGGGCCAGGGGTTCGTGGTGCCGGGCAGGGCTGGGGAACAGATGGACTCGATGAGCTTAGAAGTCTCTTCCAACCCAAACGATTCCATGATTCCGTTCCATGATTCCATAGGCTGTTCTGCACCACTGCAGTGTGGTCTCCAAGCTTGTTCTGGCTGCTCCTTGAGCTGCCACCCAGAACTTGCTGGAACCCCAAAGCCCTACAGCTGCACTGGTAAGCTCTGGTTTAAGGCCTTGCCTTACCTCGATGTGGTTGTGTGGACTTTGTGTCTGAGATGGGTCCCTTGGCTCACAAGTTCCACACTGGTCTGGCTTAAATTGATTCTCCATCCCTGGAGCCATTGCAGGGGAGGTTGGCCGGGGCTCGGAGCAACCTGCTCTAGGTGCAGATGTCCCTGCTCCCTGCAGGGCTTGCACCAGAGGAGCTTTGAAGGTCTATTCCCACCCAAACCACTCCGTGCTGATTCTATCCTGCTGCAAATCACTGTGCAGTTCGTTTATCGCTGGGTTGGACACGTCCCGTGTCTCCTGCTGTTCTTCTGAAGAACCCTTGCTTTGGTTTCCCCACTGCAGGCATTTGTGGAGAATTACCCGCAGTTCAAGAAGATGTCAGGCACGGTGTCGAAGCACGTGACGGTGGTGGGGGAACTCTCACGCCTGGTCGCCGAGAGGAACCTTCTGGAGGTCTCGGAGGTGGAGCAGGAGCTGGCCTGCCAGAACGACCACTCCAGCGCTCTCCAGGTACCTTGGGCTCAACGCCCGACCTTGGTCCTTTGTCTGAATCCTGAACGTTTATCCCACAACTCCCTGTTGATGGAAGTTTGATGCCGAACGTCCGTGGGAGTTGTGCACGCAGATATCTTGCAGGGTTGGGACGTTAGATGTTAGAATTACTCTTCTCCTCCCCGCTCGGCTCAGATGGGGATGAATCATAGTTAATAACGGGCTTGAGAAGCAGCTTTGCAAATTCTGCCTCTCCGTTTCACAACATCCCTCCCTTCTGTGCAGTCTGAGTTCCCGGTTTGCACCGTGAAAAAACCGCTCGTGCCCCAGCGTAGAAGCTTGTGCTGTTGGTTGGGGAGGAGAAGAAATGGAATCCGTGACACTGTCCAAGCCAGACCGTCCACCCAAGTGCTGGCTTTCACCTCTCTGAAATTTTTAAAATAAAAACCAGCGCAAAGCCTCTTAGATAAAAGATTTCTTTGGCCGAGAGAGGACTGAAAAAGCCGAACAGAGAGTTCTGTTGTAGCCGGGTGTAGCCCGAAGTTGTGACCCCGTGTTGGCCGGTTGGGTTCCGTGACCTGACGTGTCAGGGATGAATTGTGGCTGCTGAGCTTTCGGAGAAAATCGCGGCATTGTTGGGCGTGACTGGATTCAAGCAGAGTTCAACCAGCCACTCAGCCTTAAAAACCAATTCCTTCGGTTTTTTTTGTGTAGCTGAGGTTGATGTTACACCACAGAACAGGTTCCTCTAGGCAGCGTGGCCGAGAAAATGAAGAGCTTGGAGACATCTGGAATAGATGTTACCCTGGGTGGCTCTTCATAGTAGACTCTTCACGTGCTGTCATCGATTGCCAGATCCTGAGCTGGAGTGAGTCAGCGTGGGGCAGCTGAAGTCACCACGGCTCTATAGAGCAGTGAGCCTGCAGATGGGACCCGATGGCTTTTATGGGGTAGAACTTAGATGACTAAGCGTCAGAGTGGGAAAGCAGCTATAGGATGTGTTTGCTGCACGCAGCCCGTGAGGTTCTCTGGCTGTATCGTTGGTTCGAGGTCAAGCTTTTGCAGTTTGAAAGTCAGATATTTGAGCTGTGAGCCCTCAGCCCGTCGCGTCCGTGCTGGGAGCTCTTTCTGATGTGAACGCAGCGCAGCAGCGGTGAAACCTGGAGCTTGGCCTTGGAGACCACTTGGTCTACTCTGTATCAAGGGGCAAGGGATGCAAGCGAGAGCACAGGAAGTTCCACCTCACCATGAGGAGGAACTTCTTGCCTGTGAGGGTTCCAGAGCACTGGAACGGGCTCCCCAGAGAGCTTGTGGAGGCTCCTTCTCTGGAGACTTTCAAGCCCCATCTGGATGCGTTCCTGTGTGACCTGCCCTAGATTCTCTGGTCCTGCTTGGCAGGGGGTTGGACTCGATGATCTCCAGAGGTCCCTTCCAACCCCTCATATTCTATGATTCTATGAACTGTTGATCTACCTTCACCAAGTTATCTGAGATCTGTTAAGAAGAGGGTGATGTGAGCTCTGGTGATGATGCAGTTAAGGGAGTTTGTGGCCGCGCAGGAGACGCGGGCAGGTCCATCCCACGCTGGGTGATGACTGGAGTTCACCTTGGAGCCACCTCAGGTCTTGGTCGTCCCTAACCAGGTTATTTCTGCGGGTTTGAAAGCAGAGAAGCCGGCGCGGTGTGCGTACGGGCCTAAAGGGCTCTAAGGAATCTCCCACAACGGGAATAAACACAAAATTGTGGAGCTGGGGCCTTTCCACACGAGATCTCGGCATCTCCTGGGCTGCTCTGCCCCAGGCCGCTCCCTGCTGCGGTCTCCTCGCGGCAGCGAAGGGCCAAGGCCACAGAAACAATGAAGAATGAGCCAGTGCTGGGAATAAAGGCGGAATTGTTCTTCCCCGATGGGACTTTGGCGATTGTTAATTCCTCTGCTGGCCCGGGGCCCCTCAGTACAGCACATTTTGGTTGTTCTTCCCCTGGTCTTATTAATCCTGACATAGTACATGGGCCTTGAGCTGAAAGGGAGGTTTGGAATCCCAGCTCGGAGACGGACAATAGCTTTTCTGTCCCGCTCGGATAGCCCACGCTGCCGGCGCGGGATCGGGAATCCTGCAGCAGCATCTCCGTGAGGTCCCGTCCTTGCCCTCCCAGGTGAATTCTGGAGCTTTCCAAGGTTAACGGTGAAGCTCCTGCTGATCCTCCTCAAAGCCCGGATTTGATCCGGTGTTTTTGTGACTAGGCAGCGTCAGCCAAGGGAATGGCAGGGAATAGAGCTGAGTCGGCGCGGTCAGTAGCAGCGGTGGCACAACTTTGTTTCACAGCTGTTGAGTGAATGTTTCCGTGTTGCCCGCGTCTACTGGGAGGGTGGGAGAACCTTGCCAAGACGTGCTGGGATTTGGGAGCGTTTGAAGGTCACGTTCGCTCACAGAGTGGAAAAATCCTCCCTGCTTCCCTTGGAACTGCTGTTTGTGCCGCTGTGGAACTGGCAGCTCCTCCGCTCCCGTGTCTTTGAGCTAATGCGGGCTGGTGGTTGGGCTTTAATGGTCAGCACAGGGAGGTTGAGTCTAGTTCTGGGAGAGTTCCAGATAGAGAAGGAGCCACTGGAGAGAGTCCAGCGGCGGCTGCGGAGATGCTGAGGGGCCTGGAGCAGCTCTGTGCCCAGGAAAGGCTGAGAGCCCTGGGGCTGCTGAGCTGCACCACAGAAGCCTCCGAGGGCAGCTGAGCAATGCTGCTCCAGAGCTCAAGGGCCCCTGGGGAGCAAGAGGATGGGGCCAGACTCTTGTCAGTGGTGCCCAGCGCCAGGCCAAGGGCCAACGGGCACCAACTGCAACCCAGGAGGTTCCGTGGGAGCAGGAGGAGCAAGTTCTTTGGTGGGAGGCTGTCGGAGCCTGGCCCAGGCTGCCCAGAGAGGTGGTCGCTGCCCCATCCCTGGAGCCATCCCAGGGGAGGTTGGCCGGGGCTCTGAGCAACCTGCTCTAGGTGCAGATGTCCCTGCTCCCTGCAGGGGTTGGACCAGAGGAGCCTTGAAGGTCCCTTCCCACCCAAACCAGGCTGTGGTTCTATGATTCTAACCTGAGCTCACCCCGCAGCATGTTTCGGAGCGTTAAGAACGGACAACAGAATTGGGTCATAAATTCCCAGCCTCATGAACAGCCCCCAGAGCGACTCGCGCTCCATCGTCCTCCAATAAATCTCACCGCGGAGCAGACGAGGAGCTGAGCTCTGCTGCTCAGGCCACAGTTTAATTCTCTCACGTTCCTCCTGCCCGCAATTTTGTTGCTAGGCAGTGGGCTCGATATCACTCCGCTCTTCCAAGGCCTCTCCTCTCAGACCCTTCTCTCTCTTTCCGCAGAACGTGCGTCGCCTTCTGCAGAACCCCAAGGTGACGGAGCTGGACGCTGCCCGGCTGGTGATGCTTTATGCCCTGCACTACGAGCGGCACAGCAGCAACGGGCTGCCGGGGCTGATGGCCGAGCTCAGGAACAGGGGGGTGGCCGAGAAATACCGGAAGGTGACAGCAGATGGGAGGGCGCAGAGCGGGCAAATCAAATCGCTGACGGTTGGGGTAAAACTCGCCGGTTTTGGAACCCCGAGCTGGGCTGGGGCTGGCAGGTGGTTCTTTAAAAGGCAAAAATGAATCAGTTAATTTCCGTTCCCCAAATCAGCAATCTTGTGAAGGGTTGAATGCCAAGGTGACGGGCACGCCATGGGTGGAAACGGGCCTGGGACACGCTCCTTGCGCTGTCCCGCTCCCTCCCAGCTGCTGCTGAACAGGCAAGAGCTGCAGCAAAGGGCTTTGGAGGCTGTAAAAGGAGCTGGGCTGGGAGGGAGAGGGCGGCAAGTGCTTGGCAAAGAGAGCGAGCAGCTGGAGAGGAGGTGGAGAAGCGGGATGATGTCACCTCGTGTGGAAGATCTGCTGGCGCTGCAGCAGACGATGGAAATGAAATCCTCGCTCCTTCTTCTGCAGGCAGCGTCACGCAGGCTGACCTGCTCGGTGGAGATGGGGAATCCTTCTCCTCTTGCCTCCTTGTGCTGCACCATCTGCTTGGGGTTGATCTCCCCAGCTCCTTGGTCATTGCTCCAGTAGCTCCGTTGAGCCTAACTAGACAAGAACTGGTTTCCCAAGTTAACGGGACGGTGGTTTTCCCTTCTCTCCTTCCAGCTCGTGTCTGCGGTGGTGGAGTATGGAGGGAAGCGGGTGCGGGGCAGTGACCTCTTCAGCCCCAAGGACGCCGTAGCCATCACCAAGCAGTTCCTCAAAGGCCTGAAGGTACGGATCTGCCACAGATGAAATCGTGACAGATTTAGTCAAATTGAGAGTCGCGGGGCAGGGCTCGATGCGGGGCCGTGCTTTAGAGATGGCTGACGCATCCCTCAGGAGATGCTGCTCCTTTGATGCACCTTCACTGATCTTGCTTCATGTAACGAAAGCTTCTCTTGCACCGCAGGGTGTTGAGAACGTGTACACACAACACCAGCCTCTCCTGCACGAAACGCTAGATCAGCTCATCAAAGGGAAGCTCAAGGACAGCCAGTACCCCTACCTGGGTCCCAACACTCTCCGTGACAGGTACGTGGGGCCTTCAGGGCAGAGCTTGGGACTGAAACAGATCTGCTGCCCCCGGTGCTGCCGCGTCAGCTGCTGTTTGCCTGTAGATGAACAAAACTTGGGCTTGATGGAGAGAAATGTCTTGGGTATGATCATGGAATCAGAGAGTTGAGGCTGGGGAAGATCCTTTAAGGTCGTGGAGTCCCCCCCGTTCCCCATCCCTGCCAGGGCACCACGAACCCCTGGCCCTCAGCACCACATCTCCACGGCTTGGAAACCCCTCCAGGGATGGGGACTCCACCACTGCCCTGCCCAGCCTGGCACAGCCCTTCACAGCCCTTCCCACCAAGAAATTCTTCCTCGTGTCCAACCTCAACCTCCCCTGGAGCAACTTGAGGCCGGTTCCTCTTGTCCCATCACTTGGAGACAAGAGATCTCAGCCCTCCCTGGCTCCAAGCTCCTGGCAGGGAGTTGTGCAGAGCCAGAAGGTCTCCCCTGAGCCTCCTTTGCTCCAGGCTCAACACCCCCAGCTCCCTCAGCTGCTCCTCACCACACTCCTGCTCCAGACCCACTGTGCAGGTCTTGTACTCTCATGTAGCTGCCCTGGAGGAAGCTGTTCAGACTGAGTCTCTCTCTTCTGGCTGGCCACCATGTGACATTCCCATTGTAGGCCCTCAGGTAAAGGACAAAGCCCTTGCACCAAGCTGCCAGGATGTTCACATGATGGATTTCATGCCCCCTAACTTCGCTTTGTGCCATCTGGCGCTTATTTGTAGAGCACCAAAAATAGTCCAACCACAAGCTCTCCCTTCTGAGCCAGTTGCTATTCCTGAGGAGAGCGGGATCTTGCTGAATGTGGCTAATAACGGTGATTGGAAGAACTCGGGCTGCCTGGTTCCAGCTGACTTTGCTGGAGCTAAACAAATCTGTTGTCAGTGGGGTTATTAAAGGCAAATCATTGAATGGGTTGGGTTGGAAGGGACCTCAAAGATCATCTCGTTCCAACCCCCAGCCATGGCAGGGACACCTCCCACTAGACCAGGTTGCTCAAGGCCCCGTCCAACCTGGCCTTGAACACCTCCAGGGATGGAGCATCCACAGCCCCTCAGGGCAACCTGGGCCAGGGTCTCACAACCCTCAGAGTGAAGAATTTCCTCCTTATTTCCAATCTCAATCTCCCCTCTTCCATTTTGAACCCATCCCCCCTCATCCTGTCGCTACAAGCCCTTGTAAAAGTCCCTCCCCAGCTTTCTTGTAGGCCCCCTTCAGATGCTAGAAGGCTGCAACAAGCTCTCCCTGGAGCCTTTTCTTCACCAGGCTGGATACATTCGAGGGAGATAATTCCAGGGAGTGATTCTGAACCAAACGAGGCGGCTGTTGCCGGGCGCTGTGGGGGTAAATGAAAAGCAGGAGAGGAGTTGACTTGGGGACCAAGGTTCAGCGGTGTCGAGCGGGTGGGAGGAGCAGGAGCGTGTCAAAGAGCTTGCATTGATGCCCGGCGCGCTCTCATCCTCCTCAGCCTTCCCTAAGGGCATTTCCATCCATCCGATGAAAGCAAAAATGTATTTTGGAGCAGGGAGGCATCCAGATTCCGTGCCAGGCCGACAGCAGGGGACGTTGATCAGTTTAGTTGTGAATACAAAAGAATGACCCTCAACCAGGAGACAATTCGTTTGTGTACGTCCCTGGTAGATCAAAAAATAAATCCTCCTCGCTCCTGCTCTTCCCTTTAAAATAAGCCAGTGGATTTTGGATCGGGTGGATGGGTGGGGTGAAGTATCTTGGTATCTCTGTGTCCCTAGCATGAATCTCTGTCCCCTCTGTCCTCGAACCCAGCTCTCCCCTGCGATGGGTTTCAGCCCAACAAGAAGAGGTTGATGGTTTGTGGTGGATCCAAAATGAGACCTGGGGAACGGCAGCGAGCGTGTCCAGGCAGCCCTGAGCGGGGTTTGTGCTGAGCTAACTAGACACAAATGGTCGTCTGACCTTTAGCTGCTCTTTTCCCCTTCCCGCTGATCTTTTCCTGAGCGGTGTTTCACTTTGATCCCTCTTTAACTGCTTCTGGAAAAGGCTGCAGGAACCCGGCCCCAGGAATCCTGCTGCAAGGAACGGGCAAATTATCTACGGGAGCGTGAGAAGGGTTTAAGTCCTACCTTGAACTGAAGGAAGCAGAAGTTGGATGAAGGGCAGTGGAGTTGGCACGTCCCTCCCTTCTCCGCAGCGGCCGCAGCCTTGTCTCTGAGCTAAAAGACGTGAACCCTGTAGTTTTGTTCTGGTAAACCTCAAAACACGAAGGCAGAGCTTCCAAACTTGTGTCCCTCAAGTGTCTCACGATCTTCCTTTGGTCTGGGGTTGTCCTTGGGACGTTGGCCGGGTCCAACAGTGCTGCCGCTGGGTTGGGTGTCTGCAAAATGATCGGAAGTGTGAAGGCGTGGGGTTATTGGGGTTGTCTCCTGATGGCAGTGGTAGAGCTCGTGGAGATGAAGCTGTAGGAGCTGTAGGAGAGAGGGTTTGTAAGTGACAACAAATAGGAAACTAAAAACTGTCGTCTCTGCTCTCGTTGCTTAAAATGGGGGCCACAGGATGGCCAATGTTATCATAGAGTCATCTGATTGTTTGGCTGGAAGAGCTCTTCAAGCTCCTGGAGTCCCCCCGTTCCCCCAGCACTGCCAGGGCACCACGAACCCCTGGCCCTCAGCACCACATCTCCACGGCTTGGAAACCCCTCCAGGGATGGGGACTCCACCACTGCCCTGCCCAGCCTGGCACAGCCCTTCACAGCCCTTCCCACCAAGAAATTCTTCCTGACACCTCTAAACAATGAATATTCCACGTCATGAATATTCATTGTGGCCAAGAGGGCCAAGGGCATCCTGGCCTGGACCAGCAATGGGGTGACCAGCAGGAGGAGGGAGGTGATTGTGCCCCTGGACTCGGCACTCGTGAGACCGCACCTTGAGTCCTGTGTCCAGTTCTGGGCACCACAGGACAAGAAGGACATTGAGGGGCTGGAGAGGGTCCAGAGAAGGGCAGCGAAGCTGGTGAGGGGTCTGGAGAACATGGCTTATGAAGAGCAACTGAGGGAACTGAGGCTCTTTAGTCTGGAAAAGAGGAGGCTGAGAGGAGACCTCATTGCTCTCTACAACTGCCTCAAAGGAGGTTGCAGCGAGGCTGGGGTTGGGCTCTTCTCCCAAATTACTAATGACAGAACGAGAGGAAATGGCCTCAAGTTGCGTCAGGGGAGGTTTAGATGAGATATGAGGAAGAAATTCTTGGCTGAGAGAGTGGTTGGGCCCTGGCCCAGGCTGCCCAGGGAGGTGGTGGAGTCCCCATCCCTGGAGGTGTTTAACAAACGAGTAGATGGAGCACTTGGGGTGATGGTCTAGTGGCTGCAGAGATGTTGGGATGAAGGTTGGACTTGATGATCCTGCTGGTCCTTTCCAACCATCATGAAAATGGAGGCTCATGGAGAACAGGTCTGGAAGAAGCAGCTCCACTCGCTGGCTTTGCCCTCGCGCCAAAGCGATTGAGCGAGGAATTGAAATCTCTTGATTTCACAGAAGTTGGTGGAATAAATGGCAGCCCGAGGCGCGCTGGGCTCCGCTCCCTCCTCGCTCCCCGCTCTCCGCGGGCGCGTTACCGCGGCTGGCAGGAGTTCAGCAGAAGGTCAGGGCGAGAGGCTTTGTATTTTGTGATCAAAGGGACGCAGTTGCTTGAACAGCAAAGAATTTGAAAGGATTCTTTTTAACTCCTCCTTTCTGGATTAGACATTGTGCCGTTGCAAGGGAGGAAAAGCTCCCGGTCCAGATTCAAGCTGCGCAAATTGGCAGCGCTGAGGGAGAGGGAATCTTTGCAAAGCGCCGAGCAGGGTTCCTAGGAGAGAGCAAGGAGCAATTCCACTTTTTTTTTCACTTCTCCTCTGTTCCCTGCTGCGTTTGAACATCATCCTTGTCTCGCGTGCCGCCAGCCCGCCGTCCCTTCCAGCTCTCTGCTGAGATGTCCCAGCTAGGAAAGGTTCTTGAAGCATCTCTGGGTGCCAGCGAGGAGCCCCAGCGCTGTCACACGTCCTAGAAAAATGCCTCCTGAGCTGCGTGACCCCACGGCCGAGGCTCTGCTGGCTGGAGCTTTTGCTCTGCTTATGCTTGGAGCCGGGATTTGTCCCGACCAGCCCGACTGGGCCTGATGCTGCCTCCCCGAGATGGTTTGAGTCCGTCTCTCAGAACGTCCCAGGGCAGCTCTGTCACTGCTGCTCTTGAAAACCAAACCTGGGTCCTCGTCACCAGACGTGAACCAGCAGCAGCCTCTGAAATACCGTCAGGAAAAGGCGTGATGCTCCCCAGGGATCCAGAGGGGACTCGGCTCGTTCCGTCCCTCTCAGGTTACTGCAGGCACCTGGTAATTAAATCTTGGGAAGTGACCTTGTGTGAAAGGCCATCAAAGTTCAGCCGTAAAGGTGGAACTCACCGATACCAGCTTATTTCTCCTGTGACTGGACGTGATCTTCCTCCCGCTGACTGCGCTGGGGGGGAAAGCTCCTTGACTGCTTGAGGGAGAGGAGGAATTTGGAGCCATTCAGAGCTGTCTGTGGCTGACACATCTGCAGGGATGGGTGAGGGATCTCCTCAGGCAGCGAGGAGAAAAATCTCCTTTTTTGGAAGCGTCAGGCTCCAGCGTGTGCTGTGGAACCACTCGGCTGCCTGCGGAGCTCACGCACAGCTCCGTGGTTTGGTGGCCCTTCCCCAGGCAAGCCTAGCAGCAGACGTGGGGGGGGGACCGCCCTAAACCCCGGCAATTTGTGTTTCTGCATTTTTTGGAAGGCAAAACTCTGACTCTTTGTTCAAGGAAGTTGCTTTGTCCTCCTGCCTGAAGCGTTTGAGCGTTTGGCTGTTACATCGGTGGTTAACCTGAGGAGATCCACCTCCAGAGATGGGGTGTGAGGAGCGCGAGAGCCGGAGCGAGCGCGGCTGTGGATTTATTTCCCGCTAATCCCAGAACAGTCTCGGAGTTTCTTCCTGTTCCAGAATCGCTTATTATTCACCCTTGATGTCAGCAGTAGCTCCCTGGGCGCTCGGTGAGAACACCAGGATCCCTTTGTTCTGCCTCTGCAGGGCTGAGGTCACCTCTGCTCTGAGAGAAACCAGCAGGGTCAGCGCTGGGGGAGGCACCCGGACTGGGAGAGGGGTCCCTGCAGCCCACACAGGCTTAATCCTGGGTTTAGGGGTAGGATTAGGGCAGGGTTAGGATTAGGATTAGGGGTAGGGTTAGGCTGATGTGATGGTAATGGTGAAAGGTGACGAATCTAAAGGCTGGTGCGTGTTCAGGTGTTCCACAGGAGCACATCAGAGGCAACCACACGACTTTGGCGTCTAAATTCCTGAGCTAGTTCCAACCAAAAATGCATCCATGGTGGTGCCAGGAGACGGATCCTGGGGATTTTGGCCTGCACAAGAGTTCTTGGCAAGAAAGCGCCCGGTTTGTTGCCGTGTTGCTCTGGTTAGTAACGGTACCAAAGCCCTAAAGGTCCTCGCTGACTTGCCGGACGTTGAGGAGGTGCAGATTTCTCAACCTAGAAGACTTTCACTCTGAGAAGCAAAGGTTAATGGTTGGCCATGGTCATCTTAGAGGTCTCCTCCAACCCGAACGATTCCATGATTCTGTGAAGTGACAGGTAACGTGCTTGTTCCGAGCCACTGTCCCGCTCTGATGGCGGAAGCGGTTTGGCTCCTGGTAGTCCTGTCTGTTCAGTGATGCTGAGAAAGAAGCCGCTGATGTTCGTCCTTCCTCTGCGCCTGTTGCTCCTCTGGGCAGGAACAGGTGTCGAGGGCTTTGCGGGTTGGCTTCTCAGCAGGGAGGAACCTGAGACACGGAGTCCAGGTGCTTCCCGGGGTCATCCCCATCTCATGCTCCATTTGCTTGGTCGCTGATGCAGAGCAGATGAATTCCTGCTGCTCCCACCACTGCAGCCCGCCGCTGTCGCCCAGCACGGTGGGAAGCAGAGACGAGGTTTGAGCCTGCGCTGGAAAGTTAATTGTGTGGAGCCTCAGCCGCTCTGATCGAGCGGGCGACTGGCGGGGTGGGATCCACACCTTTTTTGCCGTAGGTTCTCCAGAAATCGCTCTGTTGGCTTGTGGGTGGGAGCAGAGCTCACTGACGGGTTGTAAGGAGGTTCTGCTGGCGCTGAGAGCAGAGAACTGAAGGGGAGGGTGATGCGAGGAAGGCTTCTGAAGGCTCAGCGTGTGCAGGGCTTGTGGCTGGGGTTGTGTTTCACCAAGTTGCCCCAGTTCCCTCCTTCCCCCCTGTCCCGTCACGCTCCTTCTCTAACTCCCCGTATTTCTGGGCTGGCTGAGGAGCGTCACCTCCGAGATGTGCTTCCATTCTGTAATCAACCAGCAAAACCAGAGCTGCTCCATGCCCTTCAGACGGAGCCCGGGAGGTCTTCCGAAGCGCGGCCGCTGTCCTCGTTTGACTCCCGGGTGGAGCTGGATTTCCCAGCCGCAGCAGAGCCTCGGTCATGCATTAAACATCGGGGTGCATGTGGCGGTGGAGCTCGGCAGCGTGGGGGTGTCACTGAGGAGGCTTTTAAGGACCATTAGGACGTTGTGTAACGGTCAGGAGAGTTTTCAAAGCGGTGTCGTCAGCCTCGAGCCCAGCGCAGGAGACGCGCTCGGGGGAGAGGAATCCTCAGCATCGTCGTCGCGGGATTTATCCTCGTGTTGTGTCCGATTCTGTCTCAGTGTTCGCATCTTCATTGCAGGCCCCAAGATATCATCGTGTTCATCATCGGAGGGGCAACGTACGAAGAAGCGCTGACTGTCTATAACCTTAACCGCGCCAACCCGGGCATCCGCGTCGTCCTCGGAGGGACCACGATCCACAACACTCGGAGGTAATAACGGTGCTCGTTCCTGCGGCTCCTGTGTCTGGAAAGCTGCTGACACGAGCACGGATTGGCGGCTCCCGAGGGATCTTGGCCGCGCAGTAAAACACAGAAATGCCTGTAAATGGTGCGAGCCCAGCTCTGCTCGTTACGGCTGAGGGACTTATTAACGAGCTGAAAGGTTTTTTAAGGTGCGTTTTACTGCATTCAAGGGCAGGGAGGTAGACGGGTGTAGTTTTCCCTGCTTATAATTCACCACACGCTCTAGTAGGAGCGAGGAGCCAGCGCAGCGCACAGGAATTCAAAACCAGCGGCGCTCTCCTTGCTCCTCTTGAAGTCTGGAGCGTTTGGTGGCAGAAGAGTTGACGTACCTATGATTAGAAGCGGGTTCTGTGATGACACCACGAGCAGGCTCCCGGCCGCCCACGGGCCCGCAGAGCATTGGCAGTTCTCCCTGGAGAACGGAGCTTTCCCTGTCGGTTTGAGCTGCCTTTCCTGCGAGGCCGGGCGTTTGTAAGGGCTTCGTCCCTCCAGGGACTGAGCAGTGACCTCGCTGAGCTTCATCCGTTCCCTAGGACACCGTCTCTGGGGTGTCCCAGCAGCTGGAAGGGCTCGTGTCAGGCAATGCTGGTGGTATTTCATGTCCTCTGCACTGAGCTGAGCTGGGGGAGCAGTTCCTGTGGGTCTCGGTTGAGATTTGTCAGTGGGACAAGAGGAACCGGCCTCAAGTTGCCCCAGGGGAGGTTGAGGTTGGACACGAGGAAGAATTTCTTGGTGGGAAGGGCTGTGAAGGGCTGTGCCAGGCTGGGCAGGGCAGTGGTGGAGTCCCCATCCCTGGAGGGGTTTCCAAGCCGTGGAGATGTGGTGCTGAGGGCCAGGGGTTAGTGGTGCCCTGGCAGTGCTGGGGAACGGGTGGACTCCAGGAGCTTCAAGGTCTTTTCCAACCAGAACAATTCAGTGATTCCATGATTCTTCCCGGAGCTGCCCGACAGCTTCAGGTGCCTCAGCAGAATCCTGGAGTTCAGCAGACACGCGCTGTTAACCCCCCAGGCGTTGAGTGTCAGCAGTCCAGCTGTGGGGCACCTCAGCGATCTGGAACTGATGGGGGGACTCGAGGGTAGCGAGCAGGCTCCAGAATGGCTCATTTCTCACACCCTGGACATGCGCTGCTGCCACATCAGAGTCCAGAGTGAGATTTATAAAGTCCCTGCACTTTTGCCCTTCCTTTTCCTGCCTGAGAGGGATCTTCAGGCTCCAAAGCATGGAAGCAGCAACCATCCTCTCACCAGGAAATCCAGCAGCTCCTATCTTCACTTGCTCAGAATAAAATACCCAAACCCTCCAAGTTCACGGCGTCCTCTCTGCAGTTTGGCCCTGGCTTTAGCTTCGTTTCAGATGATTGCAAAGCTCCTGAACTGATGCTCGCCCAGAAGTAAATTGCTTTTGTGAACTGGGTTACAAAGGCAAGTCTGTATTAGCCCACATATCGACCGATTCCTGCCCAAATTACCCGGCTTGCTCAACCGTCTGCTTTACAAAGTAGCCTTTGAACTAAATCCTGTTTCAGCCAAGCCTAGAAATAGGAAGAAAAAGTGACCAGCGGACGGACGGGCTGCTCTTTGACTCATCGGAAGAAAGAAGTGAATTGTCACCCTCAAGGACGCAGAAAAAATTGGTTCGTGCTCAGCCCAGTGTCCGCTGAAACCTCTCGGTCTCTGAGCACGTTTTGAGGCTGATTTTGGCGTCGACGATCGATGGCTGCATCAGATTTCGAGCAGCGTCCGTGCTGGGAACGTGGCTGGTGCCGTCATCACGTCACTAGACCCAAAAAGCCGTCGGTGATATGGAGGCCTTGGGGAGGCTGAAGTTTTTTGCACTGTATTGGAGGTTGAGACCTGTCCTGGGCCTTTGTTGGTGTAGGAGATGTTGGCTTGGAGAGGACAGAACCGAGAGAACTCACCAGCAGTGGTTTGAGTCAGAGGAGCCCAGTGGTGTGGTGAGCAGGAGGGGTAGGAGAAGGTGGGCTGAGCTTTAGGTGGGCTGAGCTTTAGGTGGGCTGAGCTTTAGGTGGCCCTCCCAGCTCTGCTGTTGACCTGTTGGGTGATGCCAGGCGACGTTCTCCTTGACTAGAGGCACCAGAAGGTCTCAGCATTGAGCGTCTCTTCCATCTGCCGATGAAGTTCAAGACGGGCAGCGCCGTTGGTGGGCTCCTCTTCGTAGATTTGGGCTGTAACGAGTCAGAGCAGCTAGTTGGGGATCCCCCGCGACTGTGTTTTGGCGCAGACTCTGAATTATTGACGGGAAAACTCGGATACTGCACCAGAATTTGCATTTCAAAGAATGGAGTGGAAAAAAAAGAGTAAATTAAAAAAAAAGGGTTGCTGCTTTTGAAGGGCTGAAACTGCAGGGTCCTGGCAGAGAGCGCCCGGGTGAGGACGGCCACGGGTCCCACTCTAAAAATGCCCCTGCCCCCAGTGATCTGCTCTTCTCTAGTGCTGGGAATACGATGAGGCCCAACCTCCAATCCTGGGTCAGGTTTGGGCCCCTCACGCCAAGAAGGACCTTGAGGGGCTGGAGCGTGGCCAGAGAAGGGCAACGAAGCTGGGGAAGGGTCTAGAGCAGGAGTGTGGTGAGGAGCAGCTGAGGGAGCTGGGGGGGTTGAGCCTGGAGCAAAGGAGGCTCAGGGGAGACCTTCTGGCTCTGCACAACTCCCTGACAGGAGCTTGGAGCCAGGGAGGGCTGAGATCTCTTGTCCCCAAGTGATGGAACAAGAGGAACCGGCCTCAAGTTGCCCCAGGGGAGGTTGAGATTGGACACCTTCTTGGTGGGAAGGGCTGTGAAGGGCTGTGCCAGGCTGGGCAGGGCAGTGGTGGAGTCCCCATCCCTGGAGGGGTTTCCAAGCCGTGGAGATGTGGTGCTGAGGGCCAGGGGTTCGTGGTGCCCTGGGCAGTGCTGGGGGAACGGGGAGACTCGATGAACGTAAAGGTCTCTTCCAACCAAACAATTCCCTGATTCTGTTCTATGACCATACACCGAGGTGTCTGATAGGAGGAAACCCAGCTTTTATTTTGCCCTAACTCCTCCATTAATCCCCTGGCCTTCCTTTAATGAACTCCTGCTTATTTCTGCTGGATTAGGGCTGATATGTCACAATAAACAAGGAGATTTTGATATTAATGCGCCGAGCGGGCCCTGTAAGCAGACTAATCCCGTGCTTTCATTGTTCTTACCAGACAACTTAAATTATGATCAACATCTGTGTTCCCGGGGCGGGGGATGGCTTATGGGATATCCTCTCTGCTTCTGGCCACAGCCAAAGGAGCCTCTGGAGCTGCTTCTGGTGGAGCTGGATGGTTGGGGGGAGCTGATCTGGTTATAGCCCATCTCCAGCATCCCATAAATATCACCTAAGTAGATGCTTTAAAGCATGAGGGTGAAAAAATGCTCTTCATAAGTATGAAATAAAGCAACATTCTGTGTGTGCAGAGAAGGTCCCAACATGGGCTTGGTGCGTTTAAGGGTTGGAGTTGCCTCATGCTGTGCAGTGGTGTCAAGGAGGGTCCGTCCTTGTTGAGCTTTATGGGTTTATATCCATATAGGGGCATGTATCTAATCACAGTGCTCATCTTCTGGGATCTGAGGGGCTCTTTAGAAATAAATCAGGCTCCAGGAGCCTCCAGGCTCCACCACTGGAGCTTATTCCCCCGTTTGGAAAAATCCCGGTGGCTTTACAAGGTGTTTTTGTGTCTTGGTCTTCCCCCTTCTCCCTCGAACAGAAAAATCCACGGAACACGATTCCTCGGCCTCTCTCCTGACATCAGCCCCGGGCAGGTCAGTCAGGGATCGGGTTGAGAACGTGGCCTTGGTATCTTGAGGAACCTGCTGTAGCGGGAGGTGTCCCTGCCATGGCAGGGGGGAGGACTTAGATGATCTTTAAGGTCCCTTCCACCCCAACCCATTCTAGGCTTCTCTGATTCTGTTTCTGGGGAAAAAACCATCTTAAATCTGCCCCGTTTGGGTTTCCTCAGTTCCGTGTTTCCCTCCGTTGCGGTGAGCGGGCGACCCTCGTGCCGTCACAGCAGAGCTTCGAGATCCTTTGAGAAACATCCGCAGGGTGGAAAAACAAAATCTGTTGTTGTCAAGGAATTCTCAGTGTTTTTCTAATCAGGCCAGACCGGCTGCCTCTGATACTCTGGAAATTCTGGCAGCCCTACTAAAAATACTTGTAATGATTGTCAGAAAGGTAAAAGAGCCTCTGCGGAGGCGTTTACCTGCGTGACGAGCCGTGCCTGGAGCACAAGGACTGGAACATCTCATCTTCTCCATGGGTCCTGCAGCTCCCTGATGGTTCTTCTGCCCAGGGCCTTGGGCTGCGGCTTAACGAGGAGATGTGACGCTTCAGGACGTGGTCTGGGGGTTGAGGAGATGTTGGGATGAAGGTTGGACTTGATGATCCTAGAGGGCTTTTCCAACCTAAATGGTTTGGTGATTCTCCAGCGCGTTGGGCCATGGGATGAGAGGTGAGGACCAGGGCGTAGAGCTTCGTTCCCTGCAACATGCCGAGCTGGGATGGAAGTGGACAAGTGTAGAGTCCTGCATCTGGGGAAGAACAACCCCATGTATTAGTAGAGGTTGGGGAGCAGCTCTGGGGAAAAGGACCTGGAAGTTCTGGAGGACAACAGGCTGAGCATGAGCCAGTAACGTGCTCTCGAGTTCTACCACCAGTCCCACGGGCGACCAGTTCCCTTCCAGGCAAATGGAATTCTGCTGAGTTTGGAGGAGAAAGCGTTAAAAATGATCGATAATCGGCTAAAAACAGAAGCCCAAGACCAGGAGGAACATCTGGCGCGTGGGGCTGACTCATCCAGAGCGCAGGTTAAGCACAAACCTGCTGTGCCTAATCCCAGGGGATCTCTGGCCTGACCCACTTACCCAGTTACAGCAACAGGCTGGTCCAACGCCGCGTACGGAGCCTGGTCACCACGTACCCCTGCCTCACGGAGCAGCATTTGGACCAGCCGTGGTCCTCCTGGCTACGCAGGGAGCAGATCAGATGGTTTGATACCCACACCTTGACCCCAACCAGAGCTGGAGCTGCTGTGTATGAGCTCCACGCTCGCTCCATCCCTCGCAGCGTCCTCAGGGTCCTCAGAGATCACAAGAGCCCCAGCACGAGGTGGTTTTGCTGCGCTGCAGCTCGGTGGGTTTGGCTCTCCTGGGGACCCCTGGGCAGGAGGAGCTCCGAGGTGGTCGTGCTGTTAAGAGCTCCCTGAGGAGCGACGACATCTCGCTGCGTCTCCTTCTCCACACTCACAAACTTTCTTCTCCAGATGGCCAAATAACCAGGGATCCCCTTTAAAAATAAAAGCAAGTCATTCTCCGTCAGGAGCTCGGTCTGCCCGACTCCACCGCCCAAAAAGAACCCCGGTGGAGGCTCGGCGCCGGCGGCAAGCGCCGAGCCGAGTGACCACGGCACAACCTGGTGTCCTCTACACCTTGGAGGAACCCGCTGCCCTCCCAGAACGCGCCTTTCGAAGCGGCGCCGCGGCGGGAGCTGGAAATTGGTGCAGGAATTTTGCGTCCCGTTTCGTTTTTAAAATTTCATTTAAAAATCCTCAACCTGGGCGGGTGGAATTCTTTGAGACCCGGTTTATGGGAATCACGATTTTGTAGGATTTGTGGCATGTCCTGATTTTTCTTTCTTTCTTTTTTTTTTTGGCAAGTATTAATGCTCAGATAACTCGATCAGCATATTGAAGGAATGAGTCAACCTAGAAAGTGGGAGCACTGTCGCATTGCCAGAGTAACCATCTTCCTGGCAACGAGGCCTCCTTAGATCTTAGGCGGGAGCGTTGCCGGGGGTTGGAGCAGCGCTCGGATGCCTCCCAGATGGGCAGGTGTTGGTAGCGGTGATGAGGCAGCGGGTCCTGGGCTCATCCCCAGCAGGGCAGGGAGGGGATCCTGCCCCTCTGCTGCGCTCTGGGAGACCCCCCTGCAGTGCTGGGGCAGCTCTGGAGTCCTCAGCACAGCAGAGACATGGACCTGCTGGAGCGGGGCCAGAGGAGGCCCCGGAGATGATGGGAGGGTGGAACCTCTGCTGGGAGGCCAGGCTGGGAGAGTTGGGCTTGGTCAGCCTGGAGAAGAGAAGGCTCCAGGGAGACCTTCTTGGGGCCTTGCAGGGCTTAGAANTGGTGGTTGCCCCATCCCTGGAGCCATCCCAGGGGAGGTTGGCCGGGGCTCGGAGCAGCCTGCTCTAGGTGCAGATGTCCCTGCTCCCTGCGGGGGTTGCACCAGAGCAGCTCTGAAGGTCCCTTCCCACCCAGACCAGGCTGGGGTTCTATGAAGCAGTGCCAGTGGGCCGGAGTTGTTGTGTGGGTGGTCATCGCAGCTCCTCTGGCTTCAGAGACTCCTCAGGCAGATGTGTTGAGATGTCACGTGAAGGTTCTTGGTGTCTTGCCTGGTGTTGGTGTTACGGTGTCAGCGCACAGGAGACGGGCTCGGCGCGTGCTTCAGCCAGGGCCACGCACACGGTGACGTGGGGAGCAGCAGCGTGGGCTGGAGGGAGCTGTCGCTTGCTGGTGAAACAGGGAGTAGCTCCAAACTTCGGTCCTTGTCCAGCACTCCCTTCTCTAGGCCCTGCTCCTGGGTGGCTTTTTCGGGCAGGAGCGCCGGACGAAACCGTAGGAAAGCTGATAATCAAAGAAAAATAACACAAGGAGCTTCAGAGCTGCTTTCTTTCAAAGGTTTGGGTTTTTTTTCCTCTTGAAGAGATTGAATTAGTCTCAAACCTTAACCCACTTTTAGACCTATTTAAACAACTGTTCCCAGGGCTTAGTCTTCCCTTGCTCGGGTTCTGCTCTGCCTTGTGCCGGGGCTGCCGGAGCGTGGCTGTGACGCGGCTCCACCAAACCCCCTCCCTGCAGACCCCTCGGCTCAACCCCCCCCAGATACGGGCTGGGTCTGCGCTCACGGCTGGTTACACCTGGAGATGAAATGCTGGGGAAAGACTCAGGGATAAAAGTGGCCTTTGAAGGCTGTCTGGTGATGGAATGCGTGAGATTCGTTTGGCAGACTCATCAAGGTAGAAATTGGCTTGGGTCAGCAGCAGGGTGGGCAGCAGGAGCAGGGCAGGGATCGTCCCATGGACTGGGCACTGGGGAGGCCCAACCTCCAATCCTGGGGTCAGGGTTGGGCCCCTCACTCCAAGAAGGACCTTGAGGGGCTGGAGCGTGGCCAGAGAAGGGCAACGAAGCTGGGGAAGGGTCTAGAGCAGGAGTGTGGTGAGGAGCAGCTGAGGGAGCTGGGGGTGTTGAGCCTGGAGCAAAGGAGGCTCAGGGGAGACCTTCTGGCTCTGCACAACTCCCTGACAGGAGCTTGGAGCCAGGGAGGGCTGAGATCTCTTGTCTCCAAGTGATGGGACAAGAGGAACCGGCCTCAAGTTGCCCCAGGGGAGGTTGAGGTTGGACACGAGGAAGAATTTCTTGGTGGGAAGGGCTGTGAAGGGCTGTGCCAGGCTGGGCAGGGCAGTGGTGGAGTCCCCATCCCTGGAGGGGTTTCCAAGCCGTGGAGATGTGGTGCTGAGGGCCAGGGGTTCGTGGTGCCCCGGCAGGGATGGGGAACGGGTGGACTCCAGGAGCTTCAAGTTCTCCTCCAACCAAAACAATTCTGTGATGATCTCTCCACCTAAGGTAACACCCTGCAGCCCAAGTCACGCACGCAGCAGAAATTCCTTGCTGACAGAGTTGTCTCCACAGGGATCACGACTCCAGCCATGTCCATACAAGGCTTTTAAGACGCACCACCAGCATTCCAGAACGGGACTTTCCGAACGATCCAATGCTCAGCCTAACTCTGCTCCTAAAGACATAACAGGGCTTAAGTGGAAAGAGATTTGGGCTAGGACTGAACGATCTTGCCGATTCTGATTTCAGGATCTCAGGATCTGAACTGGAGCAGGACCCTGAGCCCGGCCCTCCTGGCTCCCAGACATTCCCATTAACTGCTGGCTGCTCGTGCTCTGCTTCCACCTGGTTTTCTTTTCTTCCCTCTCCAGTTGGCCAATGCCAGCTGCTGGTCTCCATGTTTTCCTTGAGGAGCAGTCACCTCTTCCGATGTGCCTCAGAACGTGTTGCCTTTAGGTTGTGTGTGGACCCGTTGCTCTGGTGGGTGGTTGAACTGTTCGCTTGACTTTACAGGGCAAACTTGTAGCTAAGTCTCAGACTGACCTGTTCCTCGGGGTTTAGCCCCCAAATCCTTTAAGTTTCCTTGGAAAATCAGAGAGGGGATGGACTGAGCCGAAGCTGAGTCTGCGCTGAAGTGTTTTCCTGACTTCAATCTTCCTTGCAATCCAACGGAGTGACTGGTGGTTGCCCAGAGGTTTCCATGTGGCTCCTCGTTGAGATCTGAGTGTGGTCTAAAGAGGCTGGAAATCATCAGGAGGGTCTGGCCATGGATGTGAGCCCTGGGCTGAGGCTGAGGAGCTGCAGCGTGAGGCCCGAGCTCTGACCCAGGCTGCTCGAGGGGCAGCTTTCCAGAAAGCCCTGGCTGTGGAACATCAAGGATGCCTCAGCAGGAGGTTTCCACCCTGCCTCTTCCTGCCTTATCATCCACACAGGAAGACAGAGTGAGCAGAAAAGCCCAAACTGGCCTTCCTGGCTTTGTTACTGGGAGGTGAGCGGGGCCAGCGCCATCCCCGCGCGGAGCCGAGCCCAGAGGAGCCGCTGCCCTTGTTCTGGAAGCCTCATGGTTCACGGCGCAGAGAGACAAGAGACCTCCTGGACGGGGTGGAGCCTTTAAGGATGAATGCCCATGTTTGTTGACCTGGTCATCTGTGCTGGGAGCTCCAGATTTTGGTGCTGCAGATACTGGTGCCCAGGGCAGGTCTTTGCAGTCCCGTAGCTTTGTGCTTTGCTTTCCCTCATGGAATTTGTCCTGGCTTTGGGAAGAATCTGTCGCTGGAAAATGGGAGTGTTCTCCAACTTAAGCCATTCACTTGGATTAGGGTCTCCTCTGACTTGTAGCTGTTGCCGTCTGAGGACATTTCCCCTTGCAAGCAGTCAGAGGGTGACTCCTCAGCTGGCACCTCTCAGGATGCTGCCTCTGCACTGGAGGAGATGGCTCCTGATCTGAGTGTCTCTGTCATGTGTCCCTTCAGGGACCATCAGTCCCCGACGCTTCCTCGCTGCGGCCTCCTCGAGGAGGGAGCTGCTGGGTTTGACAGGAGCGTGGTGAGGGGAAGGAGCATCACGGCTGGGACCAGGATCCCTGTTCCGGGTGGGGTTTGGGTTGGATCACATCCTGCCATGGGGCGGGTCCTCTCTTTGCCACCATCACCACATTTGAAGGAGTGACTGTCCCTTCCAGGGAAGAAAACAGATGTTTTCATAGCTGGGAGGCTGGAGAGCACTTGGTGGGTTTGTTCAAGGGCTTGAGGCCAGGCCACGTGGGTGTTTTTGGTCTGCGTTGAGTGCAAAGCTGGCCCGTGTCTCTGCTAACCTTAACTTTGCTTGGCAGCTTCCTGGAGGAAGTCACAGCTTCGGGGTTCCGCGGCCGAAGCACTGAGACCTCTCAAGTTACGCCAAGGTCAAGCAGCAGACGGTGAAGCTTGGAGAAACCTTGTCTCGCCCATCCGGAGCTTTCCCGAACGGACCGTCGAGCTTTGGAGAGGGACGGGACGTTCCCGCGCCGCGCTGCCACCGGACCTTCCCCCGCCCGTGCCAGGAACCTCAACGGGCGCGAGAAGCGTCGGGCAGGGAACGCTGGAGCCAGGACATGCCCCAAACTGCAGCATCTTCCTTGTCCTCTCGCAGACGTGGCTCTGGTGGGACACGGCCGCGTAGCTGGAGCTGTAACCTGCAGGAGAGCCTGGGAAGAAGGTCTCTGCCGAAGCGCACGGTGAGAGTCCCTCAGGAACATGTGATGGTCCTGGCCCAGCCTTTGGTGCATCTCTGGAAGGTGAAGCTGATGTGCTCCGCTCCGTTGTCGGTATATTTTGAATCCTATTAAATAACCCATTTGGACTGAACCTCTTGAATGATTCCTAACATCCCTTCCGTGATGCCACTGAGCTATAATTACGCGCTTAATCTTCTTTATTAACTCCTGCCCAACCTGAAGAACCAAACCCAACTCCCTGCCCCTCTTCTTGCTCCCATGCCATGAACGGGAAGAGCGTTGTGGTTTCTTTTGCACATAAAAAACCCAACCCCAGTTCTAGCAGTAAGAAAACATCTTGGATTTTGAAAATGAACGAGAGAATTGGGTTTGTGGAGCGGACCTGGGAGCAGAGGAGGGCGGTTGGCACCTTCCCAGCGGTGGCAGAGGGAGCAGAAGGTGCTCGCCCTGCTCCCCATAGCCTGGCTCTGGGGAAGGTGAGGATGAGGAGGGTGAAGCTGAGCCCCGGCCCTGCCGCCAGCCAGGGTGTGGGCATCCAGGAGAGGAGCACGACCTCTCTGCACCTTCCAAAGGCTTTTTTTTCCCAGTTTTCTTTTCTTTTCAGTAGAGGAACTGTGAAATGTAGCATCAAAACAGACCCCAGCAGCCCGGGTGCCTGGCTCGTGGGAAGGTCCGCTGCCCGTGAGCAGACCTGCCCCGTTTCTCTCCTCAGACTGAACCTCCAGCTTCCCGAGAGCTCTGCGGAGCTGCTGGGGATGGAAAGGGCTTGAATCCGTGCTCGTTTCCCTGGCTGAATTCCCTGAAGCAAGGTCACTCCAAGCCTGGGCAGCTCTCCATCCCAAAAGCTCCCTGCAGTGCCGCAGGACTGGTGGGATGTGTGCCGCGGAGCTGCTCTGGGGCTCTTGTGTGGACACCACGGGGTTGGGCCATGGGCAGAGCTCCCACGTCCTCAGGGAGCGACTCCTTTCTAAGCGGGGAGTGTTGGGTGTTGTTTCAGAAGGGATGGGGACCAGCGTGGTTTCCAGGCCATCACCTTTGTCCTCGCATCTAGGAAGTGGACACATTCTGCTCCTCTCCACCCTGCAGTGCTGCCGTCCTGGCCAGGCAGCTGAGCTCCAAGGTGGGGTTGCTGGAGGTACCTCACGACACGAGGCGTTGGGTTCATGTAGCCAGCAGGAGCTAAATGTATCAGGTGGCTCAGTTTCCTAAGAGCATGTTCTACAAGGTTGTGCTCCTGGTGCTAGGTTAAGTGAGGAAGAGACTCCATTTGGGGCCCCTCGCTCCAAGAAGGACCTTGAGGGGCTGGAGCGTGGCCAGAGAAGGGCAGCGGAGCTGGGGAAGGGTCTAGAGCAGGAGTGTGGTGAGGAGCAGCTGAGGGAGCTGGGGGTGTTGAGCCTGGAGCAAAGGAGGCTCAGGGGAGACCTTCTGGCTCTGCACAACTCCCTGACAGGAGCTTGGAGCCAGGGAGGAGGGAGATTTCTTGTCTCCAAGTGATGGGACAAGAGGAACTGGCCTCAAGTTGCTCCAGGGGAGGTTGAGGTTGGACACGAGGAAGAATTTCTTGGTGGGAAGGGCTGTGCAGGGCTGTGCCAGGCTGGGCAGGGCAGTGGTGGAGTCCCCATCCCTGGAGGGGTTTCCAAGCCGTGGAGATGTGGTGCTGAGGGCCAGGGGTTAGTGGTGCCCTGGCAGTGCTGGGGAACGGGGGGACTCCAGGAGCTTCAAGCTCTCTTCCAACCCAAACGATTCCATGGTTCTATGACTCCTATGACTTGTGATGTTGCACCAGCCTTCCTGAAGCAAAACCCATCTCCTGCCTCCTTGGTACGCAGTTTTCCTAGAGGCAGATGCAGGCACGGAGCTTTCCGAGCTTTCTGCCGTGCCGGGTCTATGTGGGGACATTGATTTGCTTTCTGGAGACCAAGTAACTTAGTGGATGGGAGGGGAGAGGAGCAGCTCCCACAGGCCTTCCTCTGACATCTTCAGAAGATTCTGTTTTCCTGCCTGGAAGGAAAGGCGTGCGATGACTCTGCTTTAGGGCACCCCCCCCTACACTGGGGGCATTTTCTCATGGAAAAATGAGGGAGCTGGAAAGGAAACAGCAGGGCTCGTGGTAGGGGTGGGAAGAGAGAGACCCCCCAACTGCTCCTGCTACTTGTCCCGTGGCTGCCGGTGGCCTGCTCGGTGTCACCGTGTTGGCAGCCGCACGTGCCAGGCCCCGGCGATCCCCACGGGCACGTGGAGGGTCCTGCTGAGAAACCTGCAGGTGAGTCCCCAGATCCTTGAGACGTCACCTCTAACCAGTGATTGTCTTGGGAATTAACAGGCCGGATGGAATGAAACGAGCTCCTAAATCCCTGGGAATTATCTTCGCATCGCAAAGGAGGTGTGGAGAAGGAGCCAAGGCCGGTAGCGGTGAGGGGGCCAGCCAAGCTTCATGGTCTTCCTCGGGGACCATGACAGAGGTGTCCTCACATGCGCACAGCCACAGTCAGGCGTGGAGCAAACCCCTCTAGCTGGATCATACCTGAGGGACGTGGTGAGGAACCGCAGAGACGCGGATCTCTGTGCTCTGGAGCTGTGTCCCACCGGGAGAGGGGTTGAGGACACAGTGCTGAGCGACCAACCTGGCTCATGGCCCAGGTCAGTGTGGCCTGGGGGCTCCTTCACTCTGCTGAACCTCTCCACAGAGACAGGGGTGCTGGAGCCATCCTGGCGGGGTGAGTCAGGGTGTAGAAACCCTGCTGAGCTGCGTGTTTCTCTGGCTGGCTGCTCTCTGCCAGAGCCCGGCAGATGTTGTGTTGGTTTCTCTCCTCCTCTTCTCCAGCTCTGCAGGAAGAACTAGCCCTGCTCAAAGTGTGAAGTGCTGGCTGAGCTCCAGCCTAGCCAGGCCCGTGTTTACCATCAAACCCACCCAAACCCATCTTTACCATCTTCCCACAGACCTTCTCTGCCCTGGGATCATTAGTCCCAGGCCAAGGGCCACCTTCTGCACCCCTGTCCGTGCTGTCTTTGCTCTCGGGTGAGTTTGCAGAGCTGGCCCGTTTGCCAGAGATGTGAAATAAACCCAGACCTCAGGGAGGGAAGTCACGGCAGCAAGGGAGGACACGCCGCAGGAGGAACACGTAGAGGAGGCATCTCACGTCAGGAGAAATGAACCCCTGAACTTCCAAACCTGTCTATAACTAGACTGTGAGGGCAATAAAGCCCGTTCCTCTGTTCCGTGGAGGGGACTTGACCTCCCAGCCGAGCGCTGCAGGGTCACAGGAGAGGAGATGCCAACTTGGCACCTGCTTTAGAGCACCAGCCAAAGGAGCGTCCCTGAGAACGGCCCTCAGGTGGGCACGGGGTGAGCGAGAGGTTCACACTGGTTGGCCTCATACTGGGACGGTGTTGAGTGCACCATGGGGTGAGGTTTGGGTAAAGGTGCCTCCTCTCAGGATCTCATCTCGTCTCATGTGGGAAATACTTGGCCAGGCGTGGGCAGAGCTCTGGGCTGCGTCTCTGGAGATGTTGAGTTTACTCCTGGCCCTTCCACTAACCGCCTGGGTTAACTCTCATCGCTGTTGTCTTGGCTCAGCTTCAAACTTGCCCGTGACCTCCAGCTTCCTGGTGGCCCAAACTTGTCGCCTACACCCGAGCTCATGTCTAGCCTAAACCAACCTGATCTCCAGATGAGCTTGGCTCAAACTCTGTGAAGGTCTCAGATCTCCTCCTGCAGGTCGTGGGCCAGGTTCCAGCTCCAGCTCCAGCTCCAATTTGGGTTCTTCCCTCCTGGAAGCCCCTGTAAGATTTCAGATACTTCATCAGGACACAGCCACAGCTTGACCTGCTCAGAATGACACCCTGCTGAGCCCCCCTCTCTCTCCCCCATCCTTCCCACCCTCTCCCTGCCCCAAACGTTAAGTGCTGGCAACGGGGCAGAGCCTTCAGTGAGTCCCTTTACAGCAGATGACTCAGATCTCGCTGCCAACCTGAGCCACCAGACCCTGACAAAGTCTTGCGGAGAAGCGAGGAGAGCTGAGTCATGGCCCTTAAAGGACGCTCGGGCAGTTCCTCAGCCTGGTCCTTCCCGAGGAGGACGTTCTGCCATCAAGCAGACCCCTCTCCCAGACAACAGCGCTGTAATTCTCCTCAGAGACAGGGAAAAAAACGGCCTAATTAAACTCAATTCATCTTCTCAGCAGCAGGTTCACACTTGGTATCCAGAGGCAAAATTAAGTGTGTGTGGAGGGGGGGGGGAGAGGGTGTTAAATACATAAATAAACTGCGAGTGTTTGTTGTTGTGCTTTTGCAGCAAGAAGGTATTTTGGTAACTGTTTATTATGAACCAGCACATCAGAGGGGAGCAGAACTGCAACATCAGGCCTGAGCGGAGCGCGTCGGATGTCTGAGGACGGGAGGGAGGAGGACACAAACATACAACTTAGAAAAAGGTTCTCTTTTCATTCCCGAGGTTCTCTTTTCATCCCCAAGGTCCTTTCCCTCCCTCTTACACCCTCCTCCCGCTTTCAAAAAACAATGGCAGTTTTGTGTAACGCAAGTCGAAGCCCTGGTGTGAGCAATTCCCTGCAAGGCCGCTGTTCCCTGCTCCCTTCGGGAGGAGAAGGGCAGCTGGGAGTGAAAGGTGGGAATGGAAGGAGGGTGCACCCCCCCTCAGGGCTCCCACTCTTCAGTCCTTAGTGCCTGCGGGTGCGTGGAGGAGGGTTCCTGCACCCACAGCCACCAGCCACGCTCCCAAGGAGACCCTCCTGCATTCCCCCGTCACCGCAAGGATCAGTCACAGAATTATAGAATGGTCTGGGTGGGAAGGGACCTTCAGAGCTCCTCTGGTNCCAACTTGGCACCTGCTTTAGAGCACCAGCCAAAGGAGCGTCCCTGAGAACGGCCCTCAGGTGGGCACGGGGTGAGCGAGAGGTTCACACTGGTTGGCCTCATACTGGGACGGTGTTGAGTGCACCATGGGGTGAGGTTTGGGTAAAGGTGCCTCCTCTCAGGATCTCATCTCGTCTCATGTGGGAAATACTTGGCCAGGCGTGGGCAGAGCTCTGGGCTGCGTCTCTGGAGATGTTGAGTTTACTTCTGGCCCTTCCACTAACCGCCTGGGTTAACTCTCATCGCTGTTGTCTTGGCTCAGCTTCAAACTTGCCCGTGACCTCCAGCTTCCTGGTGGCCCAAACTTGTCGCCTACACCTGAGCTCATGTCTAGCCTAAACCAACCTGATCTCCAGATGAGCTTGGCTCAAACTCTGTGAAGGTCTCAGATCTCCTCCTGCAGGTCGTGGGCCAGGTTCCAGCTCCAGCTCCAGCTCCAATTTGGGTTCTTCCCTCCTGGAAGCCCCTGTAAGATTTCAGATACTTCATCAGGACACAGCCACAGCTTGACCTGCTCAGAATGACACCCTGCTGAGCCCCCCTCTCTCTCCCCCATCCTTCCCACCCTCTCCCTGCCCCAAACGTTAAGTGCTGGCAACGGGGCAGAGCCTTCAGTGAGTCCCTTTACAGCAGATGACTCAGATCTCGCTGCCAACCTGAGCCACCAGACCCTGACAAAGTCTTGCGGAGAAGCGAGGAGAGCTGAGTCATGGTCCTTAAAGGACGCTCGGGCAGTTCCTCAGCCTGGTCCTTCCCGAGGAGGACGTTCTGCCATCAAGCAGACCCCTCTCCCAGACAACAGCGCTGTAATTCTCCTCAGAGACAAGGAAAAAAATGGCCTAATTAAACCCAATTCATCTTCTCAGCAGCAGGTTCACACTTGGTATCCAGAGGCAAAATTAAGTGTGTGTGGAGGGGGGGGGAGAGGGTGTTAAATACATAAATAAACTGCGAGTGTTTGTTGTTGTGCTTTTGCAGCAAGAAGGTATTTTGGTAACTGTTTATTATGAACCAGCACATCAGAGGGGAGCAGAACTGCAACATCAGGCCTGAGCGGAGCGCGTCGGATGTCTGAGGACGGGAGGGAGGAGGACACAAACATACAACTTAGAAAAAGGTTCTCTTTTCATTCCCGAGGTTCTCTTTTCATCCCCAAGGTCCTTTCCCTCCCTCTTACACCCTCCTCCCGCTTTCAAAAAACAATGGCAGTTTTGTGTAACGCAAGTCGAAGCCCTGGTGTGAGCAATTCCCTGCAAGGCCGCTGTTCCCTGCTCCCTTCGGGAGGAGAAGGGCAGCTGGGAGTGAAAGGTGGGAATGGAAGGAGGGTGCACCCCCCCTCAGGGCTCCCACTCTTCAGTCCTTAGTGCCTGCGGGTGCGTGGAGGAGGGTTCCTGCACCCACAGCCACCAGCCACGCTCCCAAGGAGACCCTCCTGCATTCCCCCGTCACCGCAAGGATCAGTCACAGAATTATAGAATGGTCTGGGTGGGAAGCGACCTTCAGAGCTCCTCTGGTGCAAGCCCTGCAGGGAGCAGGGACATCTGCACCTAGAGCAGGTTGCTCCGAGTCCAACCTCCCCTGGGATGGCTCCAGGGATGGGGCAGCCACCACCTCTCTGGGCAGCCTGGGCCAGGCTCTCACCACCCTCAGCACCAACAATTTCTTCCTTCTCTCTCACCTAAATCTCCCTCTTTTACTCTCAAACCATCTCCCCTTGGCCTGGCCCAACAAGTCCTCTAAAAAGTCCCTCCCCAGCTTTCTTCTAAGCCCTGCAAGGCCCCAAGAAGGTCTCCGTGGAGCCTTCTCTTCTCCAGGCTGACCAAGCCCAACTCTCCCAGCCTGGCCTCCCAGCAGAGGTTCCACCCTCCCATCATCTCCGGGGCCTCCTCTGACCCCACTCCAAGAGGTCCACATCTTCCTCGTGCCCAGATTCAAAGCCCTTTGCCCCAGCAGAGTAGCACAGAGAACCTTTGTGGAACCACTTTTTCAGACTAGATCCTTACAGGGCAAAAAGTGGAGACTTTGAGCTGGTTTGAGGAGCACTGAGGGGTCGGGGAGCAGAGCAGGGCTGTTGGAAACGCGGCTCCTCCCAACATACAGCGCCGAGCACCAGGACTGAAGTCACTGGGTGATGTGAAGAAGCGATCCCCGTGGTTTGATACCATGAAAATCGGAACACCTCTGGTGCCATCTCTCCTGCTCTCCAGGCGGTTGCTCCCAGCTCTGGAAGTTGCTTTTTCCAGCGGCCTTATTTATTAGGTATTTTTGATATATCCTGCAAAGCACAATCAAACCCGCGCTGCTCCCGAACGTACAGACTGGGGAAACAACTCAGCCCGGAAAATGTGCTCCACAAAGGTCGTTAAACTATGGGCTGAGTTAATTAGCAGCTAATAAAAGACTCAATTCTTCCATTAGCTATTCCGGTATGTGAGAGCCATGGATTTGAGCGGGGCCGTTTGCGTCTGTGGGCACGAGGCCACCGTGGTCACCACGAATGCAAATCGCAGGACAAGCGGGACTCGCCACCACCGGGATGGGGATGAGGACGGGGTCAGGGGGCTGCACAGCCATGCAGACAACTTCGCATCCCACACCGGTGCAGACGCGGCTCAGGGAGGTCACAACCACCCCCATCCCTCCCAGGCACCTTCTCCAGCCCCGTGAATCCAGAGTGAGCCGTGTCCGGGGCTCGGCTCCGCGGCCGGGAGGGTGACGGCCTGTTTGGAGCACGGAAATCGGAGCAGGACTCCCTCCTGTCTCCCTTCCTGCCACCTCAATTGTTGTTGTTGAAATATCTGAATCACTGGATCCTTTACCAACGTGAGTCACCGTCCTACCACTGCCTGCGGGCTCCCTCAACCCTTGTGCTTTCCAGAACAGCCCGAGGATTTCAGCTGGAGCAGAATTCCTCCTCTGTGGGATGCGGGGGCAGGTACTTTATCTGCTGTGGTTTCCTGGCATCAGGGATGTTCATGAGAGCCCAGCTCTGCCGGGAGCTGAGCAAAGGGTCATCGGCACCCGTGGAAATCCAGGCTATCGGCTGGAGGTGAGGAGGATCCCCCCTTGGCCACCCCAGCACTGCTTGGCCATCGCATTGCATCACCTTTGTGGTTGGTGGAGGAAGGGACGGCACATTCCAGGATCATGGAATCATCAAATCATTTTGGTTGGAAGAGAGCTCGAAGCCCCTGGAGTCTACCAGTTCCTCAGCACTGCCAGGGCACCACGAACCCCTGGCCCTCAGCACCACATCTCCACGGCTTGGAAACCCCTCCAGGGATGGGGACTCCACCACTGCCCTGCCCAGCCTGGCACAGCCCTTCACAGCCCTTCCCACCAAGAAATTCTTCCTCGTGTCCAACCTCAACCTCCCCTGGGGCAACTTGAGAACAGTTCCTCTTGTCCCATCACTTGGGGACAAGAGATCTCAGCCCTCCCTGGCTCCAAGCTCCTGTCAGGGAGTTGTGCAGAGCCAGAAGGTCTCCCCTGAACCTCCTTTGCTCCAGGCTCAACACCCCCAGCTCCCTCAGCTGCTCCTCACCACACTCCTGCTCTAGTCATGCAACAGAGCGGCAGCATCAGCCCAACAGCTTCTTGGGCAGCCCTTCCTCCAACAGCAGCATCTCCTCCACCAGCACTCAGACCATGCTCCACCATCCCGTCTGTGGGGAGCTTCCGGATGCTGTTTATTGGTTTAAAAATGTATATGTGACAGCAGGGAATGTTGGCATGTGGCAGCTAAGACATGATATGGAAGGAAGAAATTTGTTACACTGAGGGTGGTGAGAGCCTGGCCCAGGCTGCCCAGAGAGGTGGTCGCTGCCCCATCCCTGGAGCCATCCCAGGGGAGGTTGGACTCGGAGCAACCTGCTCTAGGTGCAGATGTCCCTGCTCCCTGCAGGGGTTGCACCAGAGGAGCTCTGAAGGTCCCTTCCCACCCAAACCCGTCTGGGATTCTACGATTTCACTAAATGGAATTTCAGTGGGCGTGAGGCATCATCTCCATCCACTTTGAGAATTCCCAGGAGGCACCTAATGGTAAATCTTCTGGTCCACAAATCCCTTGTTTAAACCCCAAACTCAGTCCTGAGACAAACCGTCCTCAGAGCATCAGCTTGTCCGGTGAGAACAGCCGGGAATGCCGAGCTGTCCGGAGGCCATGTGGGATGGGAGTGGACCCTGAGCAGCAGGAGCCTGGATTCAGAGGACATGACAAAGCTCTCCTGCTGCCACCAGCATCGTGCCATCTGGCATTGGCCTGCAGCCACCTCTGGGGTGCTCCGTAGGACCTGGCCACTGAAAACAGGACGTGAAAAAGAACAAGTCCAGTTGGGAGGCAAAATGTTATTCAATAAATTGGCATGCTCCCTGGCGCGGCGAGAGACCCTGCAAACCTCGCCGGTGGCTTTAGGCAGCTCCTGCTACCGGGAGCGTGACTGGTGTCCGTCCCTCCTCCAGCTGTGCAGAGTGAGTGTCACGCCTGGGCCCTGCAGCCCTCACGGACTCGCGCCGCTGCTGTGGTTCTTCCCCACGCCGCAGGAAGAAGCTGCTGAACCCACCTCACCCAGCGCCTCTGGAGCAGAACAGAGCAGAGCCCGACATGCAAAGAGAATCAGAGGATCATGGGTTGGTTTGGGTGGGAAGGGATCTTCAGAGCTCCTCTGGTGCAAGCCCTGCAGGGAGCAGGGACATCTGCACCTAGAGCAGGTTGCTCCGAGTCCAACCTCCCCTGGGATGGCTCCAGGGATGGGGCAGCGACCACCTCTCTGGGCAGCCTGGGCCAGGCTCTCACCACCCTCAGCACCAACAATTTCTTCCTTCTCTCTCACCTAAATCTCCCTCTTTTACTCTCAAACCATCTCCCCTTGGCCTGTCCCAACAGGCCCTGCTCAGAAGTCCCTCCCCAGCTTTCTTCTAGGCACTGACAGGCCCCAAGGTCTCCCTGGAGCCTTCTCTTCTCCAGGCTGACCAAGCCCACCTCTCCCAGCCTGGCCTCCCAGCAGAGGTTCCACCCTCCCATCATCTCCGGGGCCTCCTCTGGCCCCACTCCACCAGGTCCACGTCTCTCCTGTCCAGCCCCAGCACTGCAGGGGGGGCTCAGATAAGGGAAGCAATACTAAAGCATTTTGCCACTTCTTAACTCCATGCTAAAATTGCCCAAAAATTGTTATTCTCCTGGTACGAAAGGGGAAACTGAGGCACAGAGACGGCAGCTCCCGGTTCTGGGCCCCTCGGACTACGGGGCTGTGCTGCCACGGAAGGAAAAGGCAATTCCTGCTCGGAGCAGCTCCGAGGGCGGGTTTGTTTCAGCCCGGGCATTCAGTGAATCCGACAGCCTGTGACACGAACGGGACAGCTCCACGGAAATACCACCACTGGAAAAAGGTACAAACCCACCAGCCCCTCCCTCACAATCCCTCTGGAAATCCCCTTCTCCAAGCCCTCCACTGCTGCATGCGCTTCCAGCATCGCATGTTCCACGAGCTGTTCACGGCCCCAGTGTTCTCGAGGCATGAATTCCAGAGTGCTTGGGTTAAAATCCAGCCTGCCAGTGGCAGAGGAAGGGGCTGATGGACCCTTCACACCGGGAAGCAACCAGCAGGTGATTGATGATCGATGTCTGTCCTTATCTATCTACTATCTAGAACTACTTCTTCCTCCTTCTCTCTGAGGTGCGTGACCTCAGAGCCACACTCAAATAGCTCAGGACTTGCAGGAGAGAGCCCAAATGAGGAGGAAAAGGGTATTATTTACACAGCCAAGTATCTCCTCAGCGTTGGGATGCTCTGCTCTGCACCTCACTGTCTTCCTGCAGCACCAGTCCCTGCTCGCAGCCCCTCGGTGCTGGGCTCCCTTCTCCCACGCCCCCCCCAGGGACTTTCCTTCCCGCTCATCTCTGCACGGAGCTTCTCGTTACTCTTCTAAACCCTCAGCCACTTTTTTGGCAGAAAACCCTCCGGCCGCTTCTCCACCTCCCGAGAAGTTTGGCCGTGACCTGTGACACAGCCAGGCTTGGACACGGGCTGGGGGGACACCTGAGGATGTGCTGTCTGGCTCCCGTTCCCCCCCACCTTGTCCTCGCCAACCCCAGCCTCGCCTCCAGCCCCGCGCACCAACCCAGCCGCTCACACCAGCAGCGAGTCAGAAACAAAGAAGAAAAACCCTCGTGGGCTGCGATTCGCCCTTTATTGTGAACTCCCGACGTCACAGGCGCACGGCTATAGATGGAGCTCGGGAGCCCAGGCCAGCCCAGTGCAAGCCCACGAGAGCTCAGGGATGGTGGTGGTGGTGATGGTGCTGGTGGAGGTTGGTGGGGGGGAGATGCCGTGTCTGTGCGCCGAAGGATGCGTGACAGAGGCGGGCTGCTCGGCGTGTAACTAGAGAGCTGCTGCGAGCTACAAAGGGTGAAGGCAGGGAGGGAGGAAGAGGAGGGACGCCGTGTATTTCCCAGCCACGCTTTCCCCAAGAGGAGGCCGCTGGGAGCCCCTCTCGAATATCCCTCNNAATGATGAAAAAGAATAATTCAGCAAAAAGGGTGAGTGGAATGGGCTCTTCTTTGGGGCACCAGAGGTTTTTGGGGAGGGGGCTTGTCTCTTCGTTGCCAGTTCTTCGCTTTCTGCTCCCCCCGCCCTTGTCTGGCCAAAAAAAAAAAATAAAACCAACCCCCCAACCCCAAGCAAATCCAAACAAACCCAACCCCAGCGCCCTGCTCTCCTTCTCTCCCGCTGCCCGTTGCCTCTCCTTCCTCTCGGCTTCGCCAGCAGACGCCGTTCGGCGCGACGTAGGCAGGCGGCTTTCCTTTCCCATCGCGAGGAACCGATGGAACGCGGCGACACGACCCCATCGATGGGTCGCTCGGGGCCCGCTCCGTGCCGGGGTGTGCGTCGGCTGCGCCCCGACATCGCTGCCCGGGGAGAAATCCTCAATACAAACCCCCGCCGAGCCCTCACCTTTGGGATTAATTGTTCCTAAAAGGCTCAAAAATGCAATTTTGACGGCAGGGGGAATAAAAGAAATAAATCGGCGGGTTGAAATTCCATCCCCCTCCCTTCCCCAACACCCTCCTTCCGCCGGCAAATAGAACAGAACAAGCCTTTCTTATATAATGGCCAGAGTGAAACCCTGCCTGCGATTTTTGCATCGTCCCCTCGGTATTATTGTTGTCGCTTCACGTCTGCAGCAGCAGCAGCAAAAAATAAATATATAAAAATCTCTGTGGAGTGAATCAAGCAAAGTACCTCGGTCCCAGCTTCGGTGGAGAGAGAGGCCGGAGGGAGGGGGAGGCGAAAGTTGGGCGAAGAGGGAGGAGAGGGGGGGGAGAAGAGGAGTGTGAAACCCAGAATAAACCCGTTTTCCCCCATTTTCTTCCCTCTCTCTTTGTGTTAGGGGCAACAGGATGGAAACCAGCAATCTGTGCAGCCAGAGAAGGTCGGCTGGGTGCGGAAATTCTGCGGGAAAGGCATTTTTCGGGAAATCTGGAAAAACCGTTATGTGGTTTTGAAGGGAGATCAGCTTTACATCTCGGAGAAGGAGGTAGGATCGCTTTCATTTTCCTTTCCCATCCCCCTCTCCTCCCCTTTGCATATGAAAAGCTCACCCGCGCAGCCCCAGCCCCGTCCCCATCGCTCTCCATCGCCAGCCTGGCTTGAGGAGGCTTCTCGGGGGGCTTCCCCCACAAGTCACCACCGGCGAAACCCAGCCTGGGTGGGTGTGCGAGCCCCACCAGCGACTCTCCTGCCTGGGAGACATTTTCCCAGGAAAGGATTCACTTAGCGAGAGTTAAAGCCCTCATCCTTCTTGCCGCTCCCTTCTGTGCCTGTCCTCCGTCATTAAGTTGACAGTAGTCTTGTTCCCGGCTCTGTCTGGGAATCGCTGCGCTCTCCCGACTGGAATCGAGCCCTTCTCTCTTGTGTTTTTCCCCCCTCCATCACTGCGTGAGAGGCCAACGGGGAAATCAAAGCCCTGCTTCAACACCTTGTTGCAAGACGTGTCCCCTTCTCCTCCCCCCCGCCTCCCCGGCCGAGGTTTGGGGTTTAATGGCGTGTTTACGGTAAATTTAATTGGATGTGACGCGGGGAGCGTTGCAGGCTCCGGCCGCCTGGGATCTGCCAGCCTTGCGCAGCCTCCCCCCCTTCGCTTTGGTCTTGATAAATCCATCAGGAAGAAACCCCCGGGTAGCAGCACTCCTCCCTCCGAGCAGGGGAGAGCTGTGCCCGGAGAAGAGTCAGGCTCGTGTTAGGACAGGGATTTGGGGATCGGGGTCTGTGTCCTGGTGGTTTCCTCCCGTAAGTGGTGGTTACTCCTTGTTGGGCGTTGCAGGACGCTCTGTTGTTGGGATGCGCCGTTAACCTGGCCCAGCTTGACCAGTTTAGGATCTGGAGAGATAAGAGGGTCCAGAGCACCCGGTGTAACTTGATTTAGAGGCTAATGGAGTCGTGGGGCAGATGGATCCGGGGTTCTTAGAGCACAGAAACAGCCTCAACGTGGAGCGGAAGCCCAGGTTGTGCTTTGCCACGTGTTGGCATTTCTTGGCTCGATCCCGCTCATCTCTTGGCTGCTCCAGAGGCGGAGAGAGACACGGGTGTGGGGGTGACTCTCATCTGCGGGTCGGGGTTTCGGTGCCCCGGTAAAGAGATGTAATAAGAGAAGGATCAGAGACTGTAGACAAGGCTGGTGGGACCGAGACACCCAACCTACGGTGAAGCTATCACTGGATTTATGGAGGGGGAATGTCAGATGGAAAGATGGGGTGAGAGGCACCCGGCGAGCGGTACAACTCGCCTTTGGTTCGTGGTCCTTCCCAACTTCCAGCGGTGCCGCGGAGCGTGCGTGTCCCAACAGCGGGTCCTGCTTGTCCGGGTGACTCCTACAAGCAGCTCACCGACCTCTGGGGCCACGGCTCCGGGTTTGGGAGCTGCCAGCCAGGCGGATTACGTGGCTGGGAGGATTTCACCTGCGTCCTCATGTTCTACCCGTCTGGGTCAATGGGTCTTCTGTAGCAGGGCCCCGATTCCAGGCGGCACTGCAGCACGTGCTTGAGCGGGAACATGCGGTTAAACCCAGTTAATGGGGATTGAACTGGAGCTCGGGCTTTTTGAGCCAGGATATGGATGAGAAGGAACCACGAACAAGATAAGGGAGGTGCCTGCTCAGATCAGGCTGTGCCAGCAGAGTTGGAATTGCTGGGAAGGGACTGGGAATAGGCTGGACTAGGTGGCTCTGTGGTGGTAGATTCCCTGCAAGCTGGGCAGATGTTTAACAGTGTCAGCAGGACAGCAGAGTCCTTCACGCAGGGGAGAAGCTGGGTGATGCTGTAACTCACAGCTGAGCTAGCAGGGACGTTGTGTGTGTGGTCTGGGGGGACTTAGAGACAGACGCAGGAACTTTCCAGGGTCCCTCTGGCCACCGTGCAGTGGGGGAAGGAGGCAGATGGGTGGGTAGAGGGAGAAACTTGGCCCCGCTGAAGCAGGGGCAGAATCAGGTGGCTGGGACTGTCACGGCAACGTCTCTGCAGGCAGGACGGAGGCTGGATGGCCACCCTGACTGCACCCAGGCCTGAGTCCACGGCCTGCAACCTGCCTGAGCTCAGCACCTCCTCAGAGCACCTTCGCTAGGGAGAGGGAAGGACACTTCCAGAGAGCTGTTACCATAGAATCAGAGAACCACAGGCTGGTTTGGGTGGGAAGGGACCTTCAGAGCTCCTCTGGTCCAAGCCCTGCAGGCAGCAGGGACATCTGCACCTAGAGCAGGTTGCTCTGAGCCCCAGCCAACCTCCCCTAGGATGGCTCCAGGGATGGGGCAGCCACCACCTCTCTGGGCAGCCTGGGCCAGGCTCTCACCACCCTCAGCACCAACAATTCCTTCCATTTATCTCATCTAAATCTCCCTCTTTTAGTCTCCAACCATCTCCCCTTGTCCTGTCCCAACAGGCCCTGCTCAAAAGTCCATCCCCAGCTTTCTTCTAAGCCCTGAAAGGCCACCAGAAGGTCTCCCTGGAGCCTTCTCTCCTCCAGGCTGCACAACCTGTAAGCCCCGGGCAGCCTCTAGAAATCCACGCTACAGACACACGTGTTCAGCCGCGTGGGCTCCATGCCAGCGAAGTTCTCCAGAGCTGCCCTGTTTGGAGCACGCTCCCAGCCCCTCTGCCTGCAGCCCAGACCTGCACCATGGCTGGCCGGGACACCAGAGCCGTGCTGGGTGGCACAATGTGCTCCCCTAAGCTGTGTGTGAACCCTCCCTTTGATGGGAAGGACTCTGGGTCTTGCCTGGGTGAACAAGAGTGTTTTCCAAAATCCTGGCCATCCCAAAGTCACCAGCTAGAATGCCACTGGCTGTGGCACCACTAGGATGTCCCAGACACCCAGCACTGCCGGGTGGGTGGTTCTGTCTCTCTCCAGTACCTCAACTGGAGAATAAACTGACAGCAAAAGACTCTACTCACTTAAGAAGCAGGAAAGCCTGTGCAAGAGAGTCCACACAGGACTCAACACCGGGGAGGATGCGCAGGGGAAAGACGTCTGTGTGTCCGTCCCTCCCTCCCATTTGAGGTCCCGGTGAAATATTTGCGTGCGCCGAGCCCTGGGGCGGGTCGAGGCTGGTCCAGGGGCCGTGCGGGTGCTACTTCCGAACAAGGAACACTTGTGTTCGCTTCAGGGAGCATGCGTTTCTTCAGGGGAGGGGGGAAGAAACGCCGTGCGTGTGCGGAGGGAGCAGAACCGCGTACGGAACGGGCGTGAAAGACCATAAATAACAGGCGGCGGCGACTGCCGATGTCTTTATATGGAAGAATCTGGGGCTGTGCAGAAATGTGGTTACGGAGGGAACATCTGGCTGCCTGCGCGTGCACTGAAGTGACTCTGTGTGTGCTGCGGGGATGAAGAACCCGCCTGTGTCACCGGGTCCAGCAGCTCCGGGGATCTCGGAGGCTCCGCTGGCCAGGTGAGCAGGCGGGTGTGGATGGAGGGCATGTGTTTGGTGTGACTGCCTGTCGCTGCCTGCTTGCTGTGAGGAGACAGATGGGTTTTAACACACAGTGCGGATTTTTGGTACTATCTGGACCTTGATTCCTTAGTAAAGCCAGGTCTTCCCACCCTGAAATCCCTCCTGTCACAGAATCCCAGAATCCCAGTGTGGTGGGGGCTGGAAGGGACCTCTGGAGATCATCTGGTCCAACCTCTGCTCCAGCAGCTCACCCAGAGCAGAGGGCCCAGGATCGTGGCCAGGCGCCTTTGGAAGCTCTCCAGAGAAGGAGACTCCACAAGCTCTCTGGGCAGCCTGGGCCAGGCTCCGACAGCCTCCCACCAAAGAACTTGCTCCTCCTGCTCCCACGGAACCTCCTGGGTTGCAGTTGGTGCCCGTTGGCCCTTGGCCTGGCGCTGGGCACCACTGACAAGAGTCTGGCCCCATCTTCCCAACATCCACCCCTGAAGTCTTTATAAGCACTGACCAGATCCCCAGCTCTCCGCGTGTTTCAGAGCTCTGCTCTGAGGCTCGAGGCTCTCTCTGCACACTCGCTTTCCTGGCAGCAGGTGCCTGAGGCTCCCGTGAACAGCTTCATAAATGGGGATTGCTCAAGCAGAACAGGATGGAGCCTCTTTTGTTTTTTTCACACACCAGATTACGCCCAGTGGAGAAAATGGAGCCACTGCTGGGTTGGGCTGATGAGTTGTGTGAGAGGCTCTTTGCTGCTCTGGAGAAAGGCCTCTCCACTGGTGAACCCCGCGGCTGATGGGGCAGGCGCTGGATGCAGCCGGAGAGAGGCTGGAGCAGTGGAGACCCTGAGGAGATGTGAGCAGAACACTAGTGGAAATGGTCACTACAGGCTGAATCTCGGCTGCGATGGGAGAGGAGTCTCGATTGTCCGTTTCTGCAAAAGCTCAAAGTCCTCCTCTGCTAGAAATGATTTTTGCTCCGTTAAAGCCATCAGAGTAATGTGGATCTGGTGGATGGAGCGTATGAGTTAACTCTCACATTAACCTCAGTGGCTCTTGTCAGCTCCTCTCACGCTCAGCGGCTGCTCTAGAACCGAAGGCGGGTTGCTCAGCAGGTAAGGCAGGACTCCAGACCTCTCCCGCCGGCTCAGAAGGGGTTAAAGACCAGGACTCCTGGGTGCCAGCCGCAGTTCTGCCACACGCCCAATTCAAACCAGGCATTTAGTTACTTGTGCCTGAATTTCTCCGTCTGGAAAGCAGGGCGAAGAACATTCCTCTCCCTAAGGCACAAGGTGCCCGGGAAGGGGGAATTGTGTCACGCACCGTGGGATCCCTTGGGGACACGTCAGCTCAGGGCAGGAGATGATGCCACACAACAACGAGGAGCAGTGGAACTGCTGGGAGCTGAGCAGCGGCCTGAGGGCTGGTTGGAGAGGGTTCCCAAAGGCTGCCAAACTCCCATCAATATCCCATCGATTCCGGCTGGGAATCGCGGCACTCCTTCAGTTGCCTACGTAGGACCTGGGCTTGAAGGTTAGAGCCCAGGCCTGGTTTATTTTGGCCAAGATGTGAATGCCTGACGGAAGCTGGGCTTCCTCCGTGGCGGAAACCAAGTCTGTAAGAGAGGAAATCCATTTCATCATACCTGGAAAATGCAAACAGGGCTTTTGAGTTACGTTCTTTTAGTGGGGCATCAGCCTTTGGAAGCTGTGAGACCTGCTTGAACACCCAGAACCCTTTGCTGTTCCAAGCAGACCGGTAGCCGAGGCTGCCAGAGCCCGTCCGGCCACGGCCGTGCCTCGCACGGTGACCAGAACCCGTGATGCACGCCCGACCCCGGGCTTCATTCTTTAGCATCGGCCAAAAAAAGCACTCGGGGTAGAAACACACAAGACAAGATGTGCTGAAGGGAGCTGAGCTCTGCCGAGCAAGAGAGCGACTTCTTGGTATCCTTTTGGGATACTTTCCCCAGCACTTCCCTCCCCCCCGACAAGTTTCTGGTAATTGTTCTCATTTCTAGCCCAGCTTTGTTGTTGCTCTGCACTTGGGAGTAGCCGTCAGCCCAAGCAGACCCAGCTGGGCTCCCACCACTTCCTGGCAGGAAGTCCAGGGCTGTCCAGACAGCATCAACGGCCTCCGCTACGATGAGATGTTAATGAGGAAATACTTCTCAGGGCTTCCTTAAGCCTCCTCTTGTTTGCTACCAAAAGCATCAGCTCAATTAGCACGAGAGCCTGTTCTCACTCCCCATTTGTTCCCAGCTCGCACCATGTGCGTGTGGGGATGTGTTGTGCACGCACGTGATGGAGCGGCCACAGATCTCATACATGGTTCACGCGTGTGATGGAGCCGGTGAAGCACTTGTGGTGCTTCTGCACACGTGCTGTTGATGCGCTCGGTGCTGTGAGGAAGTTTCACGGCACTCGGTGAATGCTTCTGTAGCTGGGGCCGTGTGTTCGGGCTCCACGTCGTGGCTGAGGGTGGGAGGTGAGGGAACATGTTGGTGTCCATGCGCAGTTCCGTACGTGGTCAGGGACAGCGGTGGTGCCACGGCAGGTGGGCAAACCCTCAGCTGTCGGCTACAGGAGAGCAGCCTGTGACTGCGCGGGTGGGACACGCTGCCCCTTCCACACCTGCCCTGCTCTTGCTCTTTTAAGCCATCCTGTTCCCTCCACCTTCCTTCTCCTGCTCGGCCAAGCTCTGTTCTACACTTGGCAGAGCAAGGTGAAAAGTTTCAGCAAAGTGTCTTTCATACAGTAGAATAGAATCGCAGCATCACAGAATTGTTCTGGTTGGAAGAGATCTTTGAGATCATCAAGTCCAGCCCTTAACACAGCGCTGCCAGGGCAGCACTAACCCCTGGCCCTCAGCACCACATCTCCACGCCTTGGAAACCCCTCCAGGGATGGGGACTCCACCACTGCCCTGCCCAGCCTGGCACAGCCCTTCACAGCCCTTCCCACCAAGAAATTCTTCCTCGTGTCCAACCTCAACCTCCCCTGCTGCAACTTGAGGCCGGTTCCTCTTGTCCCATACTTGGAGACAAGAGATCTCACCCATCCCCGGCTCCAAGCTCCTGGCAGGGAGTTGTGCAGAGCCAGAAGGTCTCCCCTGAGCCTCCTTTGCTCCAGGCTCAACCCCCCCAGCTCCCTCAGCCGCTCCTCACCACACTCCTGCTCTAGACCCTTCCCCAGCCTCGTTGCCCTTCTCTCTCAATACCTTTTCTATCTCAACGGCACCATCCTGCACAACCAGAGAGAAGGTCAAGGGCACTTGGGCACAAACGACACGCAGCCTGACGCCCTGTCCCTGCATCAGAGGCCACTGGTGAGATGAGGCCGCACGGCCTTGGGATTTGAGCACAGCGCTGGGGTACCAAAGCGCCGGTTCCAGCACAGGGTGCTCTTCAGGGGCTGACTGATTCGCCGGGGCCGGTGTTTCTGGTAACCTGGGCTGATGACTCTTTGGGGCAAGGGACCACAGCTTTCTGCCATCATCCCCTCTAGCTCCGGGCAGCAATCTGGCAGTGAGAAGGTCACGGCCATGCCCTTGAGTTACTGAGTTCCTGGTGCAGCTCCCAGGCAGGATGCAGGTGTGCAGGCAGGAGCAGGCTCTTGGAGCACAGCCAGTGCTCTTCTACCATGGTCTGGAGGCTCTGGCCAAAACCAGGGTCCTGCTGCATCTGTATCCCTGTCTCCTCTCCACACATGCACTTTGATGGGTGCTAAAGACGGAAAACATGGACCATCCGCAGTGTCCCACTGGTTTACCCCATGCACCCAGCATTTTGCAGGTCTCTGTTCCTGTAATTCCTGAAACTCTCCCGGTTTTCCCTGTATTTCTCCTTCTAGTGCCTGTGCAGACCAGGACCACACCGTTACCTCCCTGGTGCACCCAGGGGACTGCAGAGAACAACGACCCAGTGATGGGACAGGCCGTTAAACTCAGGTCTCCCCCGTCACCGGCCAGTCCCCTCCCCGGCACTGCTGCCGGCGTTGTCCATGTGTGGATTCCCACCTTAGGGACAGCCTGGTCTCAGCTAAACTGTGGAAATTTCTGTCCCTTGCTAGGGGCAGCTTGAGGAAGTGAAACTTTCCTCTCGGCCTAGAGGGGAACAAGCTGCTGACGCTGAGTCCTCGAGACTGCCCATGTTTGGCTATTCAGCTTTGCTGAGAATCTGCAGGTTTCTTGTTTCACCCCATGCCACGTTACGACCTCTTGAATGCCTCGTGGATACGTTACACTCGGTGTCTTGTGATTTGCTCTAGCTTCCGCATTCGCTTCGAGCGTGTCGCATCTCAAGAGGGAACTGCTCAGGCAAATCTCCACCAAAGAGGTCTAAGGAACACCGCCGAGCTCTGTCTGGTGACTGAGGAGCTGCCCTTCCACTCCACTCCTGGTTTGGGCACAAAACACAGCCCTGATCTCAATCATAGAATCACAGAACCACAGTCTTGTTTAGGTTGGAAAAGACCTTTAAGATCATCAAGTCCAACCGTTAAAGGAGGAATCAAGGAGGTTCGGAGTTGTTGCAGGTGACAACTTGATGAGGGAGGGAATTTTAACTCTCCGTCAGCACGACGCCCACGGGGCAGTTAATTTAAACCACATTAGGGATGCTCCCGATGCCAGGAGCAGCCACACAGGAGAAAGCAGACCTTTGGAGGCACGATGAGCTGCAAGGCTAGAAATAAGTCCTACAAGCCTTTGAGAGAAGGTCCTTTGGGTACCGTGGCTGATGTTCTGACCCCTTTGTGTCTTCAGGGAGTGCCGTCATGGCCGGCGTCCCTTCGGGCTGCCCGTGCCGGGGCAGCAGCTGCGGGGGTGAGGTGTGTGAGGAATGCAGCTCCGCTCCTTGAACTTCAGCAACGCGCCAGCAATGTCGGCCTCAGCACATCCCGCTGCTGACGGCAGGCCCAGATTAGCTGGTGGCTGCAGAGGAGCTACAACCCAAGCAGTGGCAGCTGCCATCGGGGGTGCAGGGGTTGTCTGGTTCAACATGCCCTGTTTTAGGGACCTGGTTTGTCTCAGGTTCTGGGGCACCTTCTTTGTGCCTCAGTTTCCCTTCCCTCACCTGGCCTACTTGGAGTGTGGAAGCATTTCTGGGAGCACGGGGAGGAGCCAGGCTGAACCCCAGGAGAACCTCATCTGCTTGAACATCAGCAGGGTCTACAGAGGGATCCAGCCATGCTGGATCCATGGGCCAAGGCCAGTGGTCTGAGGTCCAACAAGGCCAAGGGCTGGGTCTTGCCCTTGGGTCACAACAACTCCCTGCAACGCTCCAAGATGGGGCAGAGCAGCTGGAAAGTGCCTGGTGGAAAGGACCCAGGGTGGTTTGTGACAGCCGGGTGGAGATGAGCCAGTGTGTGCCCAGGGGGGCAAGAAGCCACCAGCATCCTGGCTTGGGTCAGCAGCAGGGTGGGCAGCAGGAGCAGGGCTGGGATCGTCCCATGGACTGGGCACTGGGGAGGCCCAACCTCCAATCCTGGGGTCAGGTTTGGGCCCCTCACTCCAAGAAGGACCTTGAGGGGCTGGAGCGTGGCCAGAGAAGGACAACGGAGCTGGGGAAGGGTCTAGAGCAGGAGTGTGGTGAGGAGCAGCTGAGGGAGCTGGGGGTGTTGAGCCTGGAGCAAAGGAGGCTCAGGGGAGACCTTCTGGCTCTGCACAACTCCCTGACAGGAGCTTGGAGCCAGCTGGGCATGGGCCTTTCCTTTCCTAGCACGGTGAACCAAGCAGTCCCTGATTCCTCTCATCCTCCAGCTCCAGTGTGGGACACCTTAAGAAAGGCTACTGAAAGCAGCAGCACCCAAAAACCACCCACATCCGCAGAGCCCCGGCTGCTTCACAGGCAGCTGACCAGACAGGAAAGGCTTTTTTTGACTTCCTAAAAGGAGCTGTAGAAAAGAGGAACTGTCAGGCCCTAGAGAGCCTGTTTGAGCTGCATCCCCTGCGAGTTAGAGAGCAAGAGACAAACTGGGCACAGGGAACTCTGTCTTCAGAGATGCTCGGCCTTTCCCAGAGCTCGGACCTTTCCTTAAAAAGTTTCAAGTTGGGCATCTGAGACTCAACCTCACCTCTCACTTTCAAAAATCCATGTTCAATCCGTATTCAGCAAAGCTGAAGAAAACAAACAAGTGAACGTAATGTCCCAGTACGTCTCCAGGAGCAGGATTAAGTGGCACTCGTCAGTCCGAGTCTTGTAAAGCACGAGCTTATTGGAACCAACTGCACCTGCCTGTAGATTCTGCAGCCTCCTGTAGATATTCCTAGAGGAAAGAGGTTTGAGTCACAGCTCCCATGAGATCCCAGCGCAGGCTCTGCCTGTCTGGGGAAGGAGGGAAGTGCTGGGGAAGTCCCAGTGACCTACATGAGCAAACATCTGGAGTAAGGACTTGTGCCTCGGCCGCTGGGTCACGGCTGGGGGCTCAGGGGGGATCGGCTTTTCCTGCTGCAAATGAATAGGGCTGAATTCAGCCAAGATTCTTGGAAAGAGGAGGATTGTAGGATGGGACTGGGAAGAGATAAAAGCCGATTAGAAATGCACCGGGAGGAGACAGACGTTATCTGCGAGGGAAGCTCCCGTGTCTGATCGCAATAGCCCGTATGCAGCCGCTGTCGTTAGGAGCAGAAATCAGCAATAGCTTCTGGGGCTTCCACAAGAGCCGTGGACAGTGTCTGCCCCCCAGCCCTCGAGGACAGCGTCGGGGGGTAGAAGGGAAAAGGACAGAGGGGGAACCGCAGTCATGATGCAAGGCCAGATGGTCGGTTTATCTGTGCCGCTGCTTAGAGAGCTGGTTACGGCGTTTCCGTCAGCCTCTTTGTTTAAATTCTGTTGAAAAAAAAAACCCCATGGGGAATTCCTTCAGTGCTTCCCAAAACTAGGGAGGAAACATCGAACGGGGTGGAGTCCTTTCCGGAAATCCAAGAGCTAAGACCTCCTCACCGTCTGCCTTTCCAGCACCTGAGTTACTCCCCCTGGGCTGCAGGTCCCCGCCCGTGATGACCCTGCGGTCGGATCAAGCAGGCTGGCGGGGATTTGAGCCTGTTACAGCTCTGTCCTTAGTGGACAGGCGAAACCGAGTCCTCTCCCATCCCACTGACATTCCTCATGTCCGCTCCAGAAGCAGCAGAGCTGCCCTGCTGTAGGAGCGGGAGGTGAGGACAGTGCGTTAAAGACAGCAATGAAAAGGAAGCTCCTAGAAAACTAACTGGGACCAGGCAGAATCATAAAATCATTAAGGTTAGAGAAGACCTCTAAGATTATCAAGTCCAACCATCTACCCAGCACCACCATGAGCACTAACCATGTCCTGAAGTGCCACGTCTACACTTTTTTTGAACACCCTCAGGGATGGTGACTCCACCACTGCCCTGGACAGCCTGTTCCAATGCTTGTGTGTTCTCTGCTTTGCTCCAAGTGATGCCACCTTCAGGTCAGGGGTCTGTCTGTCATGGGACAGGATCAAGAACCTGGAAAAAGACCTGGAAGAAGGGAGATCTTGTATAAACTGCAAAGTGGCCACTCAATGACTCTCTAAAGCACAACCAAGGAGTGCTTGTGTCAGTGAAGGCCAAGCCTCAGTGCTCTCTTCCTTCTTGAAACCTCCCATGAATGCCCCAGCTGCTGAAGATCTCTGGGGGCCTGGCCAGCCACCCAAGCAGCTGCAGAAACAGGTTGCCCAGAGAGGTGGTGGCTGCCCCATCCCTGGAGCCATCCCAGGGGAGGTTGGCCGGGGCTCGGAGCAACCTGCTCTAGGTGCAGATGTCCCTGCTCCCTGCAGGAGGTTGGAACTAGATGAGCTTTGAAGGTCTCTTCCCACCCCAACCAGGCTGTGGGTCTATGCAAACAAACGCCACAATCTGGGCAGTGCCCATGGCCCCTTCCCAAGGGATGGGGCTCAGCAGCGGGGGGAGAGCAGCACACCCGTTGTGTCAGTAATCTGGGACTGGATGTGCTTCATCCACCCCCCAAATCAGCTGTCAGCACAGGCTTCAGTAATACCACCGGGGTAAAAATAGGAAGTGCTAATCTTTATCCCTCAAACTTTTGTTTCGCTCTCTCCAGAAAAGCAACAAGCGCTAATATGATTGCCCCTTTTCAATCAGCAGATGAAAGTCCACCTCCTCCCGGCTTCTCCTGCCTCTGCATGAACCTTCTCCAAGCAGGCAAGGTCCTCTCCTTGCTGCTGGAGTAAATCCTGTTCGTTTTGAGGGTCCACAAGAGCACATGCTGTGGCTGATCACACCTGCGGGTCAGCTCAGCCTACCCCCTTAGGTAGGTGTGGGAGAAGATAAGTCTTGAAGGAACCCGTAGCAAAGCAAGGAGACTGCGGTTTTCAAGTTACCCTTCTAAAGACATTCCCCCTCATTCCAGAAGACATTGAGTCAAAATGATCACGTTGAAAATCTCTGCTTCCTCCCCTCAAACCCAACAGAGCAGCTCCCAGCTAGAAATGCCACCACTGCTTCGGTCCTCTAAGGTGGAAGAGTCTCACACAATGGAGAAGAGAAGCCTGAGAGGGGATCTGATGAATGTGGATCAATAGCTGAGGGCTGGGTGTCCAGAAGAAATGGGCAACCTCTTCTCACTTGTGCCCTGCGACAGGACAAGGGGCAATGGATGCAAGCGAGAGCACAGGAAGTTCCACCTCAACATGAGGAGGAACTTCTTGCCTGTGAGGGTTCCAGAGCACTGGAACAGGCTCCCCAGAGAGCTTGTGGAGGCTCCTTCTCTGGAGACTTTCNAATGTTTCAGCGACCATGTAACAGCCCAGAGGCCCCAGCACACGTTCTATCCAGCAGCTCCAGCCACGGCACCAGCCCCGGCACCACCAAGGCTCTAATTTTCATTTTGTTTTGCAGGTAAAAGATGAAAAAAACATACAGGAAATGTTTGACCTGAGTGATTATGAGAAATGCGAAGAGCTCAGGAAGTCAAAAAGCAGAAGCAAAAAGAACCACAGCAAATTTACCCTCGCCCACTCCAGACAGCCTGGAAACACGGTACGCTTCGCTCGCAAGCGCGCGGTCAGCCCCGGAAAGCCGTGAGCTCCGGTGCAGGCCAGGCTGCCTCTCGGTGACCTGCTCCAGGCCAGGGGTTGTCACAGGAGCAAGTTCTTTGGTGGGAGGGTGTCGGAGCCTGGCCCAGGCTGCCCAGAGAGCTTGTGGAGTCTCCTTCTCTGGAGAGCTTCCAAAGGCGCCTGGCCACGATCCTGGGCCCCCTGCTCTGGGTGAGCTGCTGGAGCAGGGCTTGGAGCAGATGATCTCCAGAGGTCCCTTCCAACCCCACCACACTGGGATTCTGGGATTCTGTGAACTGGGAGGTGAGCCCAGAAAGCCTGAGCTGTGTAGGAGTCCAGATCGTGTCTTGTGGTTTAAAATACATGAACACCCATTTAGCACATCAGGACCGACAGCAGCAGTCAGAGAGAGAAGCAGAGCTGCTGCTGGGTTGCTCTGTGGTCTACTAATAAACAGCACTTAGCTCTGGATCTGTTTACCTGAGAATATTCTGATTTTGGGGAAGTATTTGCCAGGAGCAAGGACAAAGGGATTTTCCTGCCGCTCTTCCCAGCAGCTCTGAGTGCACAGAAGGAGCCGGGAGAGGGAAAGGGGATGCCGATGGTCCTTGGGTTTGCTGCCCGCATTGGGGCACCATCAAAAAGCATTTTTCTGCCTGGCGGAAAGCTAAGAAGTCTCAGAAGGGGGGCACTCCTACCTTGGAGCAGGACTTCCCACGAGGTCTCTGTTGCTACAGCAAAAAGAGAAGCCGGTCTCTAACGACAAGCTGTCTCCGGCACGCAGCCACCCACGGCCCCGCGCGTGAGCGGGCTTTACACCCAGCGTTCTGGCTTGTCTCAGCAGCCCGAGCTTCTTCGCCCCACCCTTGGATGAGGATTGTGTAACAGCACGAAATGCAAGAAAAAAAAATAAAAGGGGGGAGAGAAGGGGAGAAAGGGAAGCGGCTGCACTGTCCCCACGCACCCCGAGCGATGGAGAGAACGGAACAAAATGCTGCGGAGGCTAAAATTCATTTTTACTGAGTATCTAACCCTCAGAAAGCCTCACAGGATGCTGGATCCTCTGTACGGGCTGTTTTCAGAGCTGCTCTGCCCTCAGTGTGCCTCTGATATAGCAAAGCATGGAAAATCCAGCTCCTTCTGTGGGTCCCTGCTGCAGCTGCTTGTCTAAGACTCTGTCAAAGTCCGCGGCGGCAACAGACAAAACCGCGGCACCATCCTTTGGGGAGGGCAAAATCCAGGCTGGTGTGTGGGAAGGCAAAGAGGAGGGGGAAGGAGGAGCTGCAGCCACGAGGGGAGTAAATATGGTGCACAGCTTTGGGGTTGGAAAGCTGCAGGCTGGGAGGAATCGGGGTCTGCTTGCCAAGAAGCCGAGGCCTGGTGGGGTGCAGCAGGACGGGGGGAGACAGGTCTGCTTTGCCTCTTCCCACAGAAACAAAGAGTGGGTTGCTTTTCTGCGGCGGGGACAGAGTGGAAGCATCGCTGGACGAGTTTCGTCCCTAGCACTGACCCCAATTCCCTCTTTTGTAGGCACCAAATCTGATCTTCCTGGCTGTGAGTCCAGAAGAGAAGGAGTCCTGGATTAATGCCCTCAACTCCGCAATCACACGCGCTAAAAACCGCATCTTGGACGAGGTGAGCGGGACTTGGAGGGCTGTACTCGGGCCTCACCCATCTTGGGTGAAGGTTTTAGCCTGCTGGAGCCGGCGGCAGCCCCCCCTGCCCTCTCCATTCCCATTCTAAAGGAGTGCAAAGCCGCTGGGGTTTACAGACCGCCCTCAAACACAGCCCCCAACACCTTCTGAGGGTCCGGGGCGGTTTGATGCCCCCAGCCCCGGGGTTAACACACAGCACTGAGCCCAAAGCCATGGCAAGAGGTGGCTGCCAAGGCTCTGTCCCCTCCCTGGCACACTCAGCCCCAGCGAGATGCCTTCAGCCTGGAGCCCAGCCTTGCGCAGGGCTGGTGGGATTGTGTTTGGCGTGGTTCCCCAGGGCTTTGCAGAGTCTTTCCTCGCTGCTCCTGAGCGAACGTGCAGCGTGCTCATGTTGGCAAAGGAGCTTGGAACTGAATTAAGGCATTAACTGAAAACCAATCTAGTCCCGTGCTATCTTCAGAGCACCCTAAGAACACGGCACCATCTGTCAGCCCACCTCAGGCCACCTTCATCCCGCCAACCCCTCCCCTCCCAGCCACCACCTCCAGGAGACAGGCCTCCTTCCACTGCTTTGGCTGAAGGACAGGGACTTAGTGGGCATTTAAACCCTTCCTACCGCTCAAGGGTCAAACCCGCAGTGTTTAATCCTGGCCTCTCTGCCCTGCGTGGTGTATCTATTCCTGCCGAGACAAGCCAGGGTCTCCGTTTAGCGAGGAAAGGACAACCAGAGAGAGGAGGCACAGGAGGAGCCTGGCACAGTCCAGCCCCGTGATGTCCTCACTGTGTGACACTCCCAAAGTAACGACCCCAGTTATGCAAAGCAGCTTCTACTAGAAAAAATAAAAGAGCAAAGCAGCATCAGCTCATCCTGCTCCTGGAGAGTGGACACAGCCACAGCTGAGCTGGCAGAGGCCCGGCTGAGATCAGCGTGAGCATTCCCACGTAGTTTAGCCCAGCATGAGCGAGAACTACCTTGAGAAGCCCTTTGCTACGGGGCCTCCAGCATTTCAGGGCTCTCTTCCATTAATGCTTCATGAGGAGCGTTCCTCGGGTTAGATCTGTCTCAGGTCGATCTCCTCCACATTCAACTCGCCGCAGTACGGGCGGCCCACCGCTGTGCTGCTGGTTGTTCTCTTGGACGGCAACACAAAAGCCTGTAGCGAAGGAAAATGAAGGTCAGAGCGTAGGAAAAGCGGTGGAGCAGAAAGCAGAGCAGCCAAACAGAGGTAGAGATTGCTTGGAGGAGAGCCTGTCAGTGCAACCTTTACAAACAGATTCAACAGATAATTGCCGGCAATGACTTAAGTAGCTCTGATCCCATCAAGGCACTGAGGGGAAATGCTCTAAGGCTGGATTCCCACACCCCATTCCCTGCTGGCTCTGCCTGTAAATCCCCTTCCCGGACAAGGTCACCCCCTCTGCGCATCCTTGTAAGCACACAGACGAGCGAGTCCCACCTGCAAGGCTCGGGGCAGCGCTGCCCTCGGGACCAGCTTCTCATCGACACAGTGCAGGTGGGTTTTAGGGACCCGGGCGTGCTCCCCGGGGAGGGTGCGACAGGCTGGGGCTGTTCAGAGACCCCAGGCCACCCGGCTGTGCTCGCAGGCGTGCTCCTGGCACGGCTCTGCAGCTCGAGGAGTCCAGCAGGTCGGGAATGTGGGGGCTTCCTCACCGCAGGTCTGGTTCAGGTGGGGCTCACGGCTCTTCTCCCGTTTGCACTCTGAAATTCTGCGTTTGAGTCAGGATGTGCCGTCTGCAACCCACGTTTCTGCCTGCTGGGCGCTCCTGCCCGACGGCCTTTGGCGAAGGGTCGTGGCCAAGAGGTGTGTGGGAGAAGTTCACCCCTCCCAGCACGTGGTCAGGTCATAAAAGAAAGGGAATCCTGGAGGAATAAATGATCTGGCTGCTGACGGCTACAGAAGCAAGGGATGGTTCCTATTTCCTATGCTCCCAGCTGCTGACTGGCGTTTGCCACCCCTGTAGGTCACTGTTGAAGAGGACAGCTACCTCGCCCACCCGACACGGGACAGAGCGAAAATACAGCACTCCCGACGGCCTCCGACACGGGGACATTTGATGGCTGTGGTAGGTACAACAAATCCCAGACACCTCCTGTGGCAAAGCTCCCGTACAACTATTTCAGTTACGAGTAGATACAAGAAAACCTGATGTTTGAGCTCTGGCCTGGAACTGAAAATTGTCATAAGACAAGAACTCAGCTAGAACCACAAACCTAGTGTATTTGGGGTTCTGACACTGGTATTCCTGGTCGATCTTTGCAGCCCAGCACAGGTGATGAATATCTCAGCTATAAGGGACACTTGGAAGGCATTTATCTTTACTTCCAAGTGGATAGTGAGGGAACAAGATGAGACTCTTGGTATAAGACACTAAGGTATAAGAGACACTCATTGAGGGGCTGGAACTCCCAGGGCAGTTTAGAGACACAACTGGGACACCTGACATGCTTGTTGGGACAGAGCCACAGGACTTTGAGATGCTGGAGCATGTCTGGAGAAGAGCAACAAAGCTGGGGAAGGGTCTAGAGCAGGAGTGTGGTGAGGAGCAGCTGAGGGAGCTGGGGGTGTTGAGCCTGGAGCAAAGGAGGCTCAGGGGAGACCTTCTGGCTCTGCACAACTCCCTGACAGGAGCTTGGAGCCAGGTGGGGTCGGGCTCTTCTCCCAAGGAACAAGGGACAGGACAAGAGGAACCGGCCTCAAGTTGCCACAGGGGAGGTTGAGGTTGGACACGAGGAAGAATTTCTTGGTGGGAAGGGCTGTCGCGGGCTGTGCCAGGCTGGGCAGGGCAGTGGTGGAGTCCCCATCCCTGGAGGGGTTTCCAAGCCGTGGAGATGTGGTGCTGAGGGCCAGGGGTTCGTGGTGCCCTGGCAGTGCTATGTTAAGACTTGATGATCTTAAAGCTCTTTTCCAACCAAAATGATTCTATGATTCCATAGTAGTGTGCAGCTGTGCCTGCGCCAACACAGCTCTTCTTTGTCTGCTTCTTCAGGCATCTACCTCAACCTCTGATGGCATGCTGACACTTGACCTGATCCAGGAGGAAGACGCCTCTCCAGAGGATCACAGCACCTGCGAAGAGAGTTTCCGGGTGGACCTGGACAAGTCAGTGGCACATCTCACTGCTGGCCGGCGCCGGTCGGATTCAGAGAACATCAAGTCATCAGAGAAAGGCCGGACAGGGAGCCTCCCGAGACGGGAGGTGACCTCATGGGACAGATCTGGGCAGCGCAATGACTCCTTTGACAAAGGGACCATGTACACACCACAGGTCCCCAAAAAGCTCTCGCACTCAGAAAAGAATAAATGTGCCTCCATGGAAGAAATTCTGTCACGACGGGACTCTTCCACGCACCGGGCGGTGCTGAGGAGGGGGCTGGAGGCTCAGTTTGCCTCGGCAGAACCAGAGCAGCTCTCCCGACTACAAGAACTGGTTGCACTGAAACTGGAAAAAACTCAGGAACTGCTGACAGAGGTGAAGGGCTACGGGGAAGGCAAGAGAAAGACCAAGGATTCCACCACCAGCACCACCACAACCACCTCTTCTTCCTCATCATCTTCCAAGTCGGACTCTGAAAGGATCCTGCAGGAATCTGAGAGGTTGCTGGGGGAGGCCTCCTCTACCTGGAGCCAAGCCAAGAGGGTGCTGCAGGAGATCAAAGAGTTGAGGGACCTGTACAAACAGTTTGAACTGCAGCAGTCGGACTCCAAAGCCAAACAGAGCTCACAGTCTCAGTACAGGAAGAGCATGATGTGAAGGCAAGCCTTGGGATCGGGAGGGAGGGACGGGGGAGGGTGGCCATTTGGTCTTCTTTTGTTTGGTTTTTTTTTTAATTATTATTATTTACAGTGTTCAAAAGAGTGAAAAGGTGCCTGTTCTCAAAGCTTGAACCCTTCCTTTCCTCCATCACATCCCCTGACGAAACAACCCTGAGTTCCGACAGATTCGGTTACGGTTGATACCTCCTTTTTTTTTTTCAAGAGCACCCTTTGCACCGCAGGCCCCCAGCTTCTGTCACGCTTGGAGGACGGAAGAAAGCCCCAGTTCCTCGAGAATGCCCCTGCATGCCTGGAGCAGCACGTGCATAACGACGGGGACAGATGCTCTTGCGCTGTATCAGCCCTGGCTTTGCTGCTCGAATGTCCGAGCTGTATCCTGTGCTACAGCTCCTTGGCCAAGAGTCTCGTCTCGTTCCCTCACTGTCCTCTTGGAGATAAATGGCAAAAAAATATCCAAGGTGTTCATCCCAGCCCGTGCTAGTCCCCATCGTCCAGGAACTGTCTTGAAGACGCTTGGAAGTTCAGGCTGACGTCAAGTTTTATGCGAGTCATGAGAAGCTGGACTGCAGCTCTGTCCCTTGGTGAACTCCTGGGGTGGGCAGCTGCTCTCGTGGTACATGTAGAGCCCTCCAGAAGGAGGGCGACAATCCAGAGGTATGCAATCCGTGTCCCGGCGGAGCCTGTCCGTCCCTCCGTGCTCTGCAGACCCCCCTCGGCCCTGCGCAACGGGAGTTAGCGGCCACACGTCTTCCTTTCTGTGCAAATAGAGGAGCGAAGCCTTGAATCTCACAGACGGCCCACGTCGGTTGCTTTTGGGGGTTGTTTTCTGGCTTTTCCATTTGCATTTCATGGTTATTTTGTTCCGTTTCTGAAGGGAAATGGAAAAAGCAGGGCGGCGTACGGGCGGCAGCCGGAACCCAAGAGCCCCAAGTCGGTTTGGTAGGTCTGATTCTGTTCTGTCGCGCGTGCACGGGCTCGCACCGCCACAGACAGTCCGTGTCGCTCCCCGGGGATCAGAATCAGGCCCACCACACTGAAAGCTGAGCCTGGAAGAGGGCTCAAATACCCTCCTCCGGGTGATGCCGAGCGCTTTGCTAAAGAGGTGGCTCAGTTTTCACGCCTTTAAGCTGCAAGACAAGGAAGGAGGATGTTAAGATGTCTGTGGTAACATCCAACCGTTCCTTTTTTTAAAGAAGGAAACCCAATTCCTTTCCCTACGTTGCGAATAATCCATGAAAATATTAAAACCAACAGAGTTATTTCCTGGTCGCAGGTGGTGGTGTCTATTTTCTTTCAGTGGTTGACCCCCCTCCTTGGAAAGGAGATTGGTTACTTGCACTTGTGTCTGCTCAGCTTCACTACCCAGGCTCATGTTGCCAGCGCTGCGCAGGAAGGATTCCTGCTTTTTTTCATTCTCCCACTCCCCTGTTAGAATTATTACGAGGTTCCTGAAAATATTATTTACAAACTCCTGCTCTGGCCCTTGCACAATCTTTTCCTTGCTCCCCACCCTGGCGCAGCTCTTGGCCCGCTTTTAAGGGGCGGTTTTGGAAAGGCCCCCGAAGCTCTTGCCCCGGCGCTGCCAAGGGGAACCCATGTCACCCTTCCAGCATTTTTATTCTCTTCCATTTTTTTTTCTCTTACCTTTTCTACCGCTTAAAAGATCCGTTTGGATGCACTGAAGGAAGAACCATAATCCCTAAAAGAGATAAAAATGCACGTGAGCCACTCTGACGAGACCTTTCCCGTGCAGCTCTTTGAGAGGACAAGAAAAATACGGGAATATTTTTCAGGTGTGACACTCGGCGTTAAAATTCGCCTTGGTTCGAAAGAAAAAAGCTAGTGGAGAAACCTGGAGGTCTGAATTGGCTCTCGATTGGGGTGGGGTGTGTTGTGACCGGCCTGCTGGGCTGACGTCAAATGTCAGCATGAAAATACACCCTGAGGTGACAGGGGTCTCCAAACGCCCTCAAGTCTTTCTTTAGGCAACAAGGAAATAAAAATTTGGCTGATTAACAGGGTCAAGACAATGCTTTACCCCCCCGGCTCTTCCCCTCCAGCGAGCCCAGGTACGACACGGGATTTAGGACAAGTTTACACCAGCAGATCCCAGATCTGATCCGTGCATCGGTTCCTCCCGCCCTTCCCACCACTCAGCTCATCGCTGCCGAGCAGGAGCTTGTGAAGGTTCCTTCTTTCCAAAACTGGTTGGAAATGGTCTTTCTGAATATGTTCCCTGTTGGAAAGCATCATTTCTGGTGGGGCCCAGGGAAGAGGAGTGACTTAGGACAGGAAACCAGGAGTTTTGAGAGTAGAAAACGTCTATTTTACACTTGGGAATATTTTTGTATTATACAAAAAGGTGAATTTTTCCTTAAAAATCTCCCTGAGTCAAAATAAACCCTTTTGTTTCACCAACTGCCCCCTCTTCAAGAATCATAGACTCATAGAATGTGAGGGGTTGGAAGGGACCTCTGGAGATCATCGAGTCCAACCCCCTGCCAAGCAGGACCAGAGAATCCAGGGCAGGTCACACAGGAACGCATCCAGACGGGTCTGGAAAGTCTCCAGAGAAGGAGCCTCCACAAGCTCTCTGGGGAGCCCGTTCCAGTGCTCTGGAACCCTCACAGGCAAGAAGTTCCTCCTCATGGTGAGGTGGAACTTCCTGTGCTCTTGCTTGCATCCATTGCCCCTTGTCCTATCGCAGGGCACAAGTGAGAAGAGGTTGCCCCTTTCTTCTGGACACCCAGCCCTCATCTGTTGATCCACATTCATTAGATCCCCTCTCAGGCTTCTCTTCTCCATACCAACCAGCCCCAGGTCTCTCAACCTTTCCTCATCAGGCAGGTGTTCCAGTCCCTCCTGAACTGGGGAGCCCAGAACTGAATGCAAGACTCCCGGTGAGGTCTCACCAGGGCAGAGCAGAGGGGGAGGAGAATCTCCTCCTGACCCTGACCCTTTCTTCCACAGGCAATTTTTACATTGTTTTCATTCAAAACAAAACTAAACTCAGACTGTGGGATTCTTGACGAGGCAGAAACGCCGGGCTCCAAGCAGGTGCCGTTACCAGGCTGTGAAAACTCCGACCCCAGGCTCAGCTGAGCACTGGGTGTCACCGGGTCGTGCCTGAGGGACCCGCTCACGCTCCAGAGCCAGAGCAGAGGCTCTTGTCTATGATTAGATGCTTCACAAGAACATCAATAAACTCATTCCTCCCTTGGCAGCCTCTGACTGTAGATGTAGATCATCAAAAGCTCTCCCTCCCTGTCTCCCACATTGCTGAGAATTCCACCCTCCTTCTTTAATTTAGTTTATATCTTGCACCGTTGTCCCCTCTCTCAATCCTGCTGCTGGGATTAGAGAAGAACGGGAGCGGGAATGGCATGTGTCTGGAAAACACGCCAGTGCCGTTAGCGCAGCCGTTTCCTCCTGACTCAAGGAGAATCATGGAGGAGGCTGCGGCCGGGGCTGCCGGAGGAACCTTCCCGAGGGCAGGAGAAGCAGGTTGAGCCTCTTCCCTCCCAGCCATCGGGTGCCATTCACTGACAGAGCACAGTTAGCGCCGGTTTCTTCTCTGCTGAGCCCTAAAAACGGTTAAGGAAGGCACCAAACCCAGCAGTTCCCACCCTTCTTTTCTCTAACTGAGCCACATTCAAAAGGACTGAGCAGAAATTTTGGTTTTTTGCAAAAAAAAAACCAAAACCAACCAACCTACAAACTGCAATAATAAAAATGATTCAGCCGCAATCGCAGCGATTCTCTGGAGTCTCTTCTCAACACGCCTACGCCGAAGAAGTCGCTGGCACCAGGGAGGGTGGGCTGTGGAGGAACCTCCTTCCAGCCCAGCTACTGCTGTCCTGGGGGGTCCTTGCACCAGGGGATGGGGAGGAATCGATGAGGTTGATATGAAAAGGGATCTTCCTTGTGAACGGATTTGTGGTCCGTGCACTGTAACATCCCTAAGGCATCGAAGGGAAGAGATTGCGCTTGAATTGCCACTGGATCAACGCTCCGGGCTTGGGGAGGAGTGGCTGGAAAGCTGCCTGGTGGAAAAGGACCTGGGGGTGTTGGTCAACAGCCGGCTGAACATGAGCCAGCAGTGTGCCCAGGTGGCCAAGAGGGCCAAGGGCATCCTGGCCTGGACCAGCAATGGGGTGACCAGCAGGAGGAGGGAGGTGATCGTGCCCCTGGACTCGGCACTCGTGGACCGCACCTTGAGTCCTGTGTCCAGTTCTGGGCACCACAGGACAAGAAGGACATTGAGGGGCTGGAGAGGGTCCAGAGAAGGGCAGCGAAGCTGGTGAGGGGTCTGGAGAACATGGCTTATGAAGAGCAACTGAGGGAACTGAGGCTCTTTAGTCTGGAGAAGAGGAGGCTGAGAGGAGACCTCATTGCTCTCTACAACTACCTCAAAGGAGGTTGCAGCGAGGCTGGGGTTGGGCTCTTCTCCCAAATTACTAATGACAGAACGAGAGGAAATGGCCTCAAGTTGCATCAGGGGCGTTTAGATGAGATATGAGGAAGAAATTCTTGGCTGAGAGAGTGGTTGGGCCCTGGCCCAGGCTGCCCAGGGAGGTGGCGGAGTCCCCATCCCTGGAGGTGTTTAACAAACGAGTAGATGGAGCACTTGGGGTGATGGTCTAGTGGCTGCAGAGATGTTGAGATGAAGGTTGGACTTGATGATCCTGCTGGTCCTTTCCAACCATAATGATTCTGTGACTCTATCGAGAGGATTCCAGCAGGTTTTTTGGAGGGTTGTGAGGGTCCGGGAGCCTGATGGAGTCTTCTCATGCAAGCTGCTCAAATGGAGAACACTCCAGAGCACTGAAGTCCTTTCCAGTAGCCAAGAACAAGGGTTGGCTGCTCTTGAGGGCCTGGCCTGTGGCTGCCTCCACCCCAGCACCTCGCACAACTCAGCTGGTCCCAAGGTAGCAACTCACTCTCACTCCCACCGCAGCCCAGAAAACCCAGCGCAGAACATTAGAGCTTCAGCCCAGCAGGCCCATGGGACAACTGCGTTGCACCCAAGACAGCCTCCCTGGCATCGCAGTGATCCCAGCTCCGAGCTCTCTGGGAGCATTGCTGATCCTGCCCCAAAGCCCCTCAGAACTGCTCTGGGCACTGGGCAGCAAGGTCTCAGGAAGATCGGGTGTTAACATGTGAATAAAAGTGAAAAATGAAGAGGTTTTTTATACCTGGTCCCCACACAACAGGATGAAGGGCAGAGTGATGGAAGCTGATGGGTTTTATATTTTGTTTTCATGCCTGTCTAGGGTTTAAGTCTTTCCCTGCTGGCTCCCCTCCTCTTGCTGCACCTGCCCCGGCCTCTGCACAGAGGAATGTCTCCATGGATGGCTCTGCCCGCCTGAGCCCGCGGGCACCCGTCACCTGCCTGTACCCGGGCACGTGGAGAATAAATCACTAGGCTGGTGGCTCAGCAGGCACAGCCCATGTGAGCCTGCACCCCCATCGAGTCCTCTCATTCCCCCAGCACTGCCAGGGCAGCACTAACCCCTGGCCCTCAGCACCACATCTCCATGGCTTGGAAACCCCTCCAGGGATGGAGACTCCACCACTGCCCTGCCCAGCCTGGCACAGCCCTTCACAGCCCTTCCCACCAAGAAATTCTTCCTCCTGTCCAACCTCAACCTCCCCTGCTGCAACTTGAGGCTGGTTCCTCTTGTCCCATCACTTGGAGACAAGAGATCTCACCTGCCACCTGGTTCCAAGCTCCTGTCAGGGAGTTGTGCAGAGCCAGAAGGTCTCCCCTGAGCCTCCTTTGCTCCAGGCTCAACACCCCCAGCTCCCTCAGCTGCTCCTCACCACACTCCTGCTCTAGACCCCAGCTTTGTTGCCCTTCTTTAGACACTCTCTGACAGCCAAACGCGAGCAAATCATTTTGATAAAAGCAGCTCAAGAATCTGAAGAGCAGGATCCCTTTTTGCTTCACACATGACTTGCCTGAGCCTGGAGGGAACCTCAAAGCTGAAGACAGCCCATCCTCCAAGGACTGCACTTGTCCTGACCCGGGAAGGGCAGGCAGATGGCCCTGGCCGTGCTGAGCGCAGCACTGCAGCAGCCACGGGAGCTCTCCGGATGGCTCTGGAGGGAACAAGCATCTGTGCCGGGGAGGGGGGGTCAGGGCTCCCCGACCGAGTCTGTCGGCAGCACTCGTGGTGGGTGTCATTGGGAGGATGAGATTGAAAAGCCTCAATTCCCTCTATGCTGAGGAGCTGACACATCAGAGTAGCTGGATGCCTGAAGTAGCTGGTGCAAGAAGAGCTCTAAACGTAGAAGAATTGGTACCAGAGAAGTGCTGACTGTGGTTGGACTCCTGCGGGTGCCTGGGGGCGGCGGGGGCTGCGCTGGCTCCTCAAACAGAATCAGGGATTAAGCTGTTGAGTTGTGCAGAGGACTGAAATGCCCTTCACAAAGGAAATTTCCAGGCTGCTTTTATTCCAGAAAATCATTCCCAACTTCTCCGTCGGGGACATTTCAGAAAGCCTTTCTTTTGGATTTTGGAGCCTCCTCCCTTTCGGCTGTCACCGACAGTATCGTGCAAAGGTTTACAATGAAAAACATTAGCAATGAAATGGCAAATCCACTGATCCACTCCCAGAACCGCTCCCTTCCTCCTCCTCAGCCCTCCCCTGGGAAACCCACCGGCAAAGCAGCGCATCCAGGGCTTGGAGGAACCCTGGATTCTCCTGGAGCTGCTCCCCCGAGCCACCTCCCTGCGCCTTCAGGGAAAGGGAGACGATGGCCCCTTTGCTTCTCTCCTTCACACTCCCCATCACTGCTCTCTCAGCTTCCCTTTGCAGTTCAGCAGCTCCTGGTTCCCAAAGCTGCTCCAGTCTCGTTCTCTGCCCAGGAGGGTGGTGGGGGAGCAGGAACTGTGTGATCAACCATGGGAGGATGGAGGGAGAGCTCTTCACTTGGCCCAGTTTAGGACTCACCGTGGCTGAAGCCACAGAAGTGGAGTTCTCTGCCATGGCCCTGTCTCCTTAGCAGGGAAGCTGTGGGGGAAGTTTTCTCCAGCTCCTTCTGCAGCAGCCTGTCCCCTCATGCATCACCCCCCCGCAGCCTGTTTAACTCACGCGCGCTGCCAGAGAGGCATCGATCCTGCGGTGCCACTGCCTCCATCTTTTACACCGCAAGCTCGAGCCCTGGACATTTTGCAGCTCTTAGAATTACAGTTCCCTCCTACGCGTTGCCTTAAAATACACAAAAACGTACCACACACTGAGAATCGAGGCGATTTTTTTGTTTCTTTTCCTCTTGTGCCCTACCTCAGTGTCTGCTCTCCCCATATCAGTGTCACAGACATATCTAATGATGGCAAAAGACCCTTCTCCAGCCTCACAGAGGTTGAAATAACACTCAGACGTGGTCTGGCCAAGCTGGAGAGGGCAGGAGGCACCACAAACCCCTCAAGAGCTCAGCTCGCACCTCGGTGTCACCCCCTGCACAGCTCTGAGCTGGGTGCTCAGCCAGATGTTGTCACTCACCAACTCCCACCTCAGATGTAATAACCTGGGCTTCAGCCAGAACCTGGTGCCTCGGCACGATTCTGTGGAAGGATATTTCTGGGGTGCATGAAGAAAAGTGTGTCCAGCAGATGGAGGGAGGTCCTCCTCCCCCTCTGCTCTGCCCTGCTGAGACCTCACCGGGAGTCCTGCGTTCAGTTCTGGGCTCCCCAGTTCAGGAGGGACAGATCTACTGGAGAGAGTCCAGCGGAGGCTACGAGGATGAGGAGGGACTGGAACAGCTGCCTGATGAGGAAAGGTTGAGAGACCTGGGGCTGGTTGGTCTGGAGAAGAGAAGCCTGAGAGGGGATCTAATGAATGTGGATCAATAGCTGAGGGCTGGGTGTCCAGAAGAAAGGGGCAACCTCTTCTCACTTGTGCCCTGCGACAGGACAAGGGGCAATGGATGCAAGCGAGAGCACAGGAAGTTCCACCTCACCATGAGGAGGAACTTCTTGCCTGTGAGGGTTCCAGAGCACTGGACCGGGCTCCCCAGAGAGCTTGTGGAGGCTCCTTCTCTGGAGACTTTCAAGCCCCATCTGGATGCGTTCCTGTGTGACCTGCCCTGGATTTGATGGTCCTGCTTGGCAGGGGGTTGGACTCGATGATCTCCAGAGGTCCCTTCCAACCCCTCACATTCTATGAGTCTATGATTCTATGATTTCTCTTTAGTGGTATCAATAACATGAGGTCTTAGAGTGGTTTCAGAAAATCACTCTCTTAAAATTCAGAGGGAGAACACAAACACTGAGCAGCTGTAGGAGCTGGCCTGTAGGATCTCCGCCCCCACAGACAGATCTGCAAACCCTACTCTCAATCTAGACACCCAAGCCGAGTTTTATTAACCCTGCTGCAGATCCACAGATCCTAGTAGAGATTTACAAATCACACCCATCTACCCTAAAGGGAAAGTCCTGATTTAAAACCCCGCGTGTTCTGCTTCGGCAGCAAGGCCATGTCATGATAAATAACCAGCTGCATGAACTTGTTCCTACTTCTTTTTCACTCAGACACGCTCAGTCTGAGCTGTTGTGGTGACGTGGAGTCTGATGAAGAAGGACGTCTCCACTGGGAATTTTTCACCCCAGAGAAGTCCAGATATTGCAAACATATTTGATAGACAGACAGACAGACAGATATATACACACAATGCGTAGATCTGGTCACTGCTCTCGGCGTGACCCCACCCCAGGACCTCCTGTACCTCACACACCCGCCCAGCCTGAGCTGCGAGACACCAGCAGCGAGTTTGTCACCTGGGGTGGTGACAGGAACCACGCTCCACGACACAAACTGCCAGGCACACCAACACATGTCATTCGTGGGCCAAAACTAACCCCAGAACATCTCACTTAGTTGCATGACTCCAGGAGCCTGATGATTTAACAAAAACACCAAAAATGAAGGTTGCTGGCCAAGGGGACTATTGTTGCAACCACTTTTCTCCAGTTTCTAATCTTCGTTTCTTCACTTTTTTTCTCTGAACCTCCTTCCTCAAACCTCTGCTTTCCCTCTTCTTGCCTATAAATCCCTCAGCTTCCCAAAATATCAGCCATTTATTCTGATCTTTACTTCCAAGACAACCGCACCACTCCGGTACGAGCCTCAGTTGCCCTTCCTGTCCCCGTTTCTGCCTTTGCCCATGTCTCCCTACCCCTCACTAGTTGTTTCCACCTCTGTGTCTCCACTCCCTCCCTGCTAACCCCTTAGACGGTCCCCTGCCTTTGGTGGCATTCCCAATGGAGCACCCTAATGGAGCTTCAAAGCCAAAGAGAGCACAGAGGTTGCTTTGTGCCTCGCACACCGGTTTTGTGGGTCTATCCATGCGGGAATAACGTGACACAAAGTGGCCACGCTTGGCCAACAGAGGAGCAACGAGTCTGTCATTCCCAGCAAGGGCCGGCTCTATTGTCCAGCGTGTCAATTATGTCGGCTCCGGAGACAAAAAAAATTGTATCATTAGAAGACTAAAGAGCACCCTGGCAAAGCAGCACAAAAAAAGCGCAATTTGGAAGCCCACTAACGGCCAAGAAATCTTACTTATGCACAACTGTGCCTTGAAAACACATGGAGAGGGGGGAGTTGAGAAGAAGAATTTCTTGTTACGCTTCAGGGAGATCAGATCGGGCCCTGGATTCTTAGTCAAGATGTAGGCAAAGGGTCTCCTATAAAAATAGCCACAATTTGCTTGACAAATGCTGACGAGCGTGCGAGCGTTGGTTTGCTTCTCTGTCAGCTGCCGCTCTGCGGGCAGCGAGCTCGCTTCTCGTCCCTTCACCCTCTCTGCCGCCTTCTCCTGCTCCCTCTCCGCAGCCAATCCCCGGCACGCTCCAGCTCCCGGCCAAAAAAGGAGAAGCAGTGCGAGGAACCCCATGTGCCCACCCAGCCCAGCAGCTGAGCCAAAGTGGCTTTTTTTGGGGTAGTTCCCCCTCCTCGGCTCAACAAGCAAAGCCCATCCTCCCCTCTTCTGCCTTTTGGAAGGAAAAACAGAGCGGCACTTTTGGATTACGGATACATGACAGGCTGGAAAAGAGGTTCGAGGAGGTTCGAGGTCAGGAGAACACATCAGGGTGCAAAGAGTGCCCTGCTCTACAGCTCAGCCCCACCAGGGCTTGTGGAGGCTGTAGACAAGGAGGGCTCCCAGTTCACCCACTACATGTCTTGAGGGAAACCAAATTTTAATCACAAACGTGTGAATTCTTGGAGAAATTTCACGAAGCAGCTCCCCTGTTGCACAGTCAGTCTGCCCACTCTACCCTGCCCTACTCTCCGAGGGCTGGGGCATCTAAAGCAACTCAGATTTAGCTGCCACCATGTCCCGCGGCAGGTCTGGAGCGAGGAACGTCGCGCAGGGACGTGCTGCTCGGCACCAGGCAATGCGTCAAAGCAGAGCCCCTGGCAGGAAAGGGGAGAAGAGCAAGGTATGGAGTTGGCTTCTCAGCCTCACAGTGTGTTGGTTGGCGGTGAATGGAAACTACCGTCACCCCCGGACTACCTCAGCCTTGCCCCAGGAATTGCCCAAGTGGCCAAGAAGCCACCAGCATCCTGGCTTGGGTNAGGGAATGTGACAATCTTGCTTGGGCTGCAGATGTGGAGAATGTTTGAGCCAACATGTGCCCAAGTGGCCAAGAAGGCCACCAGCATCCTGGCTTGGGTCAGCAGCAGTGTGGGCAGCAGGAGCAGGGCAGGGATCGTCCCATGGACTGGGCACTGGGGAGGCCCAACCTTGAATCAGTTTTGGGCCCCTCACTCCAAGAAAGACATTGAGGGGCTGGAGCGTGGCCAGAGAAGGGCAACGAATCTGGGGAAGGGTCTGGAGAAGAAGGGTCTGGAGAACTTGAGGAGTGGCTGGACCTGGGGGTGTTGAGCCTGGAGCAAAGGAGGCTCAGGGGAGACCTTCTGGCTCTGCACAACTCCCTGACAGGAGCTTGGAGCCAGCTGGGGTCGGGCTCTTCTCCCAAGGAACAAGGGACAGGACAAGAGGAACCAGCCTCAAGTTGCCCCAGGGGAGGTTGAGGTTGGACACGAGGAAGAATTTCTTGGTGGGAAGGGCTGTGAAGGGCTGTGCCAGGCTGGGCAGGGCAGTGGTGGAGTCCCCATCCCTGGAGGGGTGTAAGAGTCACGTAGATGTAGTTCTTGGGGATACGATTTAGTCAAGGACTAAGTGTTAGCTTAAGGACTGGACTCAATGACCTTAACTGTCTTTTCCTACCTAGGTAATTCTATGAATGTCCAGCCACCATTTCAGCGACACCTCCATGGTGGCCACCACCTTGTTTGTCCCCAATCAAACACAAAAACCCCACATACAACAGCTACTGCTGAAGCCAGCGCTGCTCAGCCGGTGCTGGGACAGACTTGTACCCTCTGTGGAATTAATTCTCTGCCCCATGTCTTATTTTCACTGGTCGCTAACACCCTTCAGAACCAGTAACTCAAAACAGGCCAGATGGAGCAGCTGCAAAAGTTCTGAATAACTGCAAGGCCTCTTTACAGCAGAAGACGACTATTAAGAGGCTTTTGGTGGCTATAAATAGAATTTACACACACTTGGAGGCAACTTTCACACTGCTGGAGGGAGGTAAAGGGCTTTGGTATAAAAAAGGAATAGGCCTGTGGTGTTTAAATAGCAATGGTCCACAGCCTGGAATTCTGTCGTACAAAAGCAGTTCACAGTAATAAAATTATGGTGGATAAAGTCCTGTTTCTCCAGCAGTTTCCAGTCTTGGAGCTTTCCGTTGCATTAAGGGGGGGGGAAAAAAAGAAAAGCCCCCAAGCCCCAGAACGGAGCATAACAATTGTGAGGGTTCTGGGTGGATAAATAGAGTTTTCCGATAGAGCCGATAGCTCCTGCTGCGCCCAAGTATTTCTTGGGGTTTCTGGATGAAGGGAAGTGCAGAAATTGTTGTTGCTTTTTTTGTCTCTAATAAGGCAAATGCCTGAAAAAGATAAGGCGAGATCTATTTCTGGAGGTCTGCTGTAGGTGGAAAGCTATAGGCCCTCTGATAGCCCAACTGCGACGGTAAAATGTGCTTGAATAACATGTTCAAGCCCTAACTTAGAATAAAATCAGTGGGATTCAATTGCACTCCAGGATGTTATCGGAGCCGGGGGAATTTTTTTCCGGACGCTTGCATCAGCAGCTGGAGATGAACCCGGTCCCCAAGGAGCAGACGGTGGCCTGGAGCCGCAGCGAAGCTCGCTTGCACCCTGCTTGGCAGTTTTACCCCCATGGGGGTAACGAGTTGGATGGGAACCTTTGCATTTTTGAAAGAAAACGTGCTTCTGGAGATGTCCGTCTGTCCATTGATCGTTGAGGGGCTGCTGAGAACATGGCGATCCTGTGAATGACCTGGGGATTTATTGCCTGTTTAGTGAGTGTAGATGCCCTCATGCTGATCTCCCTGATCGAAACACTTTGTTTTGCAAGAAATTTGGTGAAAATCTTCCACCTGGTTTGAAAACCGCGGTGTATTGAGAAGAGTTTTCTTTCTTTGAGGGAAGTGGCTCTACAGGAAAACCTACTCAAGCACAGAGGAGTATGTTTATCTCCAGTCCCTCAGGTGTTCCTGCTTTGTTACCAAGAGTTGTCTCTCACTGATGGAGAGCATGGTGCTTCTATCCTTGGAGCGCTGAAGGATCCAAATCCTCTTCCACGTCCCAAGAGGGAGAGGGAAAAAATAGAACATACTTTGACCTACATTCATGAGAGTAATTATTGACTTAAGTTCCAAGCAGTTTTTCAAATTAGAGCTCAGCAAGAACAGACCCACTTCCCTAAAAAAACCCCCCAACCTCTCAGTCGTAGATGTTGGGTGTACACGTGTGCAGTGACCACGCGGAAATGTACCCCTGGAAGAGGCGTGTGGGAATATCTGTGTGTGCTTGGGTCTCTTTAGAGAGGAATTATTTTTTGTAATGTTGTGCGGTGCTTGGTAGTGTGGGTCCTGGTCTTCACCTGCCCGTTCCTGTGTGCTCCCAGTCCAGGAGGATCCATGGCAGGATGGGTATGGCCAACCTAGCTGTAGTATGGTCCTCAACTGGCCGTTCCTGCGTGCTCCCAGTCCAGGAGGATCCATGAGGATGGGTATGGCCAAGCCAGCTGTAGTACGGTCCTCAACTGGCTGTTCCTGCTTGCTCCCAGTCCAGGAGGATCCATGAGGATGTGTATGGCCAAGCCAGCTGTAGTATGGTCCTCAACTGGCCGTTCCTGCATGCTCCCAGTCCAGGAGGATCCATGAGGATGTGTGCTTCAGCTCTTCACACAGAACGAGAGAGAAGTTCATTTACAAACCAACGTAAAGAGAGAAGTGTGGTGGAGTCCCCATCCCTGGAGGGGTTTCCAAGCCGTGGAGATGTGGTGCTGAGGGCCAGGGATTAGTGGTGCCCTGGCAGTGCTGGGGAATGGTTGGACTCAATGATCCTAAATATCTTTTCCAACCAAAACCATTCAATGGTTCTGTGAAAAAGCAGATATATACACATCTATGTATAATCTATTTCACATGTATATCTTTATAAATATACATCCCCAAGTGACTGAGGAGGACCGGACAGTAACGGGCTGGTGGAAGCCGTGGTGACAAGCCTGGCAGCCCAGCTCCCACCGCCCAGTGCTTGTTCCCACAGGCCCGCTGTGAATTGTGCAGCGGGCGCTCAGCACGAACCGTCGGCTGTTCAGAACCGCTTCTGGTCCAGGGGCTGAAACTCAGCTCCAGCAGCTCAGCTCAGAGCCGCCAGCTCCGCGCTTATTAATTCCTTGGCAACTCTGCCCGAGCAACTCGATCTCCGTGTCCCAGTTTCCCCTGTCTGTCTGAAGAGAATAATCCACCTAGAAAAGGATGAGGTGGAGTTGATTAAGAAGCAGTCAAGGCACGACACGCTCGTTTTCAAGGCACGGCCTGTTAACGAGAAGAGCTGTTCATGGGAGTTACTAATAAGTCTCGGAGCATCCAGCCCTCCCCAGTGGCACCAGGATTCCTTCCCACCCCGTGAGGTCACAGGGGGATGTTTTGACACTCCCGCTGTTTAATGTGACACCTGGTAGAGAAACAAAAAAAGTGGAAAATTGTAGCTGTGAGTTATACTTTTTTGGAATGGCAAATCATCTGCTGTATTTTCAGACATATCTGTTTGGTTTGAGTTTCTAAAATGTCCCCAAGGGGACTGAAAACTACCACGAACCTCCTACTTCCTTAATTTTTAATGTTTTAAACAACTCTTTTGCTCTGTCGTGAAACAACTCTTTTGCTCTGTCGTGAAACAACTCTTTTGCTCTGTCGTCAAACAACTCTTCCCTGCTCAGAGAGAAGAGAGGTTTTTTGTAAAAATCTGGATTTGTTCTCCGAATGTCTGGGAGAGAGCAGACGAGGCAGAGGTCAGGGTGCTGGAGGTCAGCCCCCGATGACATTGGTGGCTTGGGAGCTGTGCATATAAATGCTCAGTGCTTCTTCCAACCCCCCTCTCCTCAGGCTGGCAGAAAGGAGACATTTCATAGCTCTGTGCTTAGAAGAAAGGGTTCATAGATGCCCGAGAGGCAGACAGAGGGTATTATTCAGAGCTGCAAGAATTAGTGGCTTCCAGTCTGACACTGAACAGGACGCAAAGGACTGGCATTAAGTGGAACTCCCCAGCAGAGATGCGGACACGCTGATTTCAAGGGCTGCCTCGCAGCAGATGGACTTAGTCATGGCAAACACACGGCGCAAGGTGCTGAGGAGAAACGCCAATGCCCTAGAAGGGAATTACTGTGCTGAAGGACGCGGGTGGCCTCCGGCTGTTAGGTGGCAGAAGGATTCTTTCCATCCATGGAGAGCCTAAAGAGTGGTAGCTGGAACTTTTTTCTTCTGCTCACATTGTGTTCTGTGCCTGCCAACTTCACACGCATAAAAGAACCAGGAAAGGCTCTTGATTGAGTGGAAGAAAATCAGCATGAGGGTGAGGATGGGTGCTGTGAGTACAGGCCATGGGATGGTGACTTCCCTTGAGGTTCCTCACGAGGCAGGTTGTGGGGTGCTGGATACAGCGGCTGAGGGACACGATAAGCACGTCTGAGATAGGTGATGAGGCAGACAACTGAGAAATTGGGAATCTGGGTCCTCCTGTTCCTGACAGCCATACGATCACATGGCATCACCCTGAAGATACTCTTGGATGTCTTAGATCCAGTGGGATGAGAAACAGCAGAGACAGCCAGAGAACCTTTCTGCTGAGAGGGAAAGATGGGGCTTCACCTTTTCCCAACCAGGAGCTCCGGTTCATGGACTGAGTTCCAAGATCATCTAGGGGGGATCTAGATGATCTCTAAGGTCCCCTTCCAACCCAAACATTTTATGATCAATTCCATGAGCAGATGGCTCTGCTAGATCCCTCCACGTTCTGAGTATTCACAAATGGCCCGAGGAAATCATGGTTTTCATTCAAAAGCTTTTCACCGCCAACTGAAGTGCTGTGATGATAAAAAGGACAGTTTTATAACCAAGACTATCTTCCTTTCCTCATGAAGCTGCTGGTCCTTAAGCACACGCATCATTTTGGTGGCACCTAGTTCCCAAACCTCATCACTTTTAGTGTGGATTGTTGGACCCCATCTTTCAAACAGGACATTTATGGTCAGACGTCACTTGGTGCTGAGCAGCCCCTGCCTGCTGGGTGGACGGTGCTCCAGCCCTTCGGAACACACGGAATCCTGCACATCATGGTGGGCGTGGCACGTTAGCTTGCTCCCAAAGGAATGGAGCTTTGGATGTGAGCAGGGAAGACAGAGCAGAGAGCAAGGAATCAAGTAGAGTACCACCAGACCTAACCCAGCACGCCAGCGATGGGGCTTTCCTCCATCTCTGCCAGGTTCTCCCCGCAGCTTCTTTAGTGCCTGTTGTTGTCCTGCCCAAACGAGTCTCATCAGGGAGGAGAATATCGACAGTGCTGAGTGAGCCTGGATGTGGGAGGGGGAGAAGCAGCGTTGCCTAAAGGTTAGAGCCAGCAGCCGGGAGCGAGCCTGGTCTCGGTACTGTTTATGCTGTAACATAAGCAAGTCACTTGATTTCTCCAGAACAGCCTCCCCCTTCCCGTGAGCCAAGCACTCTTCCCTCCAGCCCACTCGCTGCTATATATAATCCGGGACTGTCTACCTTTCTGCAGCCCAGTCTGGGAGTCATGCTTCCCAGAATCGGGAGATGGCATTCCGAGGCTGGCAGTTCTTGGAGAAGCGCCGTTTGAATGCCTGCTCCTGGCTGCTTGTTTTCTGATCCTTTAGGGGTCACAGGGTCACTCTTTTTTTTTTATGTCTGTTGGCAGGAGGACAAAATGGTAAAGTTCTATAATCACAGAATGAGTTGGGTGGGAAGGGACCTTCCAAGGTCATCTAGTCCAACCCCCCTGCAGTCAGCAGGGACGTCTCGAACTAGATGAGGTTGCTCAGAGCCCCATCAAGCCTGACCCTGAATGTCTCCAGGGATGGGGTCTCCACCACCTCTCTGGGTAACCTGTTCCAGTGTTCCACCACCCTCACAGCAAAGAACTTCTTCCTAATGTCAAAATCTCCCCTTGGTTCAAAACCATTGTCCCTCGTCCTATTGCTACTAACGTTTGGCCTCTGTGTGTCAAATACCTCACCGGGAAAATCAGTTTCTCTCTTTGTTCAAGTAAACTGAGATTTGGCTTCTGCCACCTGCTTCCTCCCCACTTCCCGTGAAGGGTTAACCCACCAGCGACTCAACAAGCGGCAAAATCACAGACAAACCCGACTGGATGCTACCAGGAGAAGAATGGTTTGTAGCAGCAGCCTCCTCCGCTGTTATGTAATAGTAAAGTTAATCTCTCTAGAAATTTAGTCTCGAGCAGAGATGTGTCATCGGGGATGAGCTCAGCCTGTCGATCCCGGCAGAGGCTGCAGCCCCGGCTGGAATGAAAGCAGGCAGCTTCCAGCTCCACACGGCACGTCACACACCGGGGAGGGCCAGATGCTGACTCTCCCAGAGCAGGCTGGGGTGTGACTGGGATTCAGGAGCCAGACCAGCGTGTTGATTTGTCTTATTTCTCGGGCCAAACCAGGAGTGCCAGCCCTTTGCGTCCCAGGACAGGATCAAAACAGGAAAACATCATCAGGTGGAGCAGGAAAAGGACTCAAGGTGGACCAGATGCAGCAGCTGCTCCACAACGCAACGTTTCTCTGTACATCCCCAACACAAGGACATGGACCTGTTGGAGCAGGGCCAGAGGAGGCCACGGAGATGATGGGAGGGTGGAACCTCTGCTGGGAGGCCAGGCTGGGAGAGTTGGGCTTGGTCAGCCTGGAGAAGAGAAGGCTCCAGGGAAACCTTACTGCAGCCTTCCAGTACCTGAAAGGGGCCTACAAGAAAGCTGGGGAAGGACTTATCACAAGGGCATGTGATAAGGGGTTATGGTTTTAAACTGGAAGAGGGGAGATTCAGATTAGAAATTAGGAAGAAATTCTTCAGTATAAGGGTGGTGAGACCCAGAGAAGTTGTGGATGCTCCATCCCTGGAGGTGTTCAAGGCCAGGTTGGACGGGGCTTGGAGAAACCTGCTCTAGTGGGAGGTGTCCCTGCCATGGCTGGGGGTTGGAACTAGATGATCTTTGAGGTCCCTTCCAACCCAACCCCTTCTATGATTCTACAATCTTGGCATCACACCGACTTCTGCGGACGCCCAAAGTCATTACGAGCAGCTTCTGATTTGCTCTCAGTTGGTACTGGTGTACCTTTCCCATGATTCCTGCTTTCTTATTTCTTTATCACTAGAGCTACTCCTGCCTGCACCCACCGACCTGTCCGTCTGGTTTGTTGGCCTCCTCACCCTTTGCACTGTTTGGATGGAAGTCTTAGAAGACTGGTGCCCACCAGAGGTGGAACCGTGAAGGCTGGAGAGCAAGGGCCTGAGCCTCCCACTTCAGCAAACTGAAGCATCTGCTGCGTGGAACCGAGATGGCCACGTCTTGCTGTAGAAAATGTGGGTGATAGCTCAAGTAGATGCATTGAAAAATAAAAAAAAAAATCATCTCTCCCCGGTTTTCCGCTGACAATCCAGTCACCCCTCCAGTGACCCAAAATTGTTGCTGTTGTAGCTTTCCTGAGACTCTCAGACAGCTTGTGACCTTGTTCATTCGGTGCTTTTAGAAACTGTCTGTATTTTAGAGATGCCTCAAAAACAACTTCCCCTTTTTCGGCGCTTTCAGTAGTTTTCCATCCTTTTCTTACTCCTTAGCCCTTTAGAAATATTCCCATGACAAAGAAAATCTGCCTACCTTAAATCACACTAAAATCCTTTGGTTTTAAGAACAATCTTCCCGAATTCAGAGGCAAAAAAGAAAAGAAACTATTAGCTCATCATCACATTTGGCCCTGGCTTGAGCTGCAGGGCAGGCGGCTGCAGAACACCGGCCTCTCCTCTGCTGGGCCCAACCGATCCGGTGGCCGGGAGGAGGCTCAGGGTGTTTAAGCCAGAATTGTTCAAACGGTGCCTCTGCCAGTTCCTTGGCACGTGATTCGCCCCGCTCCGCGGAGGGCGAGTGTGAGATCTCCACTCTCAAAATAGGAAGAAGCTGCTACGTCCCTGTGGCTCCCGGCAGGTGATCTTTGTATGCTCAGGGATGGAAATTCTCGTATAAAGGAAGTTTGATGCTTATATATGGGATGGGAAGGGGCATGTTATGAATTAAGTGATGGGGGAAGTGATTGTGAGGATGTGTTACCTGGCACAAAACAGTCCCTAAGAGCTTCCTGTTTGATTTAAAGGGAAAATAAAAACAAGAGGGGCTGATTTAGAGCAAGAGAGTAGAAGGGAGACTTCAAATGGGAGCAGACCAGGTGCTTGCTACAGGGTAGAGCCGTGAGAGTGCCAGAGAGAAGGGAACTGGATAAGAAGGATTGTGAACATATTTACAGCCATCTGGCACCCTCTAATTATCCAAATGACGAGGCTGCCTGAGCGCTCACCAAAATGTGGAGAGTGAGGGAAGGAAGGAGTTTGTTTGGGCAGAGGATCTCGAGTGCTTCATGATTTCAACGTATGTTTTTTGGAAATGTTTTATATCACTTACAAGATTATTTATATTACGGGAGATGTAGGAAAATGGTACCAGAAGGAAAGGGAAGGGTTACTCCTTCTGGAGTTTTCTTTCCAGGTTTCTAAAAATCAAGTAGAAGGAAAGAAAAGATGCAGTTTCTTGGGAGGCAGCATCAGGGATCAGGAACGAATCAGGAAAGCTGGATTCCTGCTCATCTACGCCACTGAGAAGTTGAAGTCTTGCAAGTTTTACTGGGAAACCTGCAACAGGTTCTCCAACTGCAGAGTAAACATTTTAAAACAAGGTCATAGAATCACAGATTGATTTAGGGTGGAAAAGACCTTGAAGCTCCTGGAGTCCACCCGTTCCCCCAGCACTGCCAGGGCAGCACTAACCCCTGGCCCTCAGCAGCACATCTCCACGGCTTGGAAACCTCTCCAGGGATGGGGACTCCACCACTGCCCTGCCCAGCCTGGCACAGCCCTTCACAGCCCTTCCCACCAAGAAATTCTTCCTCGTGTCCAACCTCAACCTCCCCTGCTGCAACTTGAGGCTGATTCTTCTTGTCCTATCACTTGTTCCTTGTGAGAACAGACCTGCACCCACCACTCTCCAACCTCCTTTAAGCTAGGTGCTTACTCAGAAAGTAAGATGGAAGCGTAGAAGTTTACACTTCTAAGCACCAGTATTATGCTTTTATCAACCTCACTCATTATTTTTTTATGCCTGGATCCACCAGCATCTGACTTAGAAAGACATTTCTTTAACATGTGGGGGTCGGACTCCCACAGCAGTGATCTTGAAATCACTTTGCTTTGTCATGCTTGCTCTCTGTGCATCAGGAGTTTTGTGCTCTTGCTTTTAGCACTGTCCGGCTGTGAGTAAGAGTTTCAGCTCGACTCCTTCTCCTGCAGCATGACACTAACCCTTCTTCCCTGTCTGCGGAGAGTTTTAGTTGTGGTGCTCTGCAGCAAGGCAAGCAGCAGGACAATCATTGTATTGTACGTCTCGCCCCTTGTCAATAGATCTTTTTGGGCTGGGTTTTCCATTTTTAAATCCGTTTGCATAGTTTAATAAGTTGTGGGGTGTTGCAATGTAGGAATGATGGTTGGTTTCCTGCCCTCTCTGTTGCAGTTCCTGTCTTGCCTTCTGGCGAGTTTGTCTTCTCTTTTTTTTTTTGGCCATTTATGGGATGCTGCCAGAAATGCTGAGCCAAAGCATTTCCACTTCCTCAATTGTGACTTGTTCTTTTTGACTCATTTTTTTTTAAAAATAAAAATCCTTTCTCATTTTGCTTTCATTGGATCTGATTAATTCCTCATTCATTCAGCCTTTGTGCCCAGTTGGTAGGTTTTGGCATCATCTTTCAAACAAAAAAAAGCCCCAGTTATAATTAATTGTATCACAGTTTTATTACCCTCTTGCTGTGACGACTCCAAAGCAATCAGTTATCACGAAGCTGATAATTTCCTGAGATTTCTGGTTCACAAGCCAGTCTCAGTGCTTCTTTCCTGATGAATTTCCAGCTCCTGCCCCTTCTCTTAGACTTTCATTCCGTGTCTATCCGACACTGCCCAAGGAGGGTCTGGTTTGCAGCCGGCGTTCCCGCACACGGTGGTGACATGGAGCAAGTCAGGACTTGTCGTGGTCACTGATGATTAAAGAGAAGGTTCAACCTCCCTCCATCAGTGTTAGAGGGAGGATTAAGGATGTCTCACCTCGGGGGATAAAGCAGTGTGTCTTGCGCTCAATCCCGTGTACGCTCTGTTGGAGAGGAGGAGAATTCATGGAAACTGAGCTGGTCACACCTAAATCCCTTCCCGATTCTCCTCGGTCCATAAAGAAGCTGATGGTGCCTCCAGAATGAATGGCTCAGCTAATAACACAAGCTGGGAGATGTCTAAGAAAGGCAGGAAAAGCCCTTCTAAAAGCCGAGGAGTTTAGTGGAAGGTGACTGAAAAGTTGTCTTGCTCTGCCCTCTTATGATGGTATCACATCTTCAGCTGCCTCTGTTGGGTATGTCCTGCCTGCAGCCGGGACAAGCTTTTCAGTTAAAATATCTGATGGTTACACAGATGCTAAGGTCTAAGTGACTGTATTTAACAGTATTGATTTTAAATATGGAGATTCCCGGTTTTGTGCCACTGGTTTTTTAGTTCTCCTTTCTCAAATGTTCCTTTTAATGAAGCATTGAAGGGTTTTACAACAGCGGGTCTACACCGTCAAAACAGGAGACTCTCAAATCGCTGTTCAAAGGAAATGTTTTGCAGAAATCAGCCCCTCCTGTTGGTGCAGGGAACTTTAATTTTGTGAACATCCTAATAATGGAAATCTAGAAAAACAGTAACCCCGGTGCTGTGAACAGATGCTTTTTCTCCCTTCCACTCCGCACGCTCTCTTTAAGATGTCTGCTTTTAATGTAGTTTTGGAAGTCACCTGTTTTGACGGTGTGAACATGCTTTGTGTCTCGTGTGGGGTCACACCAGAGCTGAGCTTTGACCAAAGCAAGCAGCAGCCACCTTCAACTGCATTTCCCATCCGCCCAGAAGCAGGGAGAGCAGGAAAGAGCTTTGGGGAAAGAGATTATACACTGGGTACTGAGAGCTCCTCAGGACAGGAACCGTCTTTATCTGGTTGGAAAGCATCCAGTGAATCTCACGTTCTTAAATAATAAAAAAAATGGTGGCAGTGCCTCAAAATCCAGGGGCTAAAGGGCTTGGATGGGTGTGTTTCTTACATGATAGTGACAACCATCCTACATCCTCCTGACTCCAGGTGCTGCGACGTATCAGTGCAACCTTCCGAACGCAACTGTGAAAGCTGGTGACGCTTGTTTTGACATCCCACTTTCCCAAAAGCCCACAGAAAACAGATGGACTTTGCGACACGCCTGGAAAATTAATTAAGCCGGGACGTTAGCGGACAAAGGAGAAAGGAAGAGCCAGATTCAAGGACACCTGAAAAATGTTCCTTCCTGTTCCCAGCAGACACAGGGCTGGGGATGTGGAGGCCACACCAAGTGACCAAGTATCTCCAGGTTGCTCAAAGTCCTGCCCAGCTTGGTCTTGAAAACATCCAGTGATGGATCATCCACAGCTTCCCTGGGCGACTTGTGCCAGTGTCTCACCACCCTCAGGAGCAACAATTTCTTCCTAGTTTCTAATCTAAATCTCCCCTCTCCCAGTTGGAAGCCACCACCCTTCATCCTATCACTACAAGCCCTTGTAAAAAGCCCCTCCCTGGCTTTCTTGTAGGCTCCCTTCAGATACTGGAAGGCCCCAAGAAGGTCTCTCTGGAGCCTTCTCTTCTCCAGGCTGAACAAGCCCAACTCTCCCAGCCTTGCCTCCCAGCAGAGGTTCCAGCCCTGTTTGCATGTTCCATTGTTGCACAAACACTTTGTGATCCTGGTTCTTGTCCAGATGCCACTGTCCCCACTAAGGACTGTGTGAGACAGCAAAAAACCATGATGACAATGCAGGAGCAAAGAGAACAAACTACGGCCTGCAGCCACCTAGCCCCAAACTGGGATTTCATTAGAGTTTATGAAATCAGCATCCTAAGTCTCTTCTCCCGGGTAACTAACGAAGGGACAAGAGCTAACGGCCTCAAGTTGAGCCACGGGAGGTTTAGATTGGAGATCAGGAAGAAGTTCTTCACTGAAAGACTGATTAGCCATTGAACAGGCTACCCAGGGAGGTGGTGGAGTCACCATCCCTGGAGGTGTTCCAAAAAAGGGTAGATGTGGTGCTTCAAGACACGGTCTAGGGGTTAGGGGAGTGTGCGAAGAAGATTGGACTAGATGATCCTAGAGGTCTTTTCCAACCTGGACAATTCTATGATTCTAAGTCATGACTGTAGGAGAAGAAGCAGCTGCCAAGGAACTCCCAGGCTTGTCAGGAAATAGTGTTGATGCTCAAACCCCAGCTACGTGGAAAGACAGGTTGATAACTCGGCATGTGGCACTTCTCAGCAGAGCCAATAATTACCCTTGATTTTGAAGACGTGCCCCCACAGCACGGAAATCTCCTCTGCCCCCTTGGCCAAACAGGCAGGTTTTAACTTAACATAAACTTAACATCTCCCCAAATGCAGGCTAAACTTGTTAAAAACCACCCTAAAGCTCAGGTTCCCCCTTTGCTCTCACTCCCGTGGGCAAAGAGGGTTTGGAGATCGGTACGTGCTACCCCTTGCGATAAAAATCCTCATTATTGCGTCCAGCATCTAGTCCAGCATTGTACATCCAGAATCAGTTATTGTCTAACGCTCCACAGTGACCCACAGCTCACGAGCTGGGGTATTTCTTGTAACACTGTTCCCAGATGCTGGAAAAGAGAAATACCTCCCTGAACCCAGCAGTCCCGAAGCGTGAGATTCGATTATCTTATATTAGCCTGCGCGTTATGGCCCAGATTTGGAGCTGCAGCTGCATTGGGCCGTGGGGACCAGCTCTCGTCTAATTTAGAGCAATGGCAGATAAGGAATTGCTACAATTACCACGGTACGATGTCACTCCAGCCACAGCTCCATTTTCCCCATAATTAGCCCCTGCACCAGAAAGCTTAGAAAGAAGATGATAGGAAAGTGGTTATACATCTCCTGGGTGGGTAGAAATACGCCAGGGACTGAATCTGTCGAGAGCACGGCTGCTTTATGTAATTAGAGAAACATAAAGCAGCTATAGGAGCAGATCCTCCACGGCAACCTACAGAGGTTGCTCTGGCCCAAAGGATGTAATTAATTACTATTATTACTTGGATATTTAGGAAATCATCCTCTATATTCAGGAAAAGGATCAGAAGAGCGTTGGCCGGCAAACACGGGAGGAACACTTGTCCTTCATGGATACATCGTGAGAAACAAACCTTAACCTGTGATAAACCCGGATTATTTTGGCTTGGAAAAGAAAACCCAAGAACAAGCAGTGTCATTCACCATAGATTCTTCCTTCTCCCTTCAGGTAGGCTCAACTTGCATTACCTAAGACACACATTATATTTTCACTAGACTATCAAGAACACACTCCCCAAACTATCTGAGCCAAGCGCAAGTCCTCAACGTGACAAACCACGATTAACCTTTTGGACAGTTCATTCCGAAGAGCAAAGGTAGAAGAGAAGGCAATACTTTTTTCTTTTCTTTTTTTTTCGGTCCGAAATTTGGAGTATGTGTTGGTTTAGTAAGAGCTGCGGGGTAGCCGAGCCGCGTGGCCGCTGCTCCCCGCCCCCTCCCCTCTGCCACGGGCCGTGGACAGGAAAGAAAAAAAAAAGGTTTAAAAGTGCCTTTTTGAGTTGAGATAAGGAAGGTTTAATATATGTATATATATATAAAAGAAAATAACATATAATGGGCACTTTGCTGTTAACAAGAACAATATTAACAGTAAGAAAAGAGCAATACAAAAGGAAACCAATACCAGAAACAACGGCGATGGACCGAACCAGAGCGAAGTTCAACGTGAACTGAACCCAAACCGAACTGGTCCCCAACTGAACTGGCCCCGGGACATGACGTCAGCATGGTATAGAATTACCTGGCTCCACACAAAATTAACCCTGTCCTGGCCAAACCAGGACAGAGTACCAACTTCCCAAAGCCAACGCACACCAGACAAGGCGGTACAAGCTCCGGCGGGTCGTCGATGAATGCGGCCTTTCAGGCCTCGCACACTGCCTGGCTTGTTCCCCGAGTAGGGCTTGCTGGTGGCTGCCAAGGACAGGGGACACCAGACCAAGTGCTGTTTGTCTGCCAGCTTAGAAAAAGCGGGATCATCCTTACAGCTGTTCCTCTCCACGCTTCCCATTGCGCCCTCCTGTCAAATAAAACCTGTCGGCTCGAACGGGCGCAGAGTGCAGAGTCGATCGCACCGAGCTGGCGCGCTCTGGAAATTGTAACACCCTAAGAAGTAGCTTCTCAAGCTCCTCAAGTGGATCAGGAAGCAGGAAGTGTTTTTAGATTGCAGCTCCCTAACGAAGGGGAAGATAATTACCCGTTAGCAGTAACTCCCCGTGTTGTAAAGACGGGGGTTATAGATGAAGCATTATGGAAACTGTGTCTCTTTTACTACGTGAAACCAAATCGTTTCTTCGATCCCCACGAGTTCTTCAAGCATCGTTACAGACAGAAGAACATTTTCATCCCTACAAGATCACAAATTAATGAAATGAACACACCTAATGAGGCCAGAACCTTCCAAAACAGAGTTACTTTGACTCCTTGGCAGTCAGGAGGTAGCTCCAAGACACCCAGCCCGCGGGTCTCTCCCCGCCGGAGCACAAAGCTGGTTCCTGGTTGGACTGTCGTGCAGTGGGTGCCCTCTAGTGCTCTCTCTTCCCAAACCAAGGACCAGATCCATCCAGTTTACAAACCCAATCAGGAATATGGGGTTAAAGAATAACCATCAGGAGAATTTCATGGAACTGTAGAGGGTTTTTCGAACAATTTTCCCTTCCTCTTTCCTCCACCTCCCTCGCTACTCACTGAGTGGCAAATCAGAACATAACCCTGGTGTTGCAATAGCATCTGGGTGCCTCTACGAATGGCCAAGGACAGTGCCATGCCTACACCTATCAGCAGAAAATTATATACACACAGGAACAGCAAGCCCACAAAGGACAGGAGGACGAGAGCCAGCGCAAGCCCAGACGCCAGGGGAGGTCCCAGGACCAGCAGCCCCCCACCATTGCAGGCACCTGCCAGACGAGGTCACCCCACACAAGAGAAAGGAGCTTCTCCCTTCAAGTCTTCCCAGACATTTTCACGGCGTAAACCAGACATTTTCTGGTACAGTTTCAAGCATTTCAGGACAAAAAGTTTCAGTTCTGTCCTTGCAGAGCGTGGCAGTGATAGGTATTTTTTGTCAGCTCTTATTTCTCCCAGAGCATAGAATCATAGAATCATAGAATGTTTCAGGCTGGAAGGGACCTCCAGAGGTCATCTAGTCCAACCTCCCTACACAAGAAGGGACATCTGCCTAGGGCAGGTTGCTCAGAGCCTCATCAAGCCTGACCTTGAATGACTCCAGCGATGGGGCCTCCACCACCTCTCTGGGCAGCCCGTTCCAGTGCTCTATGACTCTCATGCTAAAGAACTTTTTTCTAATATCCAACCTAAATCTCTCTTTTCCTAGCTTAAAACCATTCCTCCTTGTCCTCTCACTACAAACCCTTGTGAATAGACCTTCCCCTGAATCACAAAGAATCATAAAGGTTGGAAAAGACCTCGAAGATCATCAAGTCCAACCATCAACCCGACAGACCACGACCACTAGACCTCAAGTGCCACGCAGCATCGACCTCCAGAGCCATCAGCACCGGGTCTGACTGCAGCCGACTCAGGAATTCCCAACGTACAAGTCTTTGTGGGTTTTTTTTTTAGCCATTCTAATTTTGTCAGTTTTATTGCTGCTTTCTGTCACCACGAGACAACCAGCCCTGCATCCATGCGAGGTTTTCAGCCTCTGACTCCAGCCAGCACCAACCTGACCAGCTCTGGGCACTGCCGCCGCTACGCTGACCATTTGACCACTGGTATTTGTGGAGCTGCAAATAATTGCGGAAAACAAGTAAAAATCCTGCAGCTGATTGCACCTTGTGTGCTCTTTAAGCTCCTTTTTTTTTAATTACACCGTCTTAGAACCACCGGAGAGAGAGCAGCTTGTGCAGACGTTCTAAGTGAGAAACCCAAATAAATGTAATCGCTTGTGAAAGCAAATTGGGTTTTAAGAAATTTCTTTGCCTTCACTTTCTTCGTTACGTCACTTCCTTTCACTATGCCCAGCCATTCCGGAATTACCATCATTCAGAACACCCCTGAGTAATTCCACTGCCTCAATTGCAGTGTGTGGCCAACGCTTAGATTAAAGATAAACAACTGACAGCACTATCGGTCTAAATACTCCCAACCGCTGAGTAATTCCCAACACTTCGGAGCAGATTCAGCAAACGACTTAAGCAAGTTCTTAAGCACTAAGCCCACTCCTACTAGGCGGGTATTAACAATATGTTTAAGCACGTGCCTGTGTCACGGAGACTTCCCATTTTCCCCCTTTCCAGCTTCGTCCTTGCAATGAGCAATGAGAACTTGTCTCGTTCTCTAATTCCCCCTCGTCAGCTCTTCCCTCTCTCCAAACTCCACCTTTCTTCACAGCAAACAGTCTTTGCACTAACCCTGCATACGGAACCGACGCTCGATTCCCAGCGGAAGTACATTTTCTACACCAGCAGAAATTCAGGACTACTACAGAAAGAGAAACGAGATTTATTTAGGGAATTTGGCAGCTAAAGCGCTTCAAAGACGTGCTGTAAAGGCACCCAGCAAGAATTTCCAAATTTAAATGGTGTCTCAGTGGGTGTTTCATGACTATCTGCTTCATGATTCCTCGCTTTGTTCTGGGAAACAGTTTTGCTTTTCAATACGACGACGTTCCTGGAATCTTCTTTGTAGTGAAAATCTTCACCTTAATGTAGAAATTATGCAGAAATTTCAGCCTACAGCTATTCAGAAATTCCGAGCGGAGATACATTAATGTTCTTCCTCCTTCCATCCCGCCTCACGCTTACAAAGGCCCAACTCTGTTCAGACCTGAGCAGTAACTCTAGACGTCTGAGTATAAAAAAAAGAGGAAAGCCTCGCTCATTAACTTGTGCAACATGTTCATGTCAGACATTCCAGCAACAACCAACCTCACCAACCTCTGGTGACAGACATCAGCAGAGATGGAAACACCCCTCGAAGAGAAAACATTTGCATCTCAAGAAGTTCGTCCTTCAAAGCCTGGACACACGTGTTTAACACGCAAAGCTTTAAGCATGGCGAGAGGTACAGTCCAAGCTTTCAGAGCTACACCGCCCTCAGCGGGAGCGTTGGGTGGGTGTACACAGGAGGGGTGGCTACACCCAGTATTTAGCATTAAAAAGTCGCTGCTTTGATTGCATATGGAACAGAATTAAAGACACGGAGCATCCTGGGTGGGCCAGCCCAGACCCCTTCCGTACACCGCTGAGACTCTGCTTCAGGCCAACAGACGTTGACACGAGGTGGAGGGGAGGGGACAGGGGCCAGGGCAGGGGGTGCAGGATGGAACAGGCCTTTCAAAGCTTCGCCTGCTTCCCAACGACCTCTTACCAAACCGCGCCCGGATCTGGGCCTTTCCTACCGTGTTGTGCCACTGACGGATCTTTACCTCCCGTGGCCTGATGGGGTTTGCAGAGTGTTGCCCGTGGCTCAGGTCCAGAACTTTAGACAGGCCACAAGTTTGATCTGAAGAGTTACGTGGGTAATTTTACACCCTGACTTAATCAAGCTTAATTACTTTACTCACGTTAGTAATGTTTTCGTTTTTTTCCTTTGAATTTTGGGATTGAGGTGCGCTGTGTTCTGGCTGCTCCTTTATACCAGAATCAAATGGGTTGGGTTGGAAGGAACCTCAAAGATCATCTCATCCCAACCTCCCAGCCATGGGGGGGTTCTCACTAAACCAAGTTGTTTAAGGTCCCCCCAACCTGGCCTTACCCACCTCCAGGGACAGAGCATCCACAACCCCCCCTTACTAAATACTCTTCCTTTCACAGTCACTTTGACCAACAACGTGAGCACGGACCGTCACCTCCATGGAACTGGCACGCCTACACCACCAACAGGTCACCACCAACGCGCCTTCTGGCACGGGAGGGCAATGATCTGAGAACTATCCAGGAAATGTCCCCCTTTTGTTCTCCTTACTGGTGGGTGTTGCATCGCCAGGGACAAGATCAGTGTTGGAAAAGCCCTGGAAAAGTTGCAGAGCTGTGCAGGAGATCAAAGGTACATCAGGTAGAGAACAAAACTGAGCCGTGAGACTTTTAAGGATGTGATGTTACAACATTTTTAAATGTTTTTGTTTCAGTCTAGGCGAGTAACTTCAGCTATTGTAAGGTTTGTTGTTAGTAAATCCATTAACTTAAGGACTTAGGGACAGGAAAGGATGAAAACATAAATAAAATTAACTGTAAGCGCCGGTAAACAAAACAGCATTTCAGTGATAAAGTACATTAAACAGTCAGAAAATTCAAATATTTGACTTCAATGGCGCGTAACTTGATGTCACGTGGATGAACACCATTAGCTGGCCGAGTACCGGCTCTTAATAAACAAACTCATGATTTCGTTTCCCAGAAATTAAACAGTAGGTTTCATTTTCTTCTCTGCTAGAGGCTGAAGTGGAGATGAAGGTACCTTCAAAAGCATCACTTTGAAGAGTGAGAATTTCTTTCAACTCAAAGGTTTTGGATTATGTGTCATCAAAAATGTAAATTCGTAGATTTTCAAAGACAGCCAGGGTGGTTCTTAACCCGCTCGTGTTTTTACCCTCCCTGGTAGTTTGCAATGAGTTGAGAGCTCGTAAGGCTGTGGCCGGCGAGTTGCTACGTAACGAGTTGCTACGTAACATGTTGCTATCTGTGAGTTGTGTGTACCTGGACACCGGCATTTTCATTGAACAGGAGGCATTTAGAAGTAAAAAGCGAAGCTGGTTTTGTGGCATTTTTAAAGATCACATTGTTCTTACAACTACTCGCACAAAACAGGGCATGAATTACTTGGATTTTCCAGTCTGACCCTACTACTTTTTGAGTAGATCCTCCAACAGTGATAGTGATGATAGGACAGATGGAAGAAAGTCTTTTTCTTAGTTTTCAGAAATGCAAATTCTCAAAGTCGCTCATTTCAGCACTACCAATAGTTTTTGCTGTAAAATGGGGGTTTGTTAGTAACGGACGGCAGCAGAGAAGAAATACCCCAGCATATTTTAAAGTAGAAAACCAATTATGAGTCATGGCTGTGACGGAGCTGAGTGAAAAAAACGCTGATTCTAAAATGTACGAGAAAAGGCACTTGCTGCAAAGGCAGGTTAATACAGGAGGATTTTAGCCAGGAGCTCCCTTCCAGTCCGAGGTTCCTAATTAAACATTATTTCTGCATGTCCCCAGTACTCCCATGAAAGATACATTCCCACAGGAGACGGACGTGGCAAAATTGTCCCATTTTCTTTGTATCCCCCGTGGCTTTACTCTTCCTACTCCAAGCCCTTACAAGAGCGTATCAGAGGAAGCGCACATCAAACAACCCATTTCAGCAGATTTTATTAATATAGGAAAACTAGCTCTTGGGTTTTTTTTTTCCCCAGCACAAACCCAAACACAAAGTCTGCGGTCATTTTTTTTTCCTAGAACACAACCCTTTTCCTCCGTGCCAACAACTCCCAGCCCTTATGGATACTGAGGTTTTCTCTGGGTTTGTTGTTGTGGCCATACATTTATTTTTGGATTCTCCCTCGTTTCTGGCAGTTAAATTAGAAGCATGAGGGAAGGGTTTCCTCAATTATATCGAGGCTGGGTTTGGGTTTTTTCTTTTCAGAGCCACACTCAAAGCGGAAGAAACCGAAGCCTTCTATGAACGACAATTTTCAAGTGTAAAAAGCAGAAGATAAAGCCATAACTCAAGTGAAAAACCTCCCAACAAGAGCAGCACCAGAAATTTCACCGCCCCGGGCTGCGCTCTGCAGAAATAAATGTTCTGCCACTCTGCCCGAAGCAGCTGCTGTCCCCTTCTCTGTCCCTGTCCTCTGCGTTTCGCTACCACAGGGCTTGCCCCGACTCTCCGTTTGTGCCAGTCCAGCCGATCGATGAACGACAAACGGCGAGCAGGAGCGTGGGCTTACACCATAACATCCTCTTGCTGGGGCTGCAACCCCAAGCGCAAGCGAGAGACGCAGAAATGAGAAGTAAAAATAACGTCAGGATTGGTTTTACCACCTAATTTCTGAACCGATCTCGTTCTTCGGGTTCAGGCATTTGTCGTGTTTACAATCAGGGAAACCGGAGTGTATTTTTTTCAGTATACAGCAACAACCTTTGCTGCCAAAATCAACACACAGAGCTCTTGTTTACTCTTGAACGTGGCAGTTTTCGTGTTGGTCATTCTCATTGCTCCGTCATACAGCTCACCGGGCTTTCCACTTTTCTCCAAGCCCAAATTCCTGAACTCACAGGATGACACGAGAATGTCAGCTTCCCCTTTACCACATAAAAACACAGAAGAAATTTGAAAGCGTGCTCCCTGAAGGCCAGACATTGAGAGACCCTCGTGGCTTTATCTCCTTAACAGAACGATTTTTTCCTGATTTCATTGTTCCTGTGTAACCTGCCCTAGATTCTCTGGTCCTGCTCTGGCAGGGGGTTGGACTCGATGATCTTCAACCCCTCACATTCTATGAACTTGAGGGGAGGGGGCCTAAGGGTAAAAAAAGCTAACTCATCATCTTGGAACGTGTGGGAATGGCAAGGGATGGTTCTGTTTGTTCTTGGTTCCATTACAGATAAAATAAAACCCTGTTGTGTAAGTCTTACCTGCACTAGGGTTGAAATAACTGGTAAGGGAAAGGGATGACCGTCCTAGGCAGGTCTAACGACAGCAGACAAGCGTGAGCAGGGTTGTGTCGTCTGCTCCTAGACACGTACAGGAGCTCGACCTTCACCAGCACCTGACGGGACCTGCAGAAGCAACAGCGCAGGAGTTTCCTGAGAAACACAACTCGCAAAACCAGATTTCTCTAAGGAAGAGCACGTTTATCACCCCTTCCCCTCTGCGGCAGCACCCACACCGCCGCTCCCCTTGACCCGGGCACCTTTTCAGACACCCTAAATCCCTTTGGGACTGCGGCTGTATCAGGTTTCCCTGAAATCAGGTCATCTTTCCTGTGGGGAAGGTGAGAAAAGGGGAAATTTAGGTGGAAACCCTGCGTGCACCACATTTCCCGGGCCAATGTGGGGAGCGGACACCTCAACACCACCGCAGCTCAAGCTGCACGCTTTGGGGAGTTCTGTAGCTACCAGGCTTTAACCAGAGTTCAATCACATTCTCACCCTCTGCATTTGTACCAAAGTCCAGCCAAACTTACCCTTTCTCGCCGAAAAAAACCAAAACCCCTTTGGGATTAATTTCCGTGGGGGGTTTTTTTTTTTTTTTCGCTCTGTTTGGAACCACATCTCTGCCTTTTCCCCCTCACAAACCTGAGGGGAAAAGCCTCTCTGGAGGGGCTGAGGGAGGCAGAGGCCGTTTTTGGGGCAGAAATGAAGCATTTCGGGGAAGCTCCCCCCTCCCTGAGGGAACGACCGTTATGGGGGGGGGGCGGAACTGCGGCAAATCTCAGCCAATCAGCGGCGGGGCCGCGGCTCGGCCCCTGCTGCCC
>VZZY01002237.1:216-37947 GCA_013400335.1 Eurystomus gularis
CACAATGGAAATCCACTTCAAGTTCTACCATTTACACTGAAATGATCCAGGATCCATCAGCATAATAGGCAAATCACTTCCTTTCTAACCCCCCTGCCATGTCTCCTGTTGCTGACTGAGTTTACAAAGGTTTCCAACAGTCTTAACACTATCATATCAATAAGAGAGCACATAGAGAATTTCTGTCAGGGTCCTGTGTCCTAAAAATGCTGTCTTGTAAACAGCACACGTGAGACCTACACTAAGGCTACAAAGACACGTACTCATTTGAGTAGCGAACAGGCTCAACAAAGGACTTGCCGGATTCATTACTACACAATTTAGGGGTTAATAAAAAAAAAAACAACCAAACACCGTTGTTCTTTTAGCACACGAAACAACACAGTCATTTCTGGTAAGGAGAAAAGACTGTTGAACTTAAGTACTGCCACTGTGAACTGAACTTCTGTGAACTCAATTCTTAGGATTTGGGAAATTTGTTTTAACAATGCAGTGATAAAAAGAAAAAACTTCTATATGTAGCCTACTGATACTGTCCTTTACATCACCAAGGCAGAGCTGCTGCTTTTCATCAGGGCCATGATATTTAATTTTATGTTTGAGTAGGTGGGAATACATTGAGAGCTATAAAACCTAAATGCCAATCTACTTTTTTGAACAACAGAATGTTCACAAATTTATAATTCTTCTATCCTTCATATCAAGTGGTAAGAAGTAGACTTTTCAGTTTAAATACGCATCACCTTAAATGGAAGAAGTAGAATGATAATCAGTTAGAAGAAGCTTATAAATGGAAACAAGTTCTACGCAAAAATACAAGGGTTTAAATAGATTCCTAAATATCAGTGCACCTTGGTAAACAGCCAGGATATGAGAAGTGGTTCTGCAGTCCTCAGAAAAATTGTAAAATAAATTACTTTTAATGAATTAATTTGATCAGTAAGCAACGCATAAAGCAAACTGGTTACCTCATTTGGTAACACTAAATGTATTATGCATGCGTTCTTCTAATAATTTCTGTCATAGGCTTACAATGTTCTTGATAATAGAAAAATTTAGTCATTTATCTTCACCAATGCTTATGGCACAGAAATTTTATTAATTATTGAATCCAGTTCTAAACCATTTGAATGAAATTAACAAGCATTATTTCTTTGACCTCAATAGGTCAGAGGATTAAAAACCTTGATCTCCACCTTAGGAAAGCAACTACAGCCTGCCTAGAAAGTAACTGCTAGTAATTTATAACTAGCAATGATGAATCAGAAAGAATCATGCTATAAATTTTTTTCTGTATGTGTAGACCTCAGAGGAATCACTAAGGAAAAAGCAAACAGTTAACAGGGAGCCCCCAAACACATACCAATTATGTAGAATTGCCAAGAGAAAAAAAAAAACATAAACAAAACTGAACTGTTTAAAAAAATCATCATCACCCTGTCTCATAAATCCCTTAAGTTAAGATGCAGTAGTTAAAACTCATGTTGATCCTAGATGATGGCTACTCAATTGCAGTAAAAGCTGTATTCCATGACATTCAAAAGCACACTTTTTTTTCTTTTACTGATGGCCACCAGGCAATTCTATCAAGGACTATTCCAGCTACAGCTCTACCAGATCAGTGACGCAGAGTGTATGATTTTCACAGACGTCAACTGTGTAACTCTGCAAATCCTCCTCAAGAGCAATACAGGATGTGCTACGTGGGATTACACTGCACAGACAGGACCCTTGTAAGATTCCAGCAAAGTTTATAATCACAATCTAAATAAGAGTTTGCTGTTTGAGTGCTGGACTAGAGAAACTACAGTTGTGCTCACGCTAGATAAGCCATGTGTGATGGTAGCAGAGATGTGAAAGATCAGATGAAAACCATTCTCCAAACACTTCTCAAAAAAAATAAAAAAGAAAAAGAAAAAAAATCAGTATATTTGTTAGTCTTTTCTGCTTTTTCAGCTCTGTACTAGCCTGCAAATCAAACAGGAATCACCTGACTTCAGATCTTCTCAAACACACAACTCCACACCACCTCCCGCAGTGGTGTGGCTCTCAGAATCCAAACTGAATCAGTATGTTTAACAGTTACTGCAAGTTAAATATATTCGCTATAGAAAACACCAAATGAAAAGGAAGATATTCATCTGGGATGGACACATCATAGTGGAACTCCTTCTAAAAAGGAAAGGCATATGCACCCAAACAAATTCTCCACTAGTGTTAAAAACATCTACTTAGCTTAATCTTTTTTATGGTAAACGTTTATTGGTTGTAAGGTTTCACTCATTATTGTGTTGCTTGTACCAGAACTGCAGTTGGTAACAGCTTGTAACAGAAATTGTTTATTTATCTTTTTCATCATGAGGGGACCTCTTACTGTCTTTGGGTTTTCTTTCCTGCTTAAACACAAGAAACATAATACATACAATGTTGCTGTTTTTACATTTTTCCTCCTTGTTGAATTAGAAAAAAAGGTAATTTTTCTCATCCAATTTTAAACAGATCTCAAAAGCCTTTTTAAGAGAAAACCCAAAGTTTTGATAGAATTGAGGTCCTCCCTTCCCCTTCTTGCCCAATAAAGCACTAGTCTCCTAAACATATTATTTTAGCATGGGAAAATTTTCTAAGATTAATCCAAAGTTTGTTTCATTTTAGAATGAGAAAACCAACGTAGCAACCCACACATTTAAAATCCGAATCCTATTCTGACATAACAGTAATTTCCAGGATGTGCTTAGATTCATTAAGAAATGTTTTCTTAAGAATGTAAGATACGAAGAAGCCTGTAGAAGAGAAGTTTAGCCTTCTAAAACCCTTATTAGTCAGTGGATTAAATTTTGTTCTTCTCTAAATGAATCAAATTTTATTAATCACACAACTTTTTTAACCAACTTTGAAAACACAAGTGGAGCCATTATATAGTAAATATTCATCTTACAAAAGATCAATGGTTACTTTTGCATAGAAGACAGAGTCTGGCAAGATTATTCTTTAAGAAAAATATCAAGGCCTTGCAATTACCTCTGCTCAAAACCACTGCAGTGTATTCTTTGCTAAGCAGTTAATATTTTATGTATTTATATAACTAACAGAAATAGTGCTAACAACATAACACATGAAGCTGTTCTGATATAAAATTGAAGCACATGGATGCCTCAAAGCATTTGATTTACTGCCATCTATCAAAATAGATAGAAATTCTGTAAAGCTGGCAATATGTGGCTCTCCTCACTGCTCTTTACCAGGATCTGACTGCTGAATCTTTAGGTATGTGCCCCATGTAGTTAAAGCAGTATCTAGCAGCACGATTAGTAAACAGAGTGCTAGTGGGGCATTAGTTGATCTATCTGGTAAATAATGGGGAGGCAAACCTTCACAGCTCAATTATGAAGAGTTGACCATACTTAATTAAGCGGGCATCTCTCTACAAGCTTCAGTGTACTTCATATCAAGCACAAATGTCATGGTTATAAACAGTCTGAGAAACGCCTGTTTCCCAACTGACGCTGTCTCATAAAATGCTGAAAACTGAACCGAACTGACATGCACAGCCAAGTGCTTCACGGAGACAGAAAACTGAATCATAAAATCATTTAGGTTACAATTCAGAAGCATAAATCAGAGGTAACCGCTTATTTCACTTTTCTGACTACAACCCGTAAAAATATTATTGGAACTACGTAGTATAGGAATGATACTTGGGCAGGTTCTGTTAATTATGCAAAAGAAGGAATAAAGCCCACAGGAAGGGCAATTCACATAACCCTTCAGGAAACTCACACCAAATAACGGTGTTTCGGCTAGACAGGCCCACAGAAGCTCTGTTATGGAATGTAAGTAAATCCAGAAACATGAAAGAGAAACCAACTTTGGAAGTACACATCCAAAATCCCCCTTTAAACAAGATGGAGAATACAAGAAAAGGAAGCACTCTACAGTGCAGTATTACAAGCAGCATTCATATGCTAACCCATTACCAGAAGAGAAAGAAATTAAGACCATGAAAATTCATGTTAGGAATCAAGTGGAGTTTAGAGCAGTAACCTTTATACTATAGATAACTTCTCAAGGAAGTTGTTTACTTCAAACATGTAAGAAAAGCATGATCTCTAGAAATGAAAATGCAGAGAAATGGGCTGATGAAAAGAACATCCACTTCTGCTCCATATACATGAGAATATATATACATGTAAATGAGACATTTAAATTTGGAGAGATACACCAGTTAATATTTCTGTTACCGCAAAAAGAGCACGGATTTAAAAAATACACATCAGACTGTAGCTAAGGTTTCCATTTTAAGTCCTGACTGACGTACTTAATGCTGGAAATTACACTCTTGCCTTTACACGTATACAGAACTTCATTAGCTCTGGAGCCAGAAGACGTGCCACATATTGCATCCCTCGGAGCGTTCTAACATGCAAAGTCTTTTGAAAGCTCCTTACCTCAATGTATCCACCCAGCCTGACCCAGCTGAGTCTGCAATTTTTTAAGAGGGCAGATTAAATTGCAGTGACTGAAGACTCCAAAGTGCTTAGAATACAAATTTTCCAATATGCACTTCACTTTTGATACATGTGATATCTGTAAGACTACTCACTTGCTAACAAGTTCATTAAGATTCCAGTTTCTTCCTATGCAGCTTATCGTGCACACTGAACTGAAGATACACGCCAAAATTGATAAAGACAGCATTTATACTATCAGATAAACTTAATTTGGAGTCGGAACTGATTACAACACTAGATGAAAGATACTTTGGTCTTGTCTATGCTTCAAAGTAAGTATAGAATATTGTAGGGTATGAATTTTAAATAATTCCTTTCAGAAGGAGAGTCCTAAAATCATTTTATCTAAAGAGAAAACACAGCCTTCTTGTTCCAGAATGAAAGTCCACACATGGACTTAATCAGGAAGAATTTTGTGTAGGCAGTGGAGGAGAACATTTTATTATCAGTAAGCAGTTTTCATTTTAATCAGGATTTACAGTCTGAAGACAAGTAAGCAAACATTTAAATCTACTTACCCAATTTTTGTTTTCTCTTTAATTTTGGATGAGGAACCAGTTTTCGTTTTTTTGCTCTCCTTGTCCTTTGGTTTGGATTTTACTTTTCTACCCTTCTTTTCCTCTTTTCCTTCAGCTGAAACACTGGGGAAGTTTTCAGGACTCATTACTCGTGGAATGTTTCGCTCTCCTCTCTCTTTTGCTTTTGCAATCGCTTCAGAGATTATGCGATTTGCCTTCTCTTGTTTACTTTCCGAGTCTGCTTTTTTCTTCTGCTTCTTTTCAGATGCTGCCTTCACCTGGGTATTCTGCAACTTAGTGTATGATCCTGAACCATCAGTCTTCTTAGAGGAAGGAGGCTGTAGCAAGAGACAAAAAGTAAATAAAATCACTTAATTTGAAAACATAAACATTTCCTGAAAGAGAAAGTGCAACCGTTTTTGATCTGGATATGCATTAAAAAAACCTGGCAGACTCGTGTAGACACAGAAAAGAAGGAATTCTGTTTATACCACAGAATGGCGTGGGTTTGACAATAACTACAGCAACTGTGGGTTTTAAACAACCAATCCACATACTGAAAACCAGTAAAAATTATCTTTCTAGAATTCTCTCAGCTTTCCATGTCTGTAGTTAGACACACGGCTCCTTAACCATTCCAGCATTCCCATACGTTTGACACACACCTCCAATAAATGCTTTTCTCATAAAATCTGAAAAGCAAAGGACTCCCGAAGGTAACAGCATCAGTCTGTCCCCTTTGCTAAGACACCAGCACAAGAATTACCTTCAAGCGGGCGAAAGATCTACAAGACGAACTCTGTGCTAAACAGACCAGATGCTCGCACAAAATCAAGATTAAAAAACAGACAAAAGATAAAACCCGAACTAAAAATCACACAGTTCTATATTCATAGAAGATCAGAAAGCAGTTTTTCCTTTATTTAGAAGAACATACGGTCAGTGCCCTAGTTAGAAAACATAACTTGCTTGTATTCTGAGGTTTTTAATCACCGTTTCATGGGCGCAGAATTGTTGACGCTATGAACGCAATACCCAGAGTCTCAGGCTCTCTTTCCACGGGCTAGAAGACATGTTTTTGCTTTCCTCCCCTCCCCCCTTCCCCTTCGAGGAATGGAAAGAATTTCCTATTCAAACAGACACAAAACCCCAGCAGATAACAGTTATGTTACGTTCTCACCCGCAAACGCGCCTCTGCCTACGGCGCGAAGAAAAGCCACCAGCAATTTCCAAAGGCATTTTCGGGCCAAGCCCCGGGCGCGGGAGCGGGGACACGTTCCGGAGGAGGCTCCCCTCAGGCGGGCCGGGCAGCGGGGCTGCAGCACCGGGCTCCCTCCGAAACCCACCCCCGGGCCTACGGGCGACAACGAATGGCCGAGACCCGAGAACGCGGCGACAGGCTCAAGATGGCGATGCAGCACGGCTCCCGCAGCAGCAGCCAGTAATAAGGAAGGTTATTCAATCCCATTAGCCTTTTAGCCCAAAGAACCCCTCCTCCTCCCACTCATTCAGGCTTTCACTTACCCTTCCTCTTGGCCTCTTCACTGAAGACATTTTTGGCGGCAGACAAAGGCTTGCCCTCTGCTTTTTCAGCACCCCAGGCAGTGCTCAAGAGAAAAGCATTGAAAGAAGATTGCTAAATGGCCTATTTAGCGAGCTGCAGCCGCGAGGTGCACAGCCCTCCACAAACGCTCGCCGGGCTTTACCCACATAGCCCTTCCCTGGCGAGCAGGCCCCGAGCCGCCCCGGCGCGGGCAGGGCCCGGCCGCCCGNCATCAAAATGCATCAGCATGAATATTAGAGATGTCGTTAAAAATACCGACTCCTTCTGCGGAAGTAGGCCAGCAGATGGTGCTACCCGTTATTATTCCATTAGACTCCGCAGTTTAACCCCCGGCGGACTGCTCTTCCCACATGTGGCGCCGGCCTTAACTCTTCCTTCGCCACCGCCGCCGCTCTTCCCGCCTCGCCTGGAAGGTGCTGGGAACGAAGCCTTTTTCCGCCACGGACTCCCCTTCGCCGCGGCTCCGCGGCTCCCGCCGACACCAGGGGAGGCACGGGGGGGCTGCGGCTGAAACCCGAGCCCGTGGCCTCAAGCATATTTTGCTCTCCATAATCCTTTTTCACTTTTTTATATATATTGCATTCATTACTAGAGGCTAGCAGCAGTGACAGTATAAGCCTTTGCTTACAGACTGCCCTGCTTCCTCGGGAAAACAGAACCACCCCTGGGCTTTACCCCCGCCCGGGGCTGCGAGGGCCGCCCCGACCACCGCGCACGGCTGTGCGGGAAACTGCCCTTCCTTCCTTCCAGGTCGCTTTAAAGTGCTATTCTCAAAAAAGAAATCAGATAGGCTTTTAAATATATGTTGTCAATATCAAATAAAACCACAAAGAAGATATGATCCATTTTTTTTGAAAGGTTATTAGAAAACCAGGCAGCTTTTGACAGCATAGCTCCATCCCAGCCATACCAGAAGCCCATTAAAGAAGAATGAAGAAAGATCAGGATTGGATTTGTTTTGCTTAGTATGTATGTATCACAAAATATAAGTATTAATATGTGTTTTTCTATAGACAATTTAAAATATTGCAAGGATTCTGAAATAGGTACGGTTAGGCCTTACATTTCATCAGAAATTCCCTTCTATTAAAGATGTCTTACAAAATAAAGTTCATTGTCCATCAGAAACAGTAGCGGTACCAATAAATGAGATGGATTCTTTTCTTAACAGTATCACTTCAGTTCAAAAGCATTTCTATAAATATGCAGCCTAGTCACAAGGACAACCATTAAATTTTAATTTTACTTTATGAGAACCCTAGCCAAGATACATCTACATTATAGGTACAGTATCTGTAACAGATTGCAGTGATTTATCTTGTAGGGTTGTTATCTCATAACTTAGCAAAAATGTTAAATAATGCACTATTTTGCATGTTGAGATCAGCTAAACACAAAAGTATTCCTAATCCTTGGTATCATTTCCGCTCAAAGCCAAACGCTACCACAACCAGTACGGTTAGAGGACCTTTAAAAACAATTGCTACCATCTCGAACGTTCCTAAGCCAGAAACAAACCAACGAAAAAATGCCTAGTAATTGTGGGCAATATAGAAATGGTGGCTTTTTCATAATTCTTTTGCTATTACCTTCCCAGTTATTTTTTTCCTTTAAAACAAAGTTTCTCATGCTACATTTCCTTAGAGCCCAAAGCTGCGTCCCAACTTATTCCTCAACAACTTTTCCTCCTCCCTTACAGTAGGATTGAGAGTATGCCGGACAAGGCTGCTCCATATTTTAATTCCTCAGACTGATACTCTGCTTCTTGCTCTGTACTATTGCTTCTGTTTGTCTCCTGCACCGCACAAACAGTACGCTACTTGTTAGAAAACTGAGAACATATATTTTAATTTTGCTGTGATAGTTCTAACCATATGGAAATGACATTCATGAAGTCGCAGGAAGGCACCAGCCAGCCATTCTAAGCTAAATAAAGCTGTAATGAAATCTTCATCAAGGAAGTCACCATTGTTACAAAAACCCAAACTGGAAAGCAACACAAATATTTTGAGATTGGAAGAACCAGAAACACACTTAAACTATAGAGGACAATATGTGCGTGTACTTAGCAATTAAAGCAAAAAAAACCCCATCTAATTCAGCAGAGATCTTTTATTCTGGTAATTATTTCATGCTTCCACGAAATGTCGGGCTGTAAAATAATTAAACAGTTATAAATCAGCATGCACACTGAAAACATTTTCAGAAGCTACCTAGCATCTACAACAAAAAGGACAAAGCCTTTTGCCAAGCCAAAACTACCCCTCCCCCTCACCGAGCGCGGATGCAGATCAAACATCCTACAGGAGCACAACCTCTTGCCAAAGGCTTACAAACCTACTCGGTCTATCGGCATAAAGAAAGAAATTCTTAACTGATAAATGTATAGGACAAGGTGGAAAGGAAAACCCTGAGACAGCCACGTATTTAAAACCCAAAGGTTTTATTTGGAAAAATATCTTTCTACTTTTCATGGTTGCGAAGATAATAATCCAAATATAACTCAATGTGAACCAATGCAATGTTGTCTCGAGTCTGCACAGAGAGAGCTCCGGGGCATCTGCTGCCGCTAACAGCTTTGCCAAGGAGCAGCCGAGTGCAAGGAACAAGCCTCCCGCCAGTTCCCCGCTGCTCCCTGCAATCCTGTGGGCAGCAGGAAAATTGGCAGGGATCACATCAAATCCGTGCTGCTGCCTGCAAAAGCCGTTAACAGCAGCAGGTATATGCCATACTGCTGTTCACATGGAGGAGCTAGCCCTGAAAATACTAAGGGTGGAACAGATAAGACAACAGCTGTAAAGCTTCCCCACAGAAGCAGTGATTCACAGCGGCCAGGGGAGCATCTTCTCAGCAGAATTCAAAAGAATTTGATGCGCTGCCTTGCAGGAGAAGAAGGTACACTACATATGCCTGAATGATACCTTAATTAATGTAAAAGCAATCAAATTACCAGACAATATCGAGACACAGACTCATGACAGCAGTCTTCCCAACAGCTAGCAGTACTCTGCTGAGCAGGCTTTTCACAGAAAGGCGTTTCTCCAACATTTTCTTCTGGGTTGCGTAGGACATGCACTCCATGTGCGTGTCAGTACTTCCCACAGCAAGGACAAATCGCTGTCCTCAGCCCTTACAGACATTGGGATTTTTTGCCTCAAAGGCCTAAACCCATTTAAATTTGTTCCACGGTAACAAATCGTTTCTTCATATCCTCTGCATAGCACCACAAAGGAAGCCCCAAGAAAAAGGGAAGTTTAACGTAGAAAATTTCTATCTCCTCGAAAACCCTCCTGAATCCTGCCTTACCTGTTCTACTAGTAAAACATTGCTTCTACTGTGAGAACAGCTTTCTTACAATAGGTATGGCCATTCGGGAGAGAAGAGTATTCCTTTCAATTGTGTGTGTGCACAGAATCTTTAAGACAAAATATCTCTCCTGGGTTGCATCCATTCTGAATATACTCTAAGGACTGGTAGTCCCTCTCCGTGGAATTTTAATCAGTCACACATTCATTATTTAATTATATAAAGTGCATTTTTAAAATAATGATTTTCATTTGTGGATCTACTCACCCAAACCCTAGCTACTGCTAAGAACTAAATTATGACCCTAAGAAGCCTAACAAGAGAAAGCCAAGGCTGACATTTGCCATCCCCTGACAGATTCTTTTCCTTCTACTGTTAGTAGTACAAACCCGCAGGAAGATGCACACACTAAAGCATTTGCCTCAAACACAGAAGTTCTTGCTCACCTACCAGGCCCTGTGGAAAATCAAGATGACCTGGACATCAACTGCACCAAAAGTGGCTAGAATTATATACCTGGAAACCTGATCTTCATGCATTACCACATCATCTTTGTCCATGTTTATTACTGAACAAGGAATCCCTTTCTGCATGTCAAGCCACCAAAATAGTGTCAATATCACAACCATAATAGAAATAAATCAATCACGTAACTGATGATAATCAATAGTTTGGGGGTTTTTGTCCAGATTAGTTTGTCATTTTTTCACATTATAATCACATCAAAATTTGAAAACTGCAGTTGTTTTTATGCTGCTGCAGTGAAAAATCTGAAAGTAATATTCTTTCATCATTTGACTTTTACAATTCTAGTTAGGAACACAACTTTGAAAAAGTGCGTGAAAAAACTTTGGAAAAATTTAGTGACTTTCAAATTGCATTTTAGTACTCTGAACTTTTTTCCTCTAGACTACTCTGCATAAATAACTTCTAGTGATTTTTTTAATGGCAGTTTTATAATAGAAGGTGTATCTATTGAAAAAAAATATACAAGCTCACACCCTTGACAGAGTTAATCTGTAGAAGATTCCTTACAATACAAACGTGTCATGCCACACGCACACAGAAAAGACCCTCCTTTGCTCAATGGCAATCCCCGCACAAGAAGCTGTTTCCTTTTGATGACAGACTGAAATAACATTTCCATAGTTAATCGAGCTACATCTGCACAAGTGATCGGAACATCACCTAAACATCCAACAGACTTTCTTCTCTCCAGAAAAGTTCTCTTCTTTCCCCTTCGGAGTTCCTTCTGAATTGCTGTTTATTGTCTTGTTCAACTGCTGCCCCATACCATCTGTTGGGATTGCTCTACAAAGCCAAGAGCACTGGCAAATGAAGATCCGTGGGGTTCTATCCGCTTTCCATTTTCTTTGGTGCATATACAGAACTATTAAGAGAGCCAATGAAGTACTCAAAATTATGGTTCTTTCAATATACTGATAATACTCTTCCTTCCTTTTCTTGCTTATTAGAAGCACTAATGAATGTCTCAGTGTTTAAGGGATACAGAATCTCAACACATACATATGTGAAACCTGACCCAAATTATAACAGACCTGTGACAGGTAGACTTAGAAAAGGAAAAAAGATACAGGGGACAAAAAAAAAAAAAAAAAAAAAAAAAAAAACTACCTTTTCCACCTTCCATATTTGTTATCTGTAATGCTGATAAACAAATGACTAACAACTACAACAATGTGGCCAGGCAACAGGTTTTATCTCTATAATAGTCATTTCAGAATGTAGATGTGGTTACTGTGATTTGTACCTCACAAGGCATTTAACAACAAGCTTATGACCAAATTTCAAATTGACATGGAAATGAAAACATTAATGTAAAGGTCATCAACCTTAAACTAGTCATGTTTTTAAGGCGAAACAAGCACCTGCTCAGCACGTCACACACACTATGTAGGGTTTTGTTTCTCATCTAAGAGCTACAAAACCCAGTATTAATCTCATTAATCATGTTTCACCACATGATTAATGCGAAGATACCATAGTTGTGACTATCAGCAGTTTCTTAACCAGTAAGCCTCTGGTTAAGGTTTCTTTGGGAGAAAATCAAGCCACTGTCCAGTGTAACCAGATGCCACTAACCTGGTCGTGCTGCAAAGGCAGCACCTGATAGTACAGAATGAGTCTAGAGCAAACATAAGCTTCCGTTTGGGACATGGACTGAAGACTTCTTCAGGGCTCACTGCAAAATATAGTTAGACTGTTTTGCTGAATATTTAGTAAAAACTGTGCAACTTGCACTGCAATTCTTAAAGGAGGTACTATTATATAATGGAGCATGTTAAATTGCCAGTAAAAAAGAAAGAAGTAAAAAGAGGTAAAGTAAAAGAAATTGGGGACTTCATTTTGCTTGCTCTACCAAGCTACTGCGTTGGATGTGTGTCCATTTTCAGCAGCCTGGTTTTCTATGCCCACCATGTACCCATTTCTCTGTGTTTCTCGTCTGTCACGGTGAACACGTGCCATTAACTTTGGATAATGGCATACGATACCAAAACCCCACTGCCTCAGTGAAATGTCGCAGGTGCTGTTTTTCACCAGTAGCCAGAACCAGTAACGCTCAGTACTTGGACTGATCTAAGCCTCATGCAGTGAGCATCTTACGTTCCACCCATGGCGTGGCATCCCCATTCAAAGTACCACTGTACTTAACATGAGAAAACTCTGGGCTGCAAGACATGGGAGAAAAAAAGTAATGATCACATTCAAGTCAGCTGGCATTGTCGATGCACAATACATTTGAATTACTAGACTCAGACCAACTTCAGTCACGCCATACCTCTAACTCTACAGATCTTCTAAAGCCTTTAATAGCTTTCCTAACCTAAGGGTCAAAGTGTTTTAGCAAACTGTTCCAGTACTCTGTTTCTTCCTTGCACTCTTGACTGATTTTACCTTATGATTTTCAGAATTATTTGACTCCTTAAAAAACAGAGTTGACTAAACTCAATACTCTATAAAAGGAAAGTCAAGTTTCAGTTCACTGTTTGAAACAAGTCCTGCGTAAGCATCTGGAAATAAATCTGCAAGATATTTCACCAAATACTTCTGGCTAAGAAAATAACACAGATCTTTCCGATGTAAAGAGACTAGTCATTCAAGTTCAAAACCCCCAGATAAAGACCTACAAATATATTGATCCACTAAAATCTCACATCATCCAAGATATTCTTTGAAGGCACAGGTAAGAGTTAGCTTCTTATGGGACACCTCCCTGATTTTACAATAGGTGAACTTTTATTTAACAGGTAAGGCCAGATGGCTTCTATAACCATGGGGAGTGGAAAGCTGAAAAGCAGCAAAAGAGAACAGTTCTCCACAAGCACAAAAATATAACATTCACTGAAACTGCACTAATATCTCATCTTCCATGACTGAACAAATGTTGATTAAATAATCTCATACCAGTAAGCGGTGCTTCAAGAAGCTGCTGAGTAGCAATATTGAAAAGAAAATCAGAATAAGCTGTTAACTTTGTTCTCTTCTGCAGGAAACTTTGCATTCCCTCACAAGATTAAAGTCAGTTTATTTTTGCATTATATTTTAAATCCAAAGGAGGGGGATTCCCTGAACAGATAGTAAATGTCAATACAAAGTGCAGTGAGGGATACTAAAATTTTTTTCCTGTACTTACAGATCTGAACTTTCTTTTAGATCAAACTTCTGAAATGTCTTTTTTTGAATGCCTCTCTAATTTCAAAAAGGAAGAAAACTTATTAAACTCATGTCCTCCCTTAAAAAAAAAAAAAAAAAAAAGAACGGTAAGAAGATACTTTATTTCCTAACTTTAAGATGGATAAAGGGAAAACAAAACCGCCTAACAGAGTAGAAGCAAACAGGAAATCCCTACGTGACTTTTGGCTGGAGTAAGTTTGGGTTTTGTTCTCCCTCTCCCCAAGGTAAGTCACCTTTTCAGACATTTTCCTGGGGATATGTTTTGAGGCTTTGTAAAAAAGAGAGACAATATACAAATATTTATTATAAAACTGCAAGAACAAGCACCACCAAAAAAAATTCATACATGCATAAAAATTTAATTACTCTGTAACAGAATGACTCAGTATTCCAGCCTTCCAGCTTGTAAACATCAGGTATCTTGAAAAAACAACACATAGCAACAATATGTACCAAGTATAACCTTACTGTGGGCAAGATTTTCTAGTCCTCCTGGTACTATCTGCTGATTTTTTTAAAAGCAGTGTAGCAGTGATATAAATAAAGAGGGCAGACATCCCAGTATCAGCACTGTGAACCACGTCATTGCTCTTCAGCTGTCTACAGAGCTCTGAACGGTAGAAGCAGCAAAAAGACTTCTGCAGATACCAGCAGACCTTTTCTTGAATGCTCCTCAATCTGAACCATCCCTACACCAACTAAACCCGATGCCAGTCTACAGAACGCCACACATTTTGAAATTTAAAATAGCAGTGCAAAGTAGTAGCTCGTTTCAATTGCTTCATCACTGGACACATAAGACATCCTCACGCACTTCTCAAATTTAAGATTAACTTCTGTAAGTACAACATGACATGGCGCTACGTTTGTTCACTACAACTTGACCAAACCTCCCTGGCTGTCCCAGGGAAACACGTCATGGATACCTTCACCTGACTGGCCTCTTTTCCCAAGTTGTTTATCTAAAACAGAACAGTGAGGTACACTAAACGTCTCCCCATCCCACCAAGTGACAGAACAGTTGTACCTCCCAGAGCAAGGAACACTTCTGTCCTTCATTACAAAGCCAGTTTTTGATAACTGCATGTTGACTAAAGACTTGCAAGAAAGATACCACTTTAAAAATATTCAGCTAGGTTGTTTGTCAGCTCTCAGGTTACAGTTATTTATGCACATTAAACTACAAGTGACAGATGCTCAATTTTTATGCAGCTTGCTTTGAAAAAAAAAGAACCAAAGTCTATTCAACCAGGCCACACAAGTTGGTACATTTATGCTTCCAAGCTCCTAGCAATTTTTAACCCATTGATCAAATTTAGTCAAACCAGAAGAACAGAAGTCTCAGAGACATCCTTACTACTTAAATGCAGCAGACAGACAGGTAGAGAAGAGATACCTTACTGAGTGAAATGAAGCATGAGCTCAGTCCTTCCTGGACTTTGGAGAATCCACATAAGACATTACAGTTACAACAACCACAAGCTGCAAAATCCAGTCCTTTGACACCGCACAATTTCATTCTTTTCTCCCTTCTTCCATTGAGCTACTCATCCGACAAAGGGAAACCTGAACAAAAACTCTGCTCCCATTTTTTCAGAAGATATTTTGATTCAGTGGCCAAAATAGCCTTTCACACCTCCTGTTTTGTTATTCTTGTTTTAAATTCACCCTTAGTAGTATCTAACATTGCCTTCTAGACTTCTGGTTTTTTCCTTCCTATCTGTGCACCTAAGCCTCTTAAATGTGCCCATATTGACAGCACTCCCATGATAAATAATTACATTATATATAAGAAATGGCTGAATAAATACTTTTAAAAAGGCAAATTCTGTGTACTTGCCCATTTATGACAATATTTCAACTTGTTATGTCTCTACTGAAGTATTTATTTGTCTATGCGAAACATGATTTCATTTCAAAAACTACTGCTTACTTAGTATACTTCTAAAAACACATATATATATTTTTAAAGCTCCATCCTGAAAGAAAGACAAATTCACAAGTTTGGTTGTCTGAAGTCAGTAAGACAACTCACACACTCAGGTTTAAATGCAGAAACAGATCTTTCAATATGATGGTTGAAGTAAAACTTCCGCAATGTTATCTTTTTCACTGACTCAAAGAAGTCCTCCAATGGGAAAGATTCTTTCAGAAACTGCCTGTCTGGAAAGGAACAATATCTGTAACAATACAGCAGCTTTCCTTAAGGCCTTATGAGTCACAAAAGCCAGTTAAGCAGTAGCACTTTTCTAAAACTGCAAGCACAATCAAAAAGCAAAACAAGGGGCCAAATAAAATCCAGGCTTGTATTTGCCTGGAAATACAGAAAGTTTAAATTCTGTAATCAGAGTGCTAAAAATTAAAACTTCAAATCTGTAACAATAAAAAAAAAACCTGGAAAAATACCTGAAATAAAATATAATCCATCCACAGAATAAGGTAAAACAAAAAAATGTTGCACACAATACATGGAATATTTCACTGCAACTTTTATTGCTGTTCTCTTAAAACATGTATCTTTTTATAAGCTCAGACTCCCAGTAGTCCACTGAAACTCTGTTGCTAACTTCAGCTTAGTACACAAATATTATCAAGTGAAACTGGACCAAGCAGATGCAGACCAGGAGTTCAATCATCTACCTTCAATGCACACTGGTTATGAAAGCAGCAAACCAACCCGTGCATACCACAGGATGCCGATACTGACCCGAAACGTCCAAGTGCTGTTGTCATCCAGACGGCAAAGTAATAATATCTATGTCAGTGACCCGATACCAAAATAAATACCAACTGCAATGAACACTCTGACAATTAAAAGCACACTTTTGTGTGACCTTTACAGCTATATGCATTTGAAAACATATCATACCTATCATCTGCACTTATAAAATTAAAAATTAGCAAGGGAGAAGGAGGTAGAAAGAGGTGCACTAACTCAATGTAAATAAATTACAATTTTTAAAGCTACGGGTTTTTTTCATTACTAGAAAGCCTTTCCCACTCAGGAAAACCTAAGGCTGGCAGAAGCAAGCATGCAGCCTTCTCACCTGCCACCGTGAACTCGGGTTTGAGTCTACTGAAAAATATCAAGATACAGAACAACCTTTTCAATGCAAAGACAGACAATTCTAAATAAAGGGTATTTTTAGAAGCTGCATAAAGCTTTACATTGTAAATAGCACCTGAGATTTTGACTTGATTTTTAATGAAAAAAAGAACATTTAAGTAACCTATACATGCCATACAAACTAGAGGGCATGAAGTTGAATATGTTCAGATAACTTTTATCCAACCTCTTTACTACAGACCCAACAATTTAATTAAGACAGTCACTATTCAGACTCAGAGTCTTCAGTAAATTTCCATGCTATTTGAAAAGTATTCAGATTTTAGCTCCTGTTTTCTTTTCAAGTAGTCTTAAATCATGTAATTTTGTTTACCTTTAGACAGAAATTATGGTTTATACAAGACTACAAAGTCCCTAAAAATGCTGATTTTAACATAACAAAAAACTGTCTGCAAAAAGGTGCATAACAAAAAAATTACAAAACCCTCCAAATGAAACTAAGAGCCTCCTCTTCCCATTTTCCCAAGTAACTATCTTCCCGCCCCTGTTCTAAACAGCCACCACTTTTGTGCGCCGAGAGATTTTTCTCGTGTTTTTTATTACCAACCAGAGAGGAAGAAGAGAGACAAAACCCCACCTAAACTACCTCCAAAGCAAACAACACAAGGAGCTTTTTATTCACCTTAATCCAAACACCCAAGATGAGCTTCAGAGCATCTATCCCAAGCACACCAAGAAAACAGCAAGGAATACAGATCTTCCTTAGTAAGCAAAGGCAACGGGACCAGCATGGTAGCTGGTTGTCAAAATTTTATTTCAGTTAAACTGTTCCCTCTACACCTCTCATGGGAGCAGCCTTGTAAGAAAACATTTTAATAATTAAACCCAGAAACCTCTTCATCCTTATGAAGTTTACTACTGTTACCATTTCCTTACACTCTCCCCCTCAAAACCTCTCAGTTTGTTTTTTGTCCCACAATCAGAAGACATCACAGTTGTGAAGGGTTGTAAACTGTAAAACCATCCATGATCTGCTTTTTGTACTCTTCTGCTACTTAAAGGAGCCGCTGAACCTACTGAAGTGATGAAAGCAAATGGCAAGTAGGCAAGAACTATGCAGAACTAGCACAAACCTGCCCAGCTTTTGTCTCAACACCTCACTTCTGCAATTACCTACAGAAAGGAAAGCTGGGCTAGGTCAGAGAAACAACCACAGATTAAACAAAACACAGAGAGCTTCTCTTCCACAACATGTTTTAACAGCATATTTACAAAAGTCTACTCAAATTTTCTAGTGCAGTGACTGCAATGGTAAAGTTCACTTCAAAGTTACATGAACCAGCTTATTCCAAGCACAAAGGCTGCCGGAACAAAACGCTGCAACTGATCATTGTCATGGTCAGTACCAGGAAATGATTCCATGATCATATTGGCAGCCTCCTCTGATTTTTTGTCTTGTTTAAAAAAACCCTATGAATTTTCACTGCTTCTTCATGGAAGAACAATGAAGTACTGTGAAAGATAACAGAGATGGAAAAAAAAAAGATTTGATTTCATATCATTAGGGAAATACCGTCCATGAACTATCTTTAAATCAAAACAGGTGGCACATTCAGACAGGCTGGCATGTAAGATCTCTATCTACAATAGTTTTATTCACTAGGAGCAGTTAAGTTTAAGAGTTTATTCCATCTTTGAACGTGGCATTTTTTGTTGCGTTCCTCAATACCTAACATAATACCCAAAATGGTTTCAATGTTTGTCATTTCACTGAGAAAACCCCATTTTTAAAAAAAATCAGCACTTGAAGTTTAAAATACACTGACAGAAAATTGGAACAGTGGTTTCTTTTTAACAAGAACAGCTAGAAAGTCACTAATATCATTAAAACCAGTACTGACTGCACAGCATATTTCCACAGAAATCAGAAAACAGCATACTTTTTCCACTTCAATTCAAACAAACTTACATATTTTTCATTTTAGCTTCAATAAACTACTTGAACAGCTTTCTACGCCAGAATCTTCAATACAAGAGTTCTTCAGCATATATGCAAAGCCTAATGGAACTAGTCCTGCTGAATCGAGATTTCTCAAATAATCCTGAACAAAATCACAAAATCTGTGCCCACCACCCACACACCCGCTCCCCCCCCGAGGTGGAAAACTATATGCCTACAGAAAAGGAATTTATCAAAAAGAGGCATTGCTTTGAAAACAGAGGTCACAAGTCAGAGTATAGCATCCTTGAACAGGATTAAATTTCAGGCAGAGAAAAAACACCCAAAAGCAAAAAACCCAAACTATTTCTTTCCCAGAAGTCTCCTAAATAATTTCTAGAGAAAGAACGTAGCATTCAAGAGCTTGACAAGAATAACCATAGAAAAAAAACCAAAACAGTGGGGAGCATGAACTCTTGGGAGGGACCAAACAGAAACAGTCGCAAGACAGCTCTCTAGAAACTTAAGCGTAGCAATAATCGTTTACCTCAACTGAGTCTGTCCATTAGCAGAAGAGGCAGGACTAGACCCAGTGTAAAGCTCAAGACAAGAGAAATTCTTATCATCTTTAACATTAGAGTCAAAGTCAATAGAAACTACTCTCAACATAGAGCAGAATGACAGCCTGGACAGAGACCGCAGCGTGCTGCCAAGGACACCCTCAAGCACAGCCAGGAAGAAGCATGAACACCTTCATACCTCTGTCCCCAACAAGCAAGGCTCAAAATCCCCAGATATCAGTCAGAGTCTGTACACATTTGTGATTCAACTATATTAAGCCAAAAAGTACACAGGGCTGGCACCATAAAACATGCCATCAACTCCAAGTATCTGGAGTTTATCAGATTTCATAATACTACATGTCTGCAGGTCAAAGAATCCTCTATAGGATGATATTAAATAGGAGCAACAACACAGACACATCACAACAAATTTGCTTTATCTTTTTAAAAGACGACACGTGTCTCATTTAGTCACTCACAGGTTCCTTAAATTCATTCACCTGCCTTCCCTGTGACAACACATGTTCTGTAATAGCTGGTTGCTGATTTTAAGACTTGCAAGAACCAAAGTTCCTGCTACAACAAAATTTACACGTCAAGCTGAGCCATACCTGGACCTCATGAGCAGCTGCTACAAAGACTTAGGAAAGAATAAAACCAACCCCAATGTACTGCATCTTCCAGCACTACTTCTTATTCTTTCAAAGTATAAAAACAGGTCCTGTAAGCCACAGCATGTTGCAAGCACAAAAAGCACAATAGCTACCTTTTTATAGTAAGTTTGCTTAAAATACTATTAAAGAACTCTCCTTCTATGTCTGTGGTACTCAGTACCACAGTTGCTTTAAAGATTACTTTTAATACTATTTTTAAAACCTATCAGTCAGAACTCCCTCTTTCTGAAACAATGTTTCCAGCTAGAAGAAAAGATACAAAATACAAAGAACCAAAAGATTTCCAGTGTCTTTCCTTTCCAACACACAAACTAGACCTAAATTGTGAAGTCATGAGTATCTCTTTAAAGAGGCCTTCCTATAAATCTGTGAAACTAGTTCTGGTTTGCAGGTCAGTATGCTATTGAATAGCATTATGTGCAATACAGGATATACTACTAATGTTGACATTACTTTCAAATACAGAGTAACTCCTGAAAAGGCAGCATGTATAAGATGGGAACAATTTCATAAGACATAAATTAAAATGCTGGCCTTCACACTAAGGCATCAAGGGAGCAAAAAACCCAAGTAAGTGCGAACACCAGCCAAATAACCCACAGAAAAGAAAACCTGACACATTTATGAAAGAAAAATCAATCTCTACTACAAATTACACAGCTTTCAAAAACTACAACTTGTCAACCACTTCTACCCTAAAGCTACATTCCTTGATTCATTTATCAAACTTATTCAAATCAACATAAGAATTCTCAGCTCAACATCCTAGAAATCCACTGACTTGTATTTACTGGGAACTTGTATTGTATTGGGAACTTAAGAGTTCCCAAACTCAATTCACTCAACGCTTGAAGACAGACACCATCTTGTAAGCAGGAACTCGTGCAAATTTTTTAACCTGATAATGAACGAAAGAAAACAACGCCGCTCCAGATGTAGGCCGTTAGGTGGACAAAGTGCTGGAAATTATTCTGATTTGTCTCTATCTTTACAGCTAAGGTAACACCTAAAAGAAATCGTAAAACCTGAGTGCACAAAGCACACAGACATTTGGACAAAAGCCACATGAATTCCAAACGTACTTCAGAATTTTTGGCTCCAAAATCATACTACTGGTTAACATCTTTACAAGTTCTTCTCTTTCAGTAATAACACTTGACTATAAAGTGTTGATTTTCTACAAAATGTCTCAAGATGAAACACTGTTCTGGAAGTTTTAGAGGCAATGGCATGTTTGAAGCCACTCAGAAATCCAGACTTTAGATAACAGCGCTAGACAAAGCAGATTAGTGGTTACCAGTGCCAACACACAGTCCCACAGGGAGCCCACTTGGTCTCTCTTGGCATTGGAGGCTGCGGTTCCATGCACAATTATTTTGCCCCTACTGCAAAAAACGATGCTTCCCACTCCTTCCTCTCTCCCTACCACAGTTTCTGTAGTACACAATTCTGTGCAACTCAAGAGGACAACTAAATCAGGAACTTGTATTATTGAAAATCACTCTCAAGAAAAAAAAGTTTAAAGTTTCTCTGCACCTGAACAAGTTTCCCCGTTCGGGTCATAGCACAAGTGGTTGTATTAACACAACAGAATGTGGAAGAGTAGGAGCTTTTTTCCATAAATTTTTTTCCTCTTAAACTAATTGTAGTTTAAGCTTATGCCAAACTAGAGCTTTAACAGCTTATAGCATGGACTGCTGTCTTTAGAAGACAATTTAAGATGGGGTTTGTTTTCCATTTGCTCTGTAATGAGGTACCACTGTTTCCAGACACCAAACTTCCACAATTTTATCAGTACTCTCACATTACTGAGTTGCTTTATAGTTCTTCAGTGTTAACAAGACATCTGCTTGAAAATAATTATTTATATTATTCAATCACACTTATTCTGCAATATAATTTTAAAAAATTATATCTATTTCACTCATTTTTGTCAACTACTCTCGCCTTGATATCTCTAAGATTACTCCTGTAAAATGACCTAGCCAGAAGCTTCCTTCCGATGCTTGCCATCTGTTAACTACTTTTTATAAAAATGCTTCTCTTTTGGCACATTTTAAAGACAATTATTGCAGTCATTAAATGAGTGTGCAATTATCTCAGGAAAAATTTTATTCTTAAATTACAACAATCATGACAACAGCAAGTACTTCACTTCAAAGAGGAAACACATATACAAAGAATTGGACAGCATAATATTTGACAGTGACAAAGATTGAGAGACTTAAGAAGACCATTAGTAACAGATAAAAAGAGTTACAAAAGGAAAAATTATGAAATAATTTAATGCTACCCCACAGAGACGGTAATTACTAACAAACTCAGAAAGCCTTTGAAACAGCAAAGCATACAGTCTGGTGCATCTTCCATTCTTAAAATTCCAGCTATTTTTTTGTCTTTCCCTTACTATACAGTTGTATTTTTAAAGGACAAATATGACAAATGAAAAATGGAAATATTAAAAATCATAATAAACGCTCATCAGTAAATGTGTTACAAACTAATCTCACAAACATGTACTTCTTTTTCCCAACCTATGCCATTTGTCATTTTAAAAAGAAATGTTTCAAATGCTTATATAAAGCTTAGATAAAATATATACAAAAGGAAATGCTTCATACACATTCAACAATAAATAAAGCTATCAAGATATTGCCATCTTCAATGACAAATACATCACAGACAAAAATGCCATAGATTAGTAATGAAAACATATTATATACAGCTATAGTTTAAAAGACTTAGCTCATTCCAGGAGCTGCACTACTCCAAGATGTAGCCCTACTCCTCTCATTATTTCTGTGCATTTGACACCTTTGCCACTTTGACTCCCCCCTAATCTGTGCAGGTCTTCCTGAAAATAATATAAAAAAGGCAAAAAAGCCTTTTTTATACAGTAAAATACCATACAAAGAAGGTCAGCGGAGGGATTACTTTCATTACTTGTATGTACACAATAAACCTATTAGGTGCTGGGAAATGACAACTAAATTCTGCTGCCTCACTGTGGTGGAGAACTTATTAAGCTCCTACAAGAAAGATGAAAAAAATTTTTTTGAAGTGCAAAAGTAAATCCAGAGCATACAACTCCTAGAAACGTTTAAAAGGAAAGTTCAGGCACAGGTTTAAGATTGTTAACATGTTGACGTCACCTATAAAATGAACCATAATTAAAGGAACAAGAAGAACATAAATACAGTAGATAAGCTTAGTGGGAGTTATACCAGAACTATTAAGCACTTCAGGAAAAAGAACAAGGCTTTAGAGCTCTCTTTGTTAGACTGTTGGTTTTTTGAGGAGTGTGGAGTGTAGCTTTTTACATTTCAAGATGACAAGATACAATTTTTATCCCCCCTCAAACACAAATGTTTACTCCACCAGATGTCTAGATTTCAGTTTTCAGATGATGCAAAGTAGGGTAAATTTTAAGATATGCATTTTATCATGCTCAGTCCCACTGAAAACCGTCACCCACTGCTTCACAAGCAATATATAAAACAGCATCATAATTTTACAATCTTGTATTGTAACAACACTTAGGAGCCATAACTTATAAACTCACTATGCAAAATAGACAGTCTCTTCTACAAGTAACTGGTATATAGTGTGATCAGGCTCACTTAAACAGGTCCACTTAAAATTAAACTATACAGAATGTAAGAAAACCACTCTGACAAATACTATATCCTTCACTTGTATACATTGTCCACAACTGCATATATCAAGTAATTGCTTTGTTGCACGTCCCAGGGCTAGCCAAGAAAACACATCACTGCTCACTGTGTATTTATCTCAGAAGAACTTTACGGTGCAAGATATTGCAGAACAGCAACCAATAGCAGAGTAAGAGGTTTACAAGTGGAATAATCCAAGGGATACTTGTCTACAGTCCATTTAGAGCTGATATCAAAGGGACTCATCGGCAAACACAGCCAGAAGCGAAAGGCCTGTCAGTGCATGCATCTCAGCAGCATGTAAGCCCAGACTTTGAGCAGGTGAAACTTAATTCCATCTCTGATGATACGCTCATATATGAGGTTATGCCGTTCTGATATATTCAGATGTCCCAGAGTACAACACCATGCAAGCAACCATCTACAATGTTCAGATTTCCTTTGCTAAACTTTCCAAGGCAAGACAAATTCTCTCCAAAATGACTGTACAAGTGGTAGGAAAGCTGGTGCTTGCAAACGTAAAAGCACTTGCATGTTTCAAGGCAGTTTTCACAAAAAAGTCAGATGTGAGATATTGGAACTCATGAACATATGGAATTATCAAGTGAGGTCCCAAACTCTTAGTCATAAAAGGGAAAAAAAGATGTACCTGATTTAAGAACTAAGACTACCAACTTGTCTTATAGCACTTGAGATCATTACTGGAATATTATTTTCCAGTTTGATCTCAACTACTCTGCTTTCATGTATGTGGCCAGAAGAGACTAAACCGCTTATTACAAAATAACATACACAGTAGATAGCTGTAATCTTCTCTTTGGACAGTTTATACTTCAAGTTATCCTTCCAACTTCCTTTTTTTCTTCTAAACATGCAGAACTGAATGTTTAAGCCTGTATTTTTATCACCTTATTTCAACTTCATGAAAAGCAAATAGATTATTTATCTTCAGCAAACTCCAAACAGTTTTAAGTGGAGTTAAAAAGATCAAAGTGTTATATTTGTCAAAGCTGAGGCTACATGAATCTTCAGTGCGTCTCTCCACTTTACTTTCTGTTCTCTAACTCTGATGAAAAATGCATGATGTAAAATTAAGAGGTACAATTTATTTACAATTATAATCTAATTACAGCAGGCATAGAACGTATAATAGCAGCATAAGACCTTCTAGATGGTTTTAAATTCTGAAGTATTTTTACACTGAGCAATTGTATTAATTTTTAAATTAATCTCTATCAAAAGAACAGCAGTACAAGTAAAAATGTGATGAGCACACCCGCTTTCAAATAATGAAACAAGTATTTAATGGCCTTCTTTAATTTTTCTTTAATTTTAATTTAACTTCAGCATAACTGCAGTTAAAGATCTTTGGTTGTCTAATGTTGGGACTGTTCCCATAGCTACAGTTCATTACCTATTTCATAAAATGAAAAGCTTTCCTTTCTGAAAAAAATTAAATCATTTTCAAACTAAAACTGATGAAAATAATTGAAATGATTAGTAATTGTTTCTTCAACGTGTCCAAAAGCCAGTATGAGACATTGTCTTGTTAAACCATATACACTTCACCCTATTTCACACTAAAGTTATCAAAAACCCTTCCCACCTAACTCCTAGTCCAAAGAACCAGTTTCCGTATGACCGATATTCCCTCCTCATCCCTTAACCCACCTTCTTCCTCTCTGGTTAAAAACCACACATTTGTAAAAACCTCGCACAGAACAAAGTCATCTTGAGCTTTAACTTCCAAAAGGCGATCAAAGAGTAACAGTGAGAACTAGAAATAAAACCTCTCTTAGAATTGTGATCAGACAATAAAGATCTAAAACACTTCTTCAGTACTTGCCACACTTTTCCTGGTACTATTCGTATTACATACACCACTGATTTCACGAGCCCTCTCCATAGTTTGCTTCTGTCACTCTCACATCAAAACATCCCTCACAATAACTTGCCAGCTACTGCTTCCCAACCAGTTTCTGAAAGAAACGTTAAACATCTGTCTGATTAGATAAACTCAAGGTCAGAATCCAACTTATATAATTTATTGCATATCCTGACATAAAAAACAAACAAACAAACAAACAACAACCCAAGCAGTTTTATAACCGTTCCCTGTTTCATTTCAAAGTTCCAGGGGAGAAACGTAGAACAAGTTTAAATACTGTGAAGTTGCTTTGTTTTCACTATGATAAAAACCAAGCCCCCAAAACTTTAAACGCCCTCCACAGGTCTCAACACCTTCCATCTACTCCTAGTTACAGAACAAAGCGCTAAAACTCACGTCAGCGAGATCGGCATAAGTCTTAAAAAAGTTCTGATGTTTACAACAGGGAAGTCACAGCACCAGGAAGTTTTATTGGCCCTACTTTTCACCGCCTGGCCTGCACCCCGCATGCTCCTCACAAATGATACTAACCACTAACCCCTGGATTTCTCTACTTCTTCTTCACCCCATATATTCTCATGGGAGACCAACAGCCTCAGTGCTCCTGCTCACAGCTCCGGGTTCTGCTGCTGCGCTTCCTGGCAGGGAACTCGGGCGCTGCTCCCTCTGCACTACTGTACACACAGTAATAACCAGGATCACGTTTCACTAGTAGCTACTACACAGCGTGCCTTTAGGTTACCAGAGATAAGTGACAAGAATAGCTATTTGGCCTGTGCCGTCTTCTTCCTGCTCCCTGAACTAAAAATTCAGCAATGTTTGTCAAAAGCAACCGGCTGAGTCTACTGCATCATCCAGTTCACCAAGCTAACCTCAAATGCACGGCTGTACGTGTTCTAGCAACATCATACCACACTGGTACAGAAGAAGTTTCACCAGTAGGCACTGACAATTACACACTCCATAAACATAAGCAGAAGTTGTAATGGAGAAGCAGTCTACTGAACCAAGACCAAAGATCAGATGTGTTAATCTTATCTCCACACTAATGACATAAAATTGAAGCGGGAAAAATAGGTGTTCCATTGCCTCCTTCACAGGACCATGTCCTGCAAACTCAGAAGCAAGAGTCAGTAATTAAGTTCTTTTCCATCCCAAGAATTTTGTTTTTCCAGTAAGACACCACTCTATATTCCCAGTTAGAAAGAATATTCGTAGCAAGAATGTAGAGAATAACACAGTTATTGTAACATTTTAAAGCTTCTGCATGTATATATTTGATGTCAGAGATGCCTCTATTTTGAAACGCACAGAATGAAAATTAGAAAACATTCATCTTCCTTCTCCTTCCCCACATAAAAGCTAAATCCCTGTAAGAACTTAAAACAGGAGTTTAAAATAAAAATTCCTACTTTGACTGTTCACATATATGTGTTCAACAGTCTGTCTCACAACTTTGGAAACCTGAAATAACCAGCAGTGGCAGCTGAATATGTGCAGCTCCTTCTGCCAGGCCATCTCACTGAAAAAGTTTCAGTCGTTCCTGTCAAATCAAATTTGGGCTGGAAGCTCCCAAGCAGAGCCAAACTGTGATAATATTAAGGTATTAACCTGTAGGTAATGCAGTCACCGACACCACTCTTCAAGTGCTAACAAGGAATGACACTAAAAGATACTTTGGAGACTCAGTCTCCAAAACCATGACAGTAAAGACTAACAGAATCTTATTTAAAGACTGATACATTTTAAAAGCGGTAAGAATATTTATTTGTCCCTTGGATTTATTCAGTTTCTTCTCTATTCAAGATGTATTTTATTTTGATTTAGGAATTTTTTGAGCTGAAAAATCTGCAAGAATCTCTCATATGCTGAAGTTTCTAGTAGCTGTAATAAAACCATGATTTTGCTGGTTACAGTGTTGTGAATAAATAACTTTACTTGCCCTGTTTGGTTTGGTTTTGAAAAGTTTAGCTAACCTCACAAGAGAGGAAAGCTACCCACAGAGCAACCCAGAAGCACCAGATTTCGATATATTGACACTTATGTACTTCCTATAAAAGAGAAGATGATAATACAGATAAAGACGAAGGTCAGCATTGAAAAAAGTGGCCTCGGTATCTCAATTATCTGAAAATTCACTACTTGACATACGCTGTGAGAAAGCACTTGTAAGAAACAGGCTTAAGGACTGAAGAACTGCCTTCCTCAACTCTTCAATATTCACACAATTGTCATTTCTCTCAGATAATCTGGAAAGCGCTGCCTGCAAAGTTCATTTCTCTTGTACACCATTAAAAAAGTACAGTATAATTTTAATGCTATCTTGTCCTCCATGCAGAGGGTTTTAATAATTGCAGTAGATGGGCACATTGTGCTAAAACACCTGCAGTCTTCTGGTTTCGCCAAAAGTAACAAAATCAAACACACGCACAGCCTTTTATATGTTTTCTGTAATTACCAATCACATCAAAAACAACTACAAAAAAGTTTGTGTTTTTAGCCAACGAGCAGGAACACAAAGATACCAAGCAAAGGTCCAAGTATCAACAAAACCAGTGGAATTCTTGCAGGAAATGAGCCACACAAGCCTTACTAACGCTCTTAAAAATACGTTGCTGTACGTTCTTCAAAAGACAGTAAGTCATTATATTTGCACCAAATCAACCAACCAACCAATTTTTTCTGCTGTACTTAGGAAATATAAGGAACAGAAGGACTAAAACCATTTTCTCTGAATAAATATTTCAGGCCACATAAATCTTGTTTTCGTCAATGGTAAGAAAATAAAAGGAGAAAACAAGGTCTGCATCAACAGGTTTGCTTGGTTTTTTTCCCTTGAACCAGCTGTTCCTTAGATTTCTTCAGGGTCAAATAACACCACCTCAGAGACTTCACTTGCCACAGTTTGGTACAATCACCAGTCACTATCGTTCATTTCACCAGATCAACCAAATCAAACAGCTCAAGCCCCCACCCCCCAAATCCCTACATACCTGTCCTTGTAAGGTTACACGACTTCTGTCTTGCAGATGCTGATTAGAAACTGAAGGATGCCAAGGATGCATCTGACTCTGAGACTGTGCCCGAACAAGATCAGATGACTGTGTTACTTGCTGTGGGGTTATATGATGTTCTAGGTCATGCTCTAAAACATGGCTTGTGCTATCCTGAACAAATGCAGAATCAAACTGTGGCAGAAGGTCTTCCTGAAGGAGGTCATCTGGGTCAAGTCCTGTAAATGGTTCGCTATGAGTCTCAACTTGATGAAGTAAGTTGTCATCTAAAGATGTAAAACCGTTGCTTTCAATAGGGTCAGTGAAATGGCTTATCTGAGAAGCAGAACCAGTAGAAGCTGGAAAATTAATATTCACAGGAGAGAGTTTTGAACTACTAAAGTTGCCCTGAGGATGCGTAGAATGCAACATTTGAAAACTATTTGAATTCAAAGGTGTATTAGGATTCAACATGTGCTCAGTTGTTTCTTGCTTGGTCCCTGTTTGAGATGTAAAGGCATCGCTTCCAGTGAAGTCAGAGATAGAGTGTGTCTGCTGGCTAGTAGAAAGAGCTGTTGTAGACTGAAGAAGGCTGGTAGGAGAAATGTGATTATTAGAGTAAGAATAAGGAGATGAAAACTGTTGGCTATTATTGACAGAACATGGAGTAATAGTTGGGGACTGTCCATCAAAATTTCCTTCTTGATTCCCACAAAAATGCATTGAAGCATTTGCAGTTTGAGAAAACTGTTGAACAGACAGAGGCTGCTGTGAAGTTGATGGATTAGAAACTGAAGGTGGGTGGTTAACACTGACTCTGAGAGAAGCAGATACATTAACTTCCATGAAGTCTTTTGGCTGACTCAGAGCATCCTGCCCTGTGTTGTTTCTGCTTTGTTGCGACCGTAGCGAGGCACACTGATGCTGCGGTTCATTAGCCTGAAATAAGGCAAAGTCATGGTGTGCTACAAAGCTTTTGTTTTGCTGCATAGACTGAGAATGTCCTTGGTGAAAGGGGGACCCATTTTGATTCGAAACAGTTGTGGCAGTTTGATGACCCCACATAGGACTACCATCAGCCACATCTGGAAACATCCCATTAGACTGGTTTTGCGGATGAACTGGTGAACAATTGAACTGAGAGTGTGGTGATAAGACGTTGTCAGCTGAGCTATTAAAAGACTGATTTACTGAGTGAAGTTTCAGTGAATCGTACTGATTCAGCTGATCAAACTCACTCATCTTTTGTTGGTTTTGAGCATCTTGCACATGGTTCAATGAGTCTATGTGCAAAGGTTCAAATTCTGCACCCAAATTCAATTCATCAACAAGTGAAACAGGTCCAGGTTGAACAAAGGCATCATCTGACAAACCTTCTAAGGTCTCACTAAAAAGATTGGCATCATCAAAAAAATCCATCATAGGATCAGTCATCTTGATAGGTCTGTACTGCTTTTTCTCTCAACTCCAAATGGAGTCAATTTTGGCTCTCTGCAGTGAACAGAAACGAATGACATCCAGCGGTCACCACCTTATCCAAGGCATGCCAACATCCATTAGTGCTTCCAATGAAACATTCGTCTTAATGTGTTAAAGCATCCTGTAGGAAAGGGAAAAAAAAAGAGAGAGAAAAAAGAGAAAAATTACTTTCATGACTTCTCATTGCTCTTTCCCCTCCTCAACACTTTTATCGATTTTTGATATTTTGTTCATAATGTTACAACTTAAACCACAAATCAATTAAGTTAGTTTTCCTTATACTTGATGCCCTAGGCAGCGTTCATAATTTTTGTGCCTTTCGTAATCAAGTAATAGTTTATGTTTTAAATGCACAATTTTAGATTCTCCTTTACCATTTTCATTACAACTACCAAATTGTAACAGAATTGGTTTTTTAGTAGTCCAGGGTTAAAATTTGTTTGTAGAAAGAAATAATATAATACGTACAATGTACACAGTAATTCCATATGTTTAAACAAGTAACTTGAGAGGTTATAAACTACCTTTAAAACCAGAGCTACCTCAGCTTCAGTAGGAAAAGCTGAGATACTCTGTTTCTTCTATGTAAGTCACACTAGGTAAGATTCTGAGAAACAATTTATCTCAAAGATGTAATGGAACTCTTACTTAAAGGAAGGGCCAGAGGATGAACAGAGTCAAAGATAAATAAAGGAAAAGAACTACCTTTGGCTCAGATTTTACACACTTTACTAGCTCTGAAACAAGTTGGTTTTCTTTTTTATTTATTCATAGTATCACTGAGTGATCACCGAGGAATTAGCTGGCAATGAGGGATTTCAAGCAATAGGAGCTGGTTAGTTTCGCTTTAGCCTAAAAACTTGCATAATCAAACAGAATGGGAAACGAAGGAGCGTATGTCTCTGTGATCATTTACCTCCCCAGATAACTCATAATCCTCTAGAAGAGTGAAGTCATCACTTAAAATGAGCATCTTCAGGGAATAATCATTCCTTTACCCTGTCAATACACATATCTAATTACCGTAAAGAAAAGAGGAAAGAAAACAGTCACAGGTTGTATTTCCTGACCCTAGTACTAAAGCTCACCCTCATGCTGTCCTCCTCCATTTAAAGTGCAATCCTTCATTAATGAACTCTCCTAAGAATAAAATGAGTACAGGATCCTTCAGAAATGGACAGCCTGGAAATCTGAAATATTCTCTGATGTACAAGGTTCATGCTGAACCTCTTAAGTACAAAGTAGTCTTTGACAAGCTGATGAAAACCTGTTCTGCTTAGACTGAAACTGCTGTGACCATGGCCAGAATAAAGCCTAACCTAAATTAATAAACCTTGCTGACAGTTTGGGTATGTAAAACTTCTGGTCTACATAGGAAAAGGACAGATGGATCCTGTATCACACTGAAGACACCAACTGGTGACATCTATCACGTATAGACTGGTATGAGTGTTAACTACTATGAGCACAGACAGCAAGCATGCTATAAAGGCACAGAAGCTTTGGAAGGTGATAGCTTAGCATAGGAAGGAACCCATGGATTCCAGATGATGCATGTACAACTTATTGCTTAAATTTAGGACTTTCTGAAGTCCCAAGTTAAAGTAACCACCACCATAAACTAGACCCCATTATCTTCTAACACTTAAAGTTGTCTGCTTATGATTAAAATGAAGAGAATGATGACTTTCCCAAAATCAAACAACTTCCAACAGATGATAAACCAACATCAGGATTGTTGAGGTTTGGGTACAATCCACCAGATCTGCAACAGACACTCTCAGTTAACCTCTCTTCCCTCCCCCAAATAGAGGAACAGAAAGAGGACAAGGGAGAGAGACTTATGGCCCCCTTCCCTCCCAAATGGGAGAGGAAGGGAAGGAGAGAGAGGCTTCTGGATTAGAAAATAAAACTGAAAGAGCTTTAATGAAGATAATTATAATAAAATGGAATATATACAAATATATACAAAACCAGTACCGAACCCAACCTCCCCCTGATGCCAATTACATCACCATCACCACTGAGCCCGTGCAGGCACCAGCAAAGTCCCAGACTGGGCTCAGCAGCAGGTGGGAACCAGGTTCAGGAACACATGAATCAGGATCAAAGGCACAGGAAGGTCCAAGAAGGCAAGATGGACCCCAAGGGTCCCAAAGGCAGACGGGAAGGGAAGGCCAGTGAAAGGCTGATGGGAAGGATCCAGACCCTCATGATCCCTCAGCTTTATACTGAATCTGACACACATGGGATGGAATCCCTCGTTGGTCAGTTTGGGGTCACCTGTCCTGGCCGCTCCTCCCCGCAGGTGCAGCCTTTCACTTTCTGCACCCCTGATGTGGTGCACAAGTGAGCAGTGACCTGGGTCTGCACACACCAATCCTTGGGGGTAACTCCAAACATGGAGCGTTATCCCTGCTAGAAGCAGACACTGTCTGTGAAAACACACTGTTCATTTCAGAAAGTGCAGTTAGTTAGAAGAGACTCAGCTGAAAAGTAAAATCACTGAACAGACCTGGCTTGGTTCTAACTCAAACCAGGACAAGGATCCAGGTGGATGATGTGGCCTGGTTTTAGGGTTTTGTAGCATTTCTAATATAATCATCTCTCATCTTAAGATATTTCAACTCAAGAGGTAAGTTGAGGGAGAGCTCTTTTAGCTAAGAGAAGACACCCAAGTCAGATTAAGTACAAGGAAAGAACACTGTTGACACAGAACAAATCATTTAATAAGAGAAACTCCCATCTGGGGAAAGATAGATGGAAATTATGACAGCCACGAGCAAAGAGTCATGCTCCAGGCTATCAAGGACTCTGTTAAAAACTCAAATTTGAAGCCTGTACCAATAAAAGTTTACATGTTCAGAACACATCAGCAGACTGCACATGGCTCCTTGGGTATGCTCAGAGATAAACTGTATCTCACTGTGATTTTTAAGGAATTCAGTTTGTGCTAACTTGAAAAAATTGGAAAAAAGAAGATATTTCTTCCATCTTCAGTGACACAGACACAACAGGGTGTACTTTTTTCTCTCTTTACATAGTGTATAAGCGACATAGGGGCCAACCACCCTATGGTAATTAACTACTACGCATGCTCTTGAGTTTAGCTACATAGCAGCCCAGTACTATCAAACAGGACTAAAACAACCCTGTATTGAAAAAACATACACCAGACAATCCCTTGGTCTTTTACTGACTTTGTACTTTTACAGTAAAAAAAGTGGAAAAAAAACAAGCATGCGGAACAGCTGCCATCACCGCAGTTGCAGCTCTCTAAGCTTGCCTCACAAGAATTTGCTTCTTCGCTCAAAACCCAGGAAACACTTTTCATTCACTTTTTCCTACTTCCTTTCAGCATAAGGCCATTTGCTCTGCAGACACTAGCCTTTCACACAAAGTCATCTTGCAAATTTATTGAGCAACCAGTGTTTTATAGTACCAGCTCCAAAACACTTCTCATGGAAGGTAAGCTCCTACAGGAGTTGCATTTACATCAGAATGGGGAAATTAGTTTGAATCCCTACTCAGTTAATCAAACTAAAGTAAAAGAAGCAGAATGCCTTTAAAAAAAAAAAAAAAGGAGAGAAAGAGAAAAAGGAGAGGAAAAAGAGCTCTTAGTTCTTCCTTCAAGAGAACTTTGTTTCATCAAAACTGAAGTACTTCCCTGCAAGAAATCACCGTTATGGTAAGTAATTCCATTTTACAGCAATCCAAAGTTCAGTTTCTCGTAGTAAACACAACTGGACATCTTTGTCCCCTCTTACATTGAGAAGTTGTGATGAAATTACACCTCTTAAAAACTAATTCAATTCTAATACTTCATATGTCTAAATTCTCTACCATTATTGTACACTGCTCAACAATATTGACCAACTATAAGACGTTTTGTAAATTCAGAATTTTCTGCAGTGGCTTTTGTTTTGTTGTTTTTCATTTAAAAACAAACAACGCTGCATTCTACGTGGTCTAAAACTAACTTTTCAATTACAAACAGAACACAAATCAATGCATCCATCATGTTCCTCTTAATCTGCAAAAGCAGCTTGCAGGTACTGCTACTGTAATTTTACCTTCTTAAAATTTTAAGTCACATTTTATTTATCATATTCAAAGCCACTTAGAAATGAAACTGGCCACACTCAGCCCAGTTTGATTCCTTTCTTTCAGTGTGTGTGCAACCAGAGTGAATCAAAACCAGAGCTAGGCTAGGATCTGTTAAAATACAGACACTTTAAAAGCTGGTCACTTCTGCATAATCAGAACTTATAGAGACATTCCCCCCCAGTATTAAAAATAAAAGAATTACAGTAGCATTATTTGTCAGATTTAATTATAACTAAAGCTTTGGCTGAGTTCAAAAAGCTGCAGTGAATTAAATAATACAGAAGTTACTTCCCACCGATGCACCAATAAAAATGATATTCTCTAACAGATTTAAAGATCAATGTGCATGTTAAATTTGAAATGCACAGAGGGACAGCACAATTTCCTCAAAATCTCACAAAAGTAGAAGATTAAAAAAGAACATTCAGAGGTTTAGTAGAGATTAACTCTTTTTATTCCCTAACAGAAAGAAATAAGTAAGTCTTTGTACAAGAGTGCCATGGCAGGGGGGTTGGAACCAGATGACCTTTAAGGTCCCTTCCAAGTCAAACCATTCTGTGATTCTATGATACCTTTAGCTAAATATGGATTGAAAAGATGCATTTTCTCCTATTGGTATCACTAAAATTAGGAGAAAACTTGTCTGGGTAATTGTTTCATTAAATAAAGAAAATACATACCCAATTATATATATAGATATGCATTATATTATTTTAAAATTGCTTTTCATTGGTATGCATTTATAACTATTTTTGAGTAATGCGCTATTCCTTTAGTAAAATCATACCCTCGACATACTAGTTTTGCTTACAGTTCTATTCTGCTGCAGAGTTCACAGACATCATGCTCAACAGTCAAAAGATAACTCAAGTACCATGTATTCTGATTTTAAGATTAGGAAGAGAAGTATTTGAGACTGATGGTCCCGAATTACATTCTCAGGATCAGGTTCCAGTTCACAACTACAGTTTCAACTCTGAGTAAGCACTTAGAACTGAAGCAAACCGGCTTGTGCGTGCTTGTGATATTCACAGTAGTCTGTTAGCACACCTACACTCCTTTTACTTGCACCAAGCACCTCACCTAACTACTTCCCCCTCTTCTCTCCGGACATGCACAAACTCCCTTCTACCACCTCTCCTCCTTTCTCACAGGTAGCCTCTGGGAAATAAATATTAAAGGCTGACAAAAGAAAAAGTACTCAGTAACTGCCAATTGTTACGGTCATTCATAACAGCTCAAGACAACCAATGTGACAAATGGCATTTCACTTGGAAAGAAAAATCCATCTTCCAATGCAACTGAAGACAAATCGGCACCATTCTCCAAGCTGACTGCCTTTGCTGGGAACAGGACAGCTTCTTTACTGAGAACAGCTTTGCTTAAGCTGAATGAGCAAAACCACACCAAAGAGAAAGCACATCACAGAACTCTCCAGCTAATAGAGCATGATACCATAAAGTCCTGCAGCGCATGTTTGGGCCATTACTGTACTTCTTGAAAGAGGTGCATTTTCATATCGATTTTTAACTCAAGGTATGGATGTGAAGTCGCAAAATGGTATTTCAACAAGCAGTGCTCAATATATGAAGAGAACACATGCTAATCAATTCTGTCATGTATGAAGTAATCTTAGCCATTTTTATTTACAGACTTAGAAGAAATTAAAAATAGTAGTAGGATTTAGAAAAATGTATATTTTGTGAGATTGCTGTGGCTGTTTTGTTTCTACTGCTTTCAAGTGGGAGTGTGTAATACCACAAAGTTTCCTCAGATGAAATATGGTTTATATTATTGAAAAAAAGTGTTACCGCTTTTTTAATTGCGCAAAACTCAGATCCTTTCGTTTCTTTCCAGGATGGAATTTCTTCCCAAAACCCCAAATTCAAAAGGTATATGGTGAGATGCACAGTTAAAGCCTGTAGAACTGTTGCTTATATCAGAAAAGGAATCTCGTATCACAGACAAATTTCTACATTATTTAACTATACACCACCATGTTGTTTCTCTATCTGTAATACCAGAAGTCAGAGGGATTTAGTTAGAGCACTGATACTTATATATATGAATCTTAAAGTTTAGTAATTAGCTTGGGTCAAAATTAAGAGCTAGCACAGGTATCTGAAGAACCTTATACTATAAAGGTAGCCGATTAACCTGTACGAGGTAAAAGTTGCTGAAATCCTCTAAATCAAAAACATATCACAAGATATTTAAGAAAAGAGTCCAAGTGAAGATTAAAAAAAAATATCCTTACCCATGAATATAGAACACATCTCTTGAATGAAAACTCAGAGATATGCTTTAAATCCAGATGGATACCTCATCATTACAGACCTGAAAATGAAACACAATAACCAACTTCAGGAGCATGCATTCAAATACAACACTTTAAACTCACAAAATTAATAGATACCATAAAAACATGATTTTACAAATGTCTGATAAATAGGCAAAGTGCTCATTTTGTAGGACCGCTAAAACACAACCCAATCCCACAAACCTCTAAGGTTGAAAGGTAGAGTCTGTGTCAGAACATTAAAAGTTTTAGGACGACTTTAAGACACAATATTAAAAAAAAAAAAGGTGGGAGGCTTTGAGATTCAGTGTTGAAGCTGTCAATGCAAAAAGCCCTGTACGTATTCTCTTTTAACAGCGGGATGCTATTACATACTGACAGATGTACTTGCCAATAGGGGCTGACAAGGCCTTTCTAGGGGAGCATACTTGCATGACAGTTTGCTCCTACTCCTTGCCTTGACAGTAGGTAGAGGAGCTCACCTTCAAGAGGTTCTCTTAATCTGAAGGAGGCTTCAAAACAACACACAGGTTAAGGGAAAATGTGCATGGAGTGAAAGGCTTCTTGGGCCTGTGTGTAAAAGCCTCAGAGCAAACAGCAATACCCTCTATCATTATGATTCCATGATTAAAAGACAGACAAAAAGCTAGTATATGGACTTACATTCTATACCAGTGTGGTTTTCCCTAAGCAAAGCTACCCTTTCAAAAACATGATCATTTTTTCCGAGGCACAGAGCATTCTCCAATTCCAATAAATACAGATTTCCTTCTTCCTACATACAGTTTCTTGGTGACAAGCTCTTAAATACCTTTGAAAGATTATGAATGCAGTTCAACCTTTAATATTTATCAACAGGCAAGATAGTAGATATCAGTGCATTAAGAAGCAGTTTAACACAAAGATTATTTCTTCTCCCTGTATCACTGAGACAGTGTTGTAAAAAAAAATAAAGTTGTTCAGTACTATTTTGGTACATTAATTATTACATTTATCCTCCCTTTCTTTATTCAGTAACTTCAAGACTTAATCACAGGTTGCTAAGCTAATATGTCTCTGCTCTGCATTAACAGGGATACTTAAATAATGTGCAGAGATGTTTTTTCTCATATAATAAACAACAGGCATGTACCCAAACGAACACTTAGGTGCAGGTGGCTATAAACCACTTCCATCTTTGCCCTCTATGTGAAGTGATATAAATTTTATATTAGAACAGCCAGAAAACTTCCTCTAGTTCTCTTTTTCTGTACTGGAACTTCCATCATGCAAATAAAGCCTCCATCATGCATAAGTCTTCTCCACATCCAGACAACAGAATCAAGTTTGAAAATACTTAACTGTCAGGTTTTATGCAGCATATCAATATATTTTTTCATTCCTAAACTTACGTTTACTTAAAAAGTTCTTTGTTGACTAAACAAGGCTATGGCACAAAGGTTCTACAATGTATAAA
>VZZY01002240.1:3670-19089 GCA_013400335.1 Eurystomus gularis
AGCTGCCAGCTTCTCCAGCAGAATGCTGTGGGAAACGGTGTGAAATGCCTTACTGAAGTCCAGGTAGACAACATCCACCGCCTTGCCCTCATCCACTAGGTGGGTCACCTGATCATAGAAGGAGATCAGGTTGGTTAAACAGGACTTGCCCTTCATGAACCCATGTTGGCTGGGCCTGATCCCCCCATTGTGCCGCACTTGCCGTGTGATCACCCCCAAGATGAACTGTTCCATAACCTTTCCCGGGACCAAGGTCAGGCTGACAGGCCTGTAGTTCCCCGGATCATCCTTCCTGCCCTTCTTATAGATGGGTGTCACATTGGCAAGTCTCCAGTCATCCGGGACCTCCCCAGTTGACCAGGATTGCTGATAAATGATGGAGAGCAGCTTGGCAAGTTCCTCTGCCAGCTCCTTCAGTACTCTCAGGTGGATCCCCTCTGGCCCCATAGACTTGTGGGTTTCCAGTTGGCTTAGAAGGTAGTTAACTACCACTTCCTGGATTATGAGGGGAATATTCTGGTCTCCATCCCTATCTTCCAGTTCAGGGGATCGAATACCATGAGGATAACCATGTCACAGTCTTACAAATAATATCAGTCAAGTATTGCCATCTATAACATGGTGTAGTATTAAAAGCCCACAACTGATATAAAAATGGGAGCATATGAACTGACAACTGTAAATGAGTAAAAATCAGAAGGCTTTCATAGTCTGAAATCTGAGCATCACAGTAAATTAGAACTGTGGATACCAAGAGATTGTAAGGAAAGCTTATTCTCTTCTAGACTGGTATAGATCAGTACAACTAAATGAAAAAAAAAAAATCAGAGGAATTTTCAAGGCTTTTTACTTGAGTTGAGAGATAAGTGCTCTTGGTTCCTGAGAGCCCCCATCATTACTGCTTTGTACTATATAAAATGTGTGGTTGAGAATGTCCAAGGGGGGAGGTGGTGTCCATGCATCCATGTGGTTTTACTTACATAGGAAGGTTTGCATCTCCTTCCCCCCATGACCCCACGGTTCACTGACTGATCTTTATTCTCTGAACTCCCAGGACGAGAACTGTTTCTGCTTTCTCCTTGCAGTGCCAGTATATTGCTGCCCTTAGCAAGTGTGCTTCTCTATGCTCTCCTTCAGACAGCTTATCTTCTCCTTGCCTTTAGGCCTTCCTGTTTGGGGTTGTTTTTCCATTCCTTAGCTACTCTTCTTACCCAAGCTTTTGCTTCCTGATGTATCAAAGTGTACTGCTCTATCCCACAGTCCTTACTTAAAGAATAGCTGCATGTGGCATTAAACTTCAGCCTTCCCTTCTCCCCTGTTAGCTCCATCCAGTGCCATTCTTCTCACAATGAAGAACTAGACTTATCTCTCAGCTTCTCTTGTGAAGTAGCCTCATGGAAGATGGAGAAGGAGCACTGAGATTCTGTTTATTAAAAAAGACAGACTTTTTGAAGCTGAAGCTGAATGCTTTTATTTGCTGTGAGTCAATGAAGAGAAGGATAGACCATCACAGTCCCACGATGAATATACCTGATGGACAGGTTAACTTTCCCAGCTGTCTCCTAAAGAGCAGAAGGATGGAGCCCAGAAGACTGAAGTCCTATGAGTGGTATGCATGTGAAAAATCAGCAGGTTTTAAATGCCTTCTGTTGGAGCTGGTAATAAATTAACTCTTGCTTTTACTGCTTGGCAGAGAATCATGAATAATTTTCTGCAGATGAATTAGGACCTTGTTTAACTTCCAGCAGAAAAATGAGAAGCTCTAGAAAAGCTGATGGACTGCATTCAATTTTCTGATGCAGAAAAACAAACTGTTATATTAGAGAAATAATACCCATGTGCTGTCGTGACTTGTCTTCAGGTGCTGAGTATTTGTATTGGGAGAGCATGCTGGCCTTGGTGCCAGTGTCAGTGTTTTCATTTGCTTTTGGCATTTCACGTGTTTGTACCATAGTGCCTGACAAGTTATATCACAAACTAATTGGAGTAAATGCTGATTTAGAAGAAATGAAGAAAAATCAGGGTCAGCAGTGTGGGAGGGAAAGCAATGATAGGCCAAGACTCACTGAGGTGTGCAGAAAACCTGGGCAACAAGAGAAGGCAAGGAATTAATAATCCATCGTGTTATGGGTCTGCTGCAGCCTTGGTGGGCCCTCAGCTGTCATCGGCAAAACAGAACCATTTTTTGTGCCAGCACAAACAAAGTTGTCTCACAACTGCCCTTGCTTCCAGTGCCTTTGGGCATGTCTGGTAGGTGACTGGAGCCCACTGGCTGTGGCTGCAGGCTAGCTCCAGACGGGGATTGTGTGGCTGTGTTAGCTTGATCCCATGTCTGCCTTTCCACAGAGTTTGTTTGCTTGAGCACAGCGCTGCGCTAACACTTCTGCCCATCACATACCTCCAGACTGACTTGCATCCGGAGACATTTGAGCACAGGACAAACAAGTGTTATCTACACTACCACAACTACACAGGGCTTTTTGGTTTCCTCCAAACCAGTCCATCCCATTTGTACTGGCTTATCTGAGGGGTGATCTGGATGAAAACCTTGGGGGCAAGTTCATTCTCTTGTTACCTTGGGAAATACAGTGCTGTTTTACCTTTGTGCTCTAAGTGACAAAGCAAAGGGGCAGTAGATGATGTGGCACCTGAAAGTACTAACAATTGAAGGTATTTAAAGATGTACTGTGATGAAAAGGATGAATGAAGGAATCTGCTGCAGTCTATAAATGAGAGATACCACTGTAAGAAGTAGGTTTAGTTTCCTCTGACAGTATGCTGTTGTCTCTTTTTTCCTCTTATTTTAATTCTGTTTTCCCAGTGAAATGGTGTGAAGAGGAAGTTTTTCTTTCAATTGCCTAGGATACTGCTATCAGACTGTTAATAACCTGGGAGTGATAACATGGAAACTGTTGCTGGGCATTTTCTGTGCTACTTCCATATCGATGAAATGAAGCATAACAGAACTACATTTTCTTCTTTATGTTGTGAGCTAAAGAATTAACCAAGGAAAGAAAAATATTTCCGTCTTTCCAAAATAAAAGCTGAAATAAAATAGGTGATGAGAACTTTACTTCATTTGCTTTCCTTCCTTAGCCAAGAATTCAAGTTTATTAAGGTATTAAAAAAAAGGGTCTGTATTAAAAAAGAAGGATCTGTAGCAGTGTGCGGTAAACATTCTCCACGTGAGGCTCCTTCAGTTTACTGGGGTGACTGTGGTTTGCACTGTATTATTTGGCATTTCAAATTATGAAATGTTCCTCCACTTCCTCTGTTTTAACCTTCTCAGCCACTGTTGCTCATTTTATGCTGAAGAACAACATTTCAAATTGAAGAACAAATTCTATGCTTGTAAGTTTGCTGCCAATCCACTGCTCAGCTGTGCAAGTTCCTTCTGCCAATGAAAACTAGACCCAAATACTCAGCAGTGGGCTTCCCTTTAAGATCCAAGTCTTGCTGACACTGTTCTAGATGTATGCTTGAAATGTTGCTAATCTGCAGTCACTTCTTGTTACCTCACTAAGAAGCACATATGACTCTTAGGCCAATGAACTTAGCTTCCTATTAATACGAGCTATCCTGGTGTACAACCTTTTTCATAAACTTAAAAAGGTCCTTTGCAAAGCTAATGAGAGATCTTTCCCTTCTTACTTTCACTAAACAACTCTTCTAGCATATTGTTAGAAACCATTTTCCGTCAAAGTCTAGCAGAGAAACACTCCAGAGTCGTTGGATTTTACGTGCCTAAAGGCAAGCCTGAAGTCTTGAAGTGCATGCCCAGATGTATTGTCACTGAATGTATTGCAGCACTAAGAGCGGCCACACTGAAACAGTCTTTGAATAGTTGGTGCCAGGTAATTACTGAAGCTCTAGCAAGCACAAACCCTGGAGAAGTGACTCTCTGAGAAACTATGAAGTATGTCCTGCTCCGTCTCTTAAGATTCCTATAGGCCACAGACATCTAAATGCCCTCTACAAGAATTGAAGGTGGCAAAACCAGTGTTTAATTTTAGAGGTTAGAGAATTTTAGCAACGAATGGCTTTTTGATTTACTTACATATAATCTTACAGAATGAAGTTGTAATTGTTTTGTATGTGACCTGTGTAAGTAGCATAACAGCATGTGAACAAAGAGAAAAGGTGTTTGCCTTATGCGCAGATTGTTAGATAAGTGCAGATTTAGATTATGTTTTGCTGTATCTTTTTCAGTTTTGTGATGTTTGAATAGTGCAGTATCAGATAAATCTGCATGATATGAATGGTTAAATGAAATCCAGTGGACCAGAATATTAGAAATCAGAGTTGCTGTATGTGTGATGTGTATTTTTGTAGCACACATCACAAGCATATATCTAGTACCTTCAGGCCACAAGCAAATTATTTTTATGAGCATGGGATAAAGAGTGAAGCGAGTGGCCACTTTGCTATCTGACTCCCCTTTACTTGTCCACATCTTTAGTTGTAAGGTTCTGTTGTTATAAGAGCAGCCTGAGTTCAAGCAGCCTGTGGATCTCATTACATACCAATCCCATGCAGTATACAACCTAGGGGTCCTTCTAGGAAAGACTTCATGTTTGATTTGTCTTCCCACTGGTACAAGAGAAGCATACAAAGTGTGCAGCTGCCCTAATAACCAGACATAGCAGCTTTCTCCTACAGCATAGCCCAAATGACACTTAGAGGCCATATTCAGGAGTGGCGTTAAATCTATCAACACAGAGTTGAGTTGAAAGTACTACACCACTGTAATTAGAAAGATGTTCTGAAAACTAAAAGATAGCTACATTTCTTTTCTACAGAAAAAGTAAATAAATTTTAAAATATTTCTTGCTTATTACCACCTCTTTCTTTTGTTTTCCTCCATAAAGAACTGTATACCTTCACTGTTTCTACACTACCGAGGTTTTAAAAATTTATTTGTACAGACTTACATGTAGAACATCCAAGCCTTACAGTGCTCCCATTGAATCCAGATGCAGGGATTTGGCCTTGCTTTTGTAATTGTTTCCGTTATAAACCCCTATTTCAGAGTTCAGAATTTGGTTATAAAAAATGCTTCCAGAATACAATTTGGCATCTAAGATATCAATCAAGAAGCATTTATTACTAGTTTGATTTGAGTGTGGCTTTTTGAACTTACAGATGTGTCCTGAGAGTTTTATCCATGCTTGTAGATATTTTAAAGATGTAAAATCGCTTTGACTAGCAAATGGAAATAATCACATTGTGATGTGGAACAATACCATCATCTTTAGCTAAAAATGCTGTAAAAACCCTAAGTGGTCACTGGAATTTTTTTCTAAATAATAAGAATATAGTTACTTCATAACAGGCTTGCACTAGGGGCAAATTGCAGCCTCACAACGCTCAAGTGAACATGTTTTCCCCTAAAGAAAGGGAAGAGAATCCAGCTTCTTCAAGCATACCAGCTATACCATAAATAGTTAATCAGATAAATTGCTGATTCCAGCTATAGGGTGGAATATTGGCTTCTGTCTTTTTGGGCTCACTAAAGATAAACTGAGCCAACCCCAGCAGGCTTCTCTTGTATCAGCTTGTTTGAAGATTGCATGGAAGAACAGCTTTCCTGCACTTGGAGATTGTGAAAATTTTGTCAAAAACTCCACCCAAGAGTGCTTTTATGTGTTGTAGAGCCTAAGCAGCCCAGTGGCCTTGAAATAGCTCTTTGACAAGGGTACAGAATTAGTCCTACATGCAATTAAGATAGGTCTGTTTAATCAGAATCACTCTTCTCTACAGTGGTAGTTAAGTAAGGTGGGTCAGGCAGATGCTGAAGCCCACTTGGCCTGCTGAATTGCTTCCACCTGACACAAACTAAGCTCCAGCTGGAGCAAAGAAGGAATTTTCTGGTATTGCTGCATTTCTTTACCTCTACTAACTGAAACAATAATAGCAAAATGCTTTTAAGCCACCTTACTGTGTATGACTGACCGATAAACCCCTAAAATGAATGAAGGCTCAGGGGAGATGTGCAAGGATGATGTGCCAGTGATGCTCAGGGAATAATGCAGAGTGTGACTGATCACAGCTGTTGCAAAGAAGCTGACTTTATCCTAACACAAAACAGGACTGGAGGGAGGCCTTTGGTTTAGATAAATAGCTATCAACAGTCAAGTGGATCAATGTTCTTGAGTTGATTAGAAGAGTGTGCATGTTTCCCTAAACTAGCCAGACCAGCATGGGAGGAGTGAATACATGGCTCAGCCCAACATAGAGTATAAAAACTAGATGGCTAGCAAATGAATCCTGAAGAGAGGAAGGGGCTTGAGCTGGCTTCAAATCACATATTTCTTCCCAGCAGTTGGGGTTTCCTAGTGTTGTGGTGGTGAACATATTATGGAGACCCATAATGGAAGCCACACTGGCATTGTGCTTGAACTGTATTATGTTTTCAGTATATTTAGCATCACTCTACTAAATCAGAAATCCTATGTAGCATCAACTGTCTTCAAATAAGTAAATTTGATATCAAACATACTGTCCATGCATGGAATGTCTAAAAGAACTTGGTCAACGAGTATTGGATTCTGACACTGAGGCCTGAGCTGACAAGATTTTTCTGGCCTTGAATTGCATTTAGAAGAAAATATTTCTTGGTTTCAACTAGTAGGTGAAACAGTTGAGAGTGCTGTGCATTTAAAGAGCATCAGTCTTCATGCTGGAATAGGCAAACACCAGTAGTCATCCAAAAAGCCAGTACTGTTAAAGGCAAAGACAGGGTAGATGCATACACTAATTTAAGATTCTCCATGTCAAAACCCCCCCAACAAAGCACGAACTAGCTCAAACTTCTATCTCCACATCTGAAAATCCAAACTTCCTAACAGCAGCAAGAGAAAAAGGATTGTAATTCTTTGTACTTTGTAGAGAAAAAAGTGCTCCAGTACTGAAAGGATATTGGACATCAAAGGAACACATAAATGCCGTGCATAACTTCACTAAAGACTATACAGTGTCATCATTTACAAAAAGCTGGTGCCACAGTTATATCCTAAATTTCTTAGCCCCCCAGTACCCCTCAAAGTCAGTGGGATCAAAAGTAAAATTGCAAAGTACATTGCAACCATTCTGAAAACCACGTATAGAACTTTCTACATTGGGAGTATTACCCCACCAGTGTTTGAAGGTGTGGATATTCTTTCATAAGTGATTTCACAGAGTTTTAGTTGCATGGCTGTCTGATTCTGACGGGAATGCAATTTCTAAGATATAGGAATTAAACAGTCTTCTCTAAGTTGGTAAACTACCTGAGACTGAATGAAGCTGTCTGTGAATTAACTAACACATTATTGTTCCCTCCTTTGTTCAGATTTCTTAAACATTTCCCTGTTCTGAAATCTTGATAATTTTCCCATGGAAATTATGAGAGCTGGAAAGCAATTTTGTCCGACCAGCAATAGATTTGCTGTTCACAAATAACTTTCACAGGAGAAACGTAGATATTGCCATAGTTTCATGAAGCACAGGATGGAAACCAATAATATAGTTATTATGAGAAAAATGAAAGAATAACATTTTAAAGCTACTACTTTTCATCCATAAATATGGATTATGTACTACTTTATCCATAAATCTCAAAGCTCTTTATAAAGCCCCTGGTATTTCCATTTTGCAGACGCCCAGTATCCAACGTGCTGCCAGGCCAGTGGCAGTACAAAGAATGAACATGGTCTCTTCAATGCTAGCTTAGTTGAACGTCCATTAGACAACCTCACAAGTCTACTTAATACATCTGGTATTTTTATATAGTACAGTGAGTGTGAAGTAAATACTATAGTGATACTGAAACTGGGAATCTTACATGACCAAAATTCTGGTTTGTAGAATTTGTTCAGGCAAAACACTAATTAAACATGTCAATGAAAGAGATAGTAAAGAACCAAATGCAGAATAAACAGACTATAAAACTTGAGTATATTTTGTTATTATTTTAAATTCAGCAAATTGCAAAAAGAGCACAGCAAGGCAGGAGAAAGAGTTGCAGAGAGACAGGACACTTAGTGTCTCTATGCTTTGTATTGTAGCATGAAGGCAGCATTCCAACTGACAGCAATTGTTTTAATGGACTGTTGGTTCAGTGGAAAACATTGATTTGTTGAAGCTGTTTGCAGGAATGTAGACATGTCTGATGAATGCAAATCTATCTCCCTGGCTCCTTAGCAGAGCCTCCTCTCCAAGCTACAGCATCATCAGCAGACCACCTGGAGGGGTATTTCTGAGCCAAGAACATGGAAGTCTTAAGAGGCCTGATCTCCCCAACCTTCTTGGCTTCTTGCAGCTCACTTGATAATGTGCCAGGTTTTTTGATTATGGGGCTTCTCAGAGCAATTAGGGCTCCAAAACTCCCCAGATCCATGGCAGTCTACCTGCAGTATAAAGCTTTTGGCTACTATATGTTGGGAAGGAAAAAGTTATGAAAAAACTCAGTATTTTTCTTGGACTTGAAGGTCCACTTCCCTGCCACGTCAAGTACCATTTTTTTGTTTAACAGATATGCTGTGACTGTTATAAAACCAGTGTTTTCAGATTGTGGTAGTGCTAGGTTTAACTTCCCTGTAGGATCCCTGTTGCTTGATGTTTTATTCTGAAATAAGACTAAAACTTTCAGCTTAAGAGAACAAGTTTTATGCTGTTAAGTGCACCCATTACTACTGCAGCTGAGTCTGCACTGTTATGAGAAAAAAGCCAAAATTAAAACCAAAACCCAAGTAATTAAGTATCATAAAAATCTTCATTGTGGATTCCAATAAACATTGCATTTTACAATGACAAACCTGATTAGCATCAGGGCTTGCTCTTAGTTATTACCAAAAATGTAAGAAGCTTTAGCATCTTGATTTTCTGTTTTTGAAACTCTCACATACTTCTAAACATTTGCTGGTGAAATCTTGTCCCCATTAAAGTCAACAAAAATTTCATTATGACTTCAGTACATCTTCAGTAGGGGTTTGTGGCTGTTATGACAGAACAGCTCCCATCTTCCTTTTTTTGCCATATTTTCTTCTTTCAAAAAAAAGTAACATGGTTCAGATCTAATTGGCAAGATTAATCTTGTCAGCAGACCCATGTTTGTGATATATTTGTTCAATGATCTTCCCATGGATCTTTTATATTGCTTACACTGCAATGTTCTCACATATGTAATGTACTCAGTGATTAAATTCAGCATTTAATACAGATCTGTATAATATGAGTGATCAGATAGATCCTGTCCAACCCGCCCCTTTTACCTTTTCCTCTCTAGTTCGGTACAGATTCATGTTTTTAGGAACTGTGTGTTATCTGAGAGGAAATAGGGCAATGGGAAAGCACAGGGGAGGAAGCTGCTTTCAAACACATACACAGGAAAAAGACAAATGACAGGAGGTGCAGCTATGATTTTTTTAACATTTAATGCTTTTTGTCAGGGGAATGGCAGCATAGGAAAGACGAATAGTCCATAAATCGGAAACAAAATATAAACCAAGTATCATGAATCGTGAAGTTTGAGCATGTCACTGTGTATTTATTGAACATTGCTGAAATCTGTGGAAGAACAGAATCAACTTTTGACATAAATCAAGTAGTTGCTTTCTCATAATTTTCTGTGGGATGATGTGACACTGGAATTTTGCATTCTTTCTTCCACTTCTGCCAGCACTTGGACAATGCTGCAAAACCTGTAATTTTCTTTTCCAATCTAGACTCCCCTTCCCTGTGATATTTACATGCAACCACATGTTCATTTCCCATTTTAGACTGAACTCCAATGCACTGCTGACCAGAGGTGGGGACAGCCTCTGCTGTGGCCTGTGCATACTAGGCACTTTTGGTGGTGGAACAACCTCTCATTCTTGTGGTGTGAGAACACTGGACCTGGGAGTGGTGGGCCATGCAGTGGTACTTACAGTGAAAAATTTCTAAGGGCTACTTTTTCCTGTGCACAGTCTGTGTGCTTTGAGCCCCTACTCTAGTGGAGCATTATCTAGGCAAGTGTTTGGAAATGGATGGATCCCAGGTCTTGCCATAGTTACCTTTTAATCATAAAATTTCTTTTCATCTAACTATATAGATAAAACTTTGGGGTCCCATTGCAGTTGGTTGCTAGTTGTGGTGAGAATCTACATTATATGCAAAATAAGATACTCCGTTTTGATTTATACCAATAAGTCTCTGTATGCCCTGTTTTAGCTCAAGGTTGACCTTAAAAATTACACAGAGCTGTATGGAAGATAAAGAAAAAAAAAAATATCCCACAGAAAGGAACAGAGGAATCAGTTGGGGAATGGCTTCAAATCCAATTTCAGTAAAATAATTTTTTTCACTCAAATATCTAGAAGTAGTGCACCAGAAATGTACTACTTACAAAGCAAACAACCATCTTAGTGATTTATGATATCATTCCTTGCTCATCAAATGGAGAGTTAAATTATCTAGATGGGATACAAGGGTTGTTGAATTACACATTTATTTCTTCCAAGATATATGAACTCCATGTGGTGTAACTTCCTTGAGGACTGCATTGTGGTTAGGCCACTTTGTGGGTTTTTTTTCAGCTTTCTTGTGAGGAAAGACTGATCTCAAAACGAAAAATCAGTTCCCTAGAATACAGTCTGGATTTTATTAGACACACATTACTACTGTTTCCTGACATTGTTACTCTTGCAGTATAACTTTTGCACAAATTTATAAGCAATAGTGTGACACAACATCTTGAAATGCCCTCAGAACAGCTATATATATGGCATTTACAGACACTTATAATTTAAAAGCAGTGAGTACATAAGAAATAACATGTAAATAAGGACCAGGCCCTGTATGCACTCAAGTTAGTGGCATGATTATAGCCACTTAAGTAAGCCAGATTCGTAGCCATAAACTTGCCAATTCTTTTTTCCAATAAAAACGCGCTTCATATGAAGGAAACTAACCAAGCAATTTAAGTTTTACAGGAAGTGGAAGGTAGAAGGTATATCATGATTATGTTTGAAATAGACATCTGATATAGCTAATGCTAAAGAACAGAGTATGCCTTGACTTGCCTTGTCTTGCCTTACCTACTCTACCCTTCCCTACCCTCTCCTGCACCACCCTTCCCTTCTTCCTGGGTAGACTTTAAAGTTTACTTTGCTATTTATTTGGTTTGTCCAGTGCTGTCAGTGGCATGTTTTTTTCTAGATGATACTTAGGAGCACTGTGAAATAAAGCTAGCAAAGCTAGATGCTGTCAGAAGCAAAATGTGAAAATAAAATTAATACCAGAAGTAATAACTTTTTTTTATATTCTCATTTATATTAAGCACACCCTGATGACTTTTCTGCGAGATGTCGTCCTAAAAGAAGGATGGAGACCAAGATGAAAGTCCAGAATGGGTGCACCTAGATCAAACATTAAACCTTATCTGTTCCAGGTTATAGTTTTTTGGAAGACAGGAAAGACAGGGAGGTTTCAAATGTATTAATCTGTTTACCTAAGAATGGTAGAAACAGGCAGCATGCAATATTGCCTGTTTTTAATGAGAAGCAGATTTTGGTGGCATCACCTCACTGTAGCAACACTGGCTCCCTTGAGGCTTGTGGACTTAGGCTGGTGTGCAAATTTTTATTGGCCAGACTGATGACCTGGCTAGGTAGCTATTTTGAAATGGGGGTCTGCCAATCAAAGCAAATTGGTTACAGCCACATTTTGCTGCAAAGAGTATATTCTTCTTTTTCCTTTCCTTTGCTGAAATGTATCTATTCACATACAGGATATGTACGTGAGCAGCTGGAGGCAGTTAGGCATCTGTTTTGCCCATGCTATAGGGACAGCCAGATGTGAACAACCTGGATTTAAAAGCTTGTGTACATGTTAGCTCATGCCCAGCCCTGTGCTACCATAGTTTCCAAATTTATACACCCACATTAAAGACTGGGCACAGTCCTCCCAGGAGGACTCCCCCAGGGAGGCAGACTTGGTGCTTCCATGACACAAATTACCTTTACACTGTGGGGATCTTCTCAAACAGGACTACTTTTCTAGGGAGGGGCCTCATGTTAACTTGATCTATTTTATGGGCATAGAAGGCAAGTCTATTAGTGGCGTTTTCCCTTTGCTTTTTCAGTTTTTACTTACGTTTCTTTCTAAGCTGTGATCTTAGTTCCCTTTGTGACAGGTTTCAACAAGCAAGAGGACATGCTACAGAAATGGTCTATAGCTTTTTGACCCAGCTGGGACGAAAAGGACCATGGGTCCCACACAATAGAGCACTCTGAGATACTTTGGCATGCCAATTGTACAAATATTGTTACTTAATTACATGAAGTTAATGTTCATGTCCTGTATAAGCTTGTGTGTGATTTAGAATGATCCAAATGCACACTAACTTGGAAACTTTCAATACTTTATTTACTATATCTTAGAGTAAGCCTATCACTTGACATGAGGATTATTATATTTAGGAAAACAAATAACTGCAGTGTGATTTGTAAACAGAATTATAACTTTATTATAAATTTGCTATAAACTCCTGAAAATAAACTCTATAATGGAAACTCTGACACAACCTTTTCCATATTTTCATGACTTTATAAAGCTCTTTTTGGACTAGACAGAACTGGCATAGAGCAAATAAGCCTAATAAAAATGCTATTAGACTTATTTGTATTATATGCTGTTCACTTACAAATCTATTATAACTATCAGGTTGGAAGGTTCTTTCTTTCTAATACAGCTACTGAAAGGGACTGGACAACTTAGTCTAAAATTTAAAAAGAAAGATATAATTTTCAGTTAACGATTTAAAAGGGGCAGAACAAAGGCTAAACATCAGTGTGAATGATTTTTCTATCTCTCAGATCACACCAGTATTGTGTGTCACTCACTGTTACATTTTTTTGATACATGGACAGTTTTTGTAGTTTCTGGAATTTAACTGCTAAAAGCAGCAGTGACTCATGATTTCATATTTTTGTTTTGTTTTCCTAAATAATGGTTTCTAAGGTTGTAGAGATTCTAGAACGAGCAACCTCTTGATTTCCCCCCGGTGGTTTACTAACAGGGAGTCTAGCCCTGCACGTCACCAGTGGCAAAGAAACCTCTATTGTTGCATGCAAAGCTGTAAAAGTGTTAAAATCTTAGCTACTGTATGTCTGCCTGCATCCATTACCAAAACAGTATTACCAAACAGCACCTGAAACCAAAGGGAAATGTCTTTCATAGGAGACACTGTAAAGGAGTGAGCAATAAAAAAAATAGAAGCATTTGAAAAGAAACAAAGTGATTGCAAAATGGATGCTGCAAGATGGGCATGAACATGGTAATCAAATTGAGTCTTCTCCCTGTGCATAATCTGAACTATTTTTACACATGATGGTTTATAATAGCAGTTTGAATTTCCTATGGTTCTGCCCAGTTTAGACATTCATTCACAGAAAACAGCCAGCTGAGGCATTAATAACTGAAATAAGATATTTTTTCAAACCTCAGTGTAAAATACTTTTCTATTGTTTCCGCTGAATAAGCCAGAAAAGCTGACATCTTTTCTTTGGTAACACACATTCTCTTTTCCTTTCTCTCTCTGTGTAAATATATATCTACATGTATATGTAAATATGTATTTGTTTATATAAGTGTGTATTATATAGTGTGTAAAATATGTGATTTTCAACAAAATGCAGTAAAAATGTACTATATGAACCAAGACTGCAAAACAGGCAATGTAAATATTTTCACAAAGGGCAGTGAGCAGGAGTATAGAGACAATATCACTCACATATATTTTCCCTAAGGCAACTGTAACTAACAACTCTGCATTTTCTTTAAACTGTCTTTCGCAACATAACAATATTTACTTAAATTAGATAACTTGTCAAATGAATCATCCCAGCATGATCTGTATCTCAAGTTGTTTCCCAACATTCATAGTTGCAACTTGATTTTCATTTTGCACTTGATCTAATTAAGATTGTAATTTTCTTATGTGTTTTTGAAATGCATAGACAGTTGTAGACACACAATTTAGGTGCAAAAACTGCCCACAATGGCGGCACTGCTTAGAGTTTGAAGCACTTGACAGATATATTCTTGGAAGTTATTTCCATCAGATGGTAATTTAACTTAAGTCCTTGTCCTCTTCACTTTTATCTGTTATTTTGTGCTCTTACCTGAAGTGAAATATTTGTCATCTGTCTGTCTATCTGTCTTGGTTCTGTTTTTTATTTTGTTCTAGTAGAAGAGTTGAAGGTATTAAATATCCCACATGAGAGTAAAGCAAGGACTCAAAAATCACAAGTTTTTATTTCTAAACCATATGAAGAAGATTCAATTATTCTCACCTGAATAAAGTAACATATATAGTAGGATAGATTGCTTCAGGATGTGGAATAGGATAACTATCACCAAAAGCTGTTGAGACCAATTCAACAAATCTATTTCTTAAACAATGATTTATGTGTACTTGGACTGTGGATTGAATTAAATTCTCTCCCAAGGTCTTTTCTAGCTTTCTTTTCTCTGTTCTTTCCTTCTGGAAGGGTGTCCCTTCTATTCCATCTAAGAAAGATTGGAAGATTTGGCTGTTACTACCTCAGCAGCCCTGTGCCTAGGCACAGTGTCCACAGAGCTGAATGTAAAATTGTATGAATAGATCAACATTTAGGATCATTGAAAATATAAACTACTGATACATTTCTGTATCTGCATATATCTATACAAAAAGATGAGGGAAAACGGTGTTTCTTCATCGTACATTAAATGGTTGTCCCTTATAACATATCCTGCCCATTGGTCTAAGGGGGAATCTAATCAGGCAAAACAGAAAAAGGATTATTCCTAATCTTTAATTCATTCTTAAGAATAAATGTCATCAAGTTAGGCTAATTAAAAAAAACCCCGAAACTACAAACAACTAAAAGTATCGTACAATGACTGCCTGAAAAGCAGAACTAAGGAAAACTGGTTCCCTGTGGACCATCCTCTGCTCTGACCAGCCTTTCTTCCTACTTCTCCCAGAGCTTGCAATACAATGTTCCACTTCCTCATGTGATCCCAGTAACCACCCCCACAATACTTACAGCTTTGTAGCATAACGCCTAAACTTGTTTTTCTGCTTTCTAGCTGAGCAGGAGGCAGTGTGCCAAGTCAGTAGTTTAGGGATGCATGTTCCTGACCAGCCTATCAGCCTCTGCCTCTTTTGCTACTCCTTCCCTTTTCCCTAAAAGGGGACGTGGATGGGGATTTCTAACTTCCTTACCATCTTATTTTCATGGCAAATATAAGACCATAAGATATCTTGTATTCTCCACCCCTCTCTAAGATATTTTTAAAATAGCTTAAGAATTTCACAGGTTACTGGATAAGGGGTGAGGGGAAGAAAAGGGAAAGAGTGCACAGTCAGATGGACATGTCAGATGCTCTCCTCTGAGCAACAGATACGAGGC
>VZZY01002241.1:0-19584 GCA_013400335.1 Eurystomus gularis
CTGTGGTGCCGAGTGACAGGACAAAAGGAAATGGAAATAAACTTGAGCTCAGGAAGTTCCATCTAAACATGAGGAGGAACTTCTTTATTTTGAGGGTGGCAGAGCACTGGAACAGGCTGCCTGGAGAGGTGGTGGAGTCTCCATCTCTGGAGACATTCAAAACCTGCCTGGATGCCTTCCTGTGTAACCTGCTCTAGATGGCCCTGCTCGGGCAGGGGGGGTTGGACTAGATGATCTCCAGAAGTTTATTCCAACCCTACCATTCTGTGATTGTGTGATTCTATGATCCTGTATTATTTCCCTCTAATATTGAACAGAGAAAGCATTTGCTGATGCCTCGAGGTGTCTTGATGTATCCATGCACTGAGTAATTAGCTGTCCAAGGAGATGTTTGAACATCATGTGGCTCAGCGTATTGGGGTGCCAAGGTGGGATGTAGGCACCATGGGGTAAACAGTTGGTAATCCCCACGCATCCCTTTCCTTGCAGTTACCTGGCCGAGCAGTGCTGGAATGGCGGCTTTGTCTACCTGATCATGTTGCGCCGCATCAAGCGCAAGGCCCCTCTTCCTCCCGCCAACGGCAACAACAGCAACAGTTGTGATCCCAAAGCCAAGCCCAGCCCTGAACCTGGCGACAGAGCTGCTCAAAATGGGAAAAGGACCAGGAAGTTTGGGGTCATCACCAGAACACCAGGCAGCAAGGAGAGCAAAGAAAAGCCAGGCTCGGAGCACGGAAATGGGCACTGCACCCCGATGGAGGTGGAGGTAGCTCAGCCAGAGACCTCTGAAGCAGAAAGCAACGGGGAAGAGCACCTTCAGGGCACCGGGGGACAGTACCGGTGCCGGCTGTCAGATGGTGGCGTGCCCGACATTGGTGACCAGTCTGCCCAGGTATGTTTGCTTTGGGTTCTTCTAGAGAAGGAAGCAGCAGGCGTGCAGGCAAATTAAGGGAATTTCTCAAGTGTTTTCCCTTGTTTCATTACTCTGTTCTTGAGCTGAGCCTCTGCCTAACAACCTAGACTGTCAGGGCATGAAGCCATTGGGTGGAGTCCAAAACAGGGGGGTAGGAGGTTTTGAGACTTAAATAATCATTGTGAGAAACCTCTGTCATGCTCTTTCTGTGATTGAGGGGAATGTCCTTACAACTGAAGCGTCAGGGTTGACCTCAGGTTTTCTTTTGTTGAGATAACTGAGGACCTTAAGACACTGGGGCAGGAGGTGTCGGGGGAAGATGGTCATTTTGTCCTTTGGGGCTTCATGTTTATCTCTGTCCGAGTCTGAGCCTGGACTTCATGTTTAGCTCTGTCTGAGCTTTAGCTCATATTAATGTTGAAACTGAAGCTTCTCTTTTTGATGCACCAGACCGTGGAGCATTCATTTGTGTTAAAAAACTTGTTTGGCTGGTGCTTGGGGACCACATGGAAGTTATTGCAAATTTTGCTTCGAGTTGATGAGATGGACGATTTGTTAATGTTTGGGATGACAGTGGGATAGGGGCTTTCATTGCTTTTCTCTTCATCCTAATGGAGATCTTGGAGTTTGTTGCCTGGCTGGATTTGCAGTATTGCTGGATGGAGAAAAATAACCCAAGCCTTGATCGGGTTTCAGTATGCATCTATCACCAGAAGAGCTGTCTGCCAATCTTTCTGGAGACACTGATAGTATAAACAGATGAACACTGCTTTCTTGGGCTTGGGGCTTGCTGCAGCAGCTGGTTTTGGTTTTAAGACTTCAAAGCTGGTAACAAAGAACTATGAGTGGACATCTCATCACTGAAATCTGTTGAGGAAAACATGGGTTTAAATGAGTCTTTTGAATTAGTGCTACCCAATACTACTGCAGGGTCATGGTGATGGTGGTTGTGAACTTAAACTAATTTACCTAAAGTGCATTGGAAGGGCTAAAAACAGTTTTTAAAAGTGCTGGCATTAGAGAAGCATAACTGAGAAAACGTGCCCTTCCCATCAGTGAGACATGTTGGATTTCATGGTGCAACAGGAAGGGGAGGATATTTGTGTACTGTTCTTGCAAGCCTTGTAATTGCAGCCTTTCTGAACGGAAACATCAGAATTTTTAAAATAAGTAAATCATTCAGTATTTCAAAAGCTATGGTCTGTAGAAAAACTTTTTGAATCTGTTCTGAAGATGTCTGATTAAACACGTGCTATAGATGAAGATGATCAGAGTTTATTCAGAGGAAGTGGAAAGCCTCTGTTTGTTTGTGTGTGTGTATATATATATATATATAAAAACTTAAGAAACTCTTGATCCACAGCCATTTCGTCTAGCATTACCTTGATGTTTTGAGTCATTTTGGTCTAAGAAGTTAATTGTTAAATTCAGAAAATATATGTATCAATGTGAGCAATAAATACATTTCTAATGCAAAGCACATACAAGGTAGCTTTGTAAAACGTAAAAGTATAGTTGAATCACTGGAAATTTAAGAGCTATAATCTGCTCAGTTGTGGTGTCTCTGTCATGGAGCCTATGGGGAGGCACAGTCGTTCAGTAAAATTGCTTCTCTCTCTTCCTTTTAATTTTTTTCCATCCCTTAATATTTTGCTTAGAAATATGACCTCTGTGTGTCTCAGTATTAATTACATTTTCCTGACATCTGAATGAGGAGAAATGTGAACAGCTGGAGCCTGAATAGCATGCCTTGCTCATCCTTTGCTTTTTAAAGATGAGGGGGCCTTATTGCAGCCCATCACTTTAGCATCGGTGGGGTAGCTGCTATCAGAGTAATGAATGGCTTAATTCAATTTTTTAATAAGTATTGAATAGTGACAGTGAATACAAAATTTCAAAATTATTTCAGTCTTGTTAAAAAAAAAAGAAAGAATAAAGACACTTGGGAGCCTCAAATCTGACTTCCAGCTCCATTTTCAAAGCATGACCTGGCACTCAGGCATGTGAGATCCAGGATGAAAACGGCATCCAGGATGTCGTGTCAGAAGTTGCAGCCTCCTTCCAGGCTTCAAAGCGTGAGCCAAACGTCTTGTAGCCGCTGGATGAAATATCTCCTCCCAAGCAGGGACAGGGTGCATTGGCAGGGCACCCTCTCCATGGGGAGCATGGCTTCATCCACGTTGCCTGCCCCATGCTCGCTGTCTGCTCCACGCATTGACTAACTGAATATCCAGGGCTGTCAACCCTGTGCCTTTTGGGAGCACTGTATTTGCTTCAAGAAGATGAGAGCCAGCCTGTGGTGAGCTGGAGGTCAGCTGTGGGTGGGAGGAAAGGCTTCAAGAAGCCACTTGGTGACCAGCACGGCTGCAAGAGAACTTCCCTAGTCCTTCTCATTACCTTGGTCCTCTCCAGTGCTCAGTCCCCTGATCCAGGATGCAGGTTGGAGAATTACTGAAATTGAGATATGGAGTCCAGGAACATTGCTTTTTCTTCCTGTAGCAAGTTAGTTTGAATTTGTTGTAACAAAAACAAGGGAGAAGAGCTTGGGTCAAATGTGCACGTCTTCAGCTGCTGCTGTACTGAACTCATGGCCAATGCCTTGGGGGTGTTGTGCTGGGAGTACTTTTGAGGCATCCACGTGTCTTCAGTGTCATTTGCTTTCAGGGTACCTCCCCTCCCGCGAGCATGGGGTTGCTCTCCTGTTTTCTCGCTGTATGCTGCTAATAACAGCAATGCTGTTGTGATACAAGTGGTGAAGCAAATACTGTTTGTCAAGTGAACCTGCCAGGAGATTCCTGTGTTACTGGTTTGTGTGCATGTGTCAGTCCCCTTCTTCAGGTTTGCTTTCATCTCCCAGATCTTGGTCTGTCTCTCCTGTGCAGTTGGCATTGCTATCGCCATGTATAAACAAATCTGCCAGGCTGTTTGCTGGTATGTAACCCTCAGTAAATATCGTACCTGTCAATTAGCAGGCGGCATTTAATGTTTACAGGTGGTTAAGTTATGCTGCAGTATTTTTAGGATGCACCTAATCACCCTTTAAAGTACAGGGATTGAAAGCAGCAAGGTTCTGTCTGCCTGGCAGGAAGATCTCAAAGGTCTGGAAACCAGACCTGACCTTGAAGAGGACCCAGGCTGGCTGCAGTGGGAGTTGTGGGCAGTGATTTAAGACCAGGGGTTCTCTGAGCAGAGTAATGATCCATCACATCCTGAGAAGACTGGGGAGCTTAAATAGAGAAATCAAAGTTTACTTCTTTAATTCAGTGGCCTGAGACAGGGTGATGTTTTGTAGGCTGGTAATTATAAAGGCATAGATGAAAGAGTAGTATGCAGAGGGAGTGCTGGAGTCAGCTGAAGAATGATAAAGGTTTCCTCACAAGATACCAGTTTTGTGATTTCACTGTGTTTATTGGTAGGGTGGAATCCCTTGGTTTTGTTCTCAGTTTCTCTATCATGGTGTTTCTGGAAGAGCTCTGGACCACTTCCTTAGCTGTTCAGCCCCTAAGGAGTGCCCAGAGGTGGCCAGGTACAGCTGGCACAGGTAGGGATCAGAAGTAGGACTGTGAGGGGTGCAAGGACCAAGGGTTAGGAATGTGAAGAGTGGGAGTGTTGTTTCAGAGAATGACTTGAATTGATTCAGATTTCGCTGGTGTGATGAGAGGCTTTCATCACTGGAGCCAGAAGGTTGGAGATGAAGCATACCAGAGTGGACTGGCTGCCTTCACTTCCTCCAACCCCAGCAGGATGCTCTGAAAAGTCCTTGTAATACCAAGCATTAAAAGAAAAAACAAAACACCTCCAGAACCCCCTTGAATCCTCTTGCTTCTGTATAAGCATCCAGATTAATAGGGCACTGAAATACACATCCAAATTTAACAGTCACGAGTGGAAACTGTAAAGGAGACTGGACAGAGTAAAAGTGCTTTAACAGTGAAGGCAGGCAGGTGGAGAAGAGGCTGGGGCGCTGCATTTGGAGATTTCTCCACAGGAGAAATAGATGGCATGGGAGGAGTGCAGGGTGTGCACCAGGTCTCCCAGGCTGGTTGTACCACTGGGGCTGTGGTGGGGCACCTTTCAAGGATGGAAACAAGTCAGCACCTAGTGGCTCCATAAGGTGTGTCTGGTGTTTTTGTGAAGTCATCTTTCCATCTATTTAAAAGGAGAGGGGGGAGGCAAGGCGATGTTCTGTGTGCCTTGCCGCCCAGAGATTTTTGAGAGAGGTCTGTGTTACAGTAGTGCTTCAAGATCTTGGCTCCATGTTGTTAACCCCAACTACTCTGAAGTGGGTTGCAGCTGCCAGAGCAGCACACTTGTCCACTTTGCTGTCCCATAGACCAACTGAGCCCAGCTTACGTAGACCATAGCCCTCTCCGGGCTCGTCGGTCTGTGCCCAGGTGCACACAGAGGTGTGTGTACATAAAAGACCAACCAGGTCTTTACCAGCCAGTACTTGTGTTCATATCACGGCAATTGCACGGCACTTGGTTTCGTTTTATCAGCAACTGTATTCTTTGTTCAGGCCCATTACTGCTTTCTCCTTAAGATGGCTTGTCTCGGGAAAGGATGAATGCTTTTGAATTGCATTTTGCTTTGTAGTTAGAAAGGCAGACAGCCTTTCTGTAGCACTATTTACCAATTAGTGTTGGTAAATGCCAGCCTTACCTTACATTTTGGTTAATGGAAAATGTTCCTTATCTTGCCAAGCAGAAGAGGAAGGCTAATGGCACATTGTAAGAATCAAAACATGAGACTTGGAATAATGTACGGCTTTAAGCATTTTACTATTTTTTTTAAATGTGATGGAGAAAAAAAAAATTCACATCCACTTGCTGTACAAAAGTGAAAACCTTGCTGTGAGCTAAGGTTGAAGCTAAGTTGCTTTACATCAACTTTTTTGGCAACCTAAGCAGTAATTATTGTTTCATCAAGGCTTTTATGAGACTTTTATATGATTCATGTTTTTAGACATAAATAACTCTATTTTTAGTTTTTAATGTAGACACCTTTAGTCATGTGAAGGCCTTCCTCAGAATCTGTGTCTGTTCTTAACATCTTTTTATATGTTGTGTTTGCTTCCAACTTTCATTAACACAAATCCTGGGGCTATCTACTGTCTTGAAGCTTTAATGTGCACTGTGATAAGCGCATCTTCGCTCTTTCTTGCCTGTTTTGCGTTGTAAACTCTCCTAGGGACAAGAGCTGTCTTTTAATTGTAGCTGTACAGCACTGACAAAACTTGGCCTTGCTTTTGCTTGGGGTTTTAGGAAGTGCTTTGATGTAACTAGAAGTGAAATTACAGTTAATTTTTTTTGCTGCCAGTTATGTTCCACCTTGCAATAAAACAACCGTTGTCACAACTTTCTAGGGTTAAGTCTCACTCGCTGCCAATTTCTTTCAACTGACAAGGTTTTGCCTTTCTTTGCTGTGATTTAAGCGATAGCTACAGCTGTGGTAGCTGTAGATTTACATTTTGAATAGCAGTCTGTCCTTTTATTCTGTATTTGGGTTGAATTTTTCCAAGGCTATGGAGGAGGGTTGGGTGTAGAGATATTCTGGTAATGGATAGGTTGTAATGAGTTAGTTTTATTGTGTCATCTTGAAATGGGGTCCTCACACTTGGAAATGAGCTTCCCTCGAAGGCAGCACAGTTATGCATGAGGTGTGTTACACGAGGTCTCAGCCACGCTCAGCTATCACAAACCATAGGTGAGAGCACCAGTACGAAAGCATTTCCCACCTGCACAGAAAGTGTTTTTTTTTTCATTTTGCATATGGTATTAAAGATACAGCAAACCCACAACTGAAATGCAAAGGACTAGCTTTAGCTGAAATGTAAGTTCACACCATTTTATGTTTCAGTCATTAAGTGTGAATTTTTGAAACCAGGTGGACGTGCCTAAAAATAGAATGTGCTGTTTGCTTAGATGCTGTAATGCTTCAGGTGTTAGTTGGGATTGTAAAGCTACATACACTTAATTTTTGAGGCAGGGTGCTGAAACCACTGAGCAAACCCAAAGGATTCTTGACGCTGACAGATGTAATACCAGTCCCCATGAGAGACCCCTCTTTCGCTGACATGGCAGTGTGGTGACTTACTCGAGGATGGGCTTTAAGCTAGTGCAGGCAGCAGGAGTGTTTTCTGAAAAACTTTGGACTAACCAACCGTTCCCAATAGCCCAGCAAGAAAATGAGACTGGGTGAGATACTTGAGGGAGTGCAAACACCTGGTAACCCTCAAAAACCTGAGCTCCCCAAGGGCAGTTGCCAGGCTGAAACCCCTCAGGGTCAGGGACAGCTGAGAAGTCCTTTGGCTGATCTTGCAATAAAGCTTCAGTTGATGGCAAGAGGGGAGCAACCCAGAGAGGTGCAATCCAGAAGATGATGGCTCAGGATGACAAATGACTCCAGCAGATTTTTGTAAGGGGTGACGATGCAGTTCAGGTGCTTGCAATGGCTGATAAAATGTTTAGAGCCCTTGCCAAGGAAATGATGTCAACAAGCAGTCTGTCTCAGGAGGTGGATCCCTGAGGGACAGTCTGCTTTAGGTTGCAACATTTTCATCCACTCTCTTGTGAAGCCTGCTTTGTGTATTTTAATTATGTGTTTGTGTTTGGGAGAGGGTGTGTTTTTGCTTTTGACTGTTCCCCAGGCTTTATCCCCTAGGACGCTTCTCTTTCCATGGGGAAAGTACTCACATTTCAGTGAAAGGATGCCAAATGTCTGGCGGCCATTTGTCCAAACAAGGGGACTTGTTAGATCAGCAGTGGACACTTGAATGCAATTGCAGTTGTGTCTGTGCTGCTGGCTCCTACTTACTTTGAGGACATGAAAAGTTCACATGGTCAACACTGTGTAAGTCATATTAAGGTCTACTTTGTTTTTTTTCCTCCCTCTTTCAAGTGGTGTAGGAGACACCCACTGCATGGCTTGCATCATCCAGAGGTAGAAGCCAAAGTCTTCAGTGGCTCAGTGCTATGAAACTTTCATAGGCAGTAGGGATGGACAAAGAATTCCTGTCTTGGAGTAATTTATTGATAAAGGAATTTAGATTACCCACCCCACCCCTGGTTTTTATTTGTCTTGAAGTTCTTTATCTTGCTTGTACAACGAGGAAAACAAAACCCAGCGTAGCAGATGAAAGCAGGAGTTCCTGCTGTCAGATCAGGACAAACTTCAAAATAACCTGGTTAAGATCAGATGAAAAATATACCCATTATCCACTAATGAAATAATTGCCTTGTTAAGAATCTGCAAAAATCAGATTTTGGCATGATTTTCTGGTACTGAGTCATTCACACTAATATCTGTGATGTGAAGAGTGATGGCTTTTGACTGTATCTTGAGACAGATGCATTTGAGCTACTCACCAGGTATGTGATCATGCAAGTTAGTTCCCCAGCTACTGATCCGTCTCTCCCACCTGCCTACTGGAGAATGGGAATAGTGGGGGGAGGAATGATTTGACCCAAGGTGGGGCAGGCAGCAGGGAGCAGTGCTTTTAGTTTATCCTGCATCAGTGAAGGATGCTGAGGAGTGGTGTGCTGGTATGGCCATCCCGGTATACTCCCTGTTGAAGAGGATGCTGCCCTGGTCCTTACTTGAAGGAATTGTTTATATGATGATGTGAATGTGATGCATTTCTATTCGGGAGGTTTTGTGCTGGTTTTCAGCTGCGTGTGATCAGTACATTGGTTGCCAACTCCTATGAAGCCTGTTGAAGTCATTTTTTTTAATGCATGCATCTTTAAACTTTCCTCAAGTGTCACATTCCTAAGCAGCTTCACGGCCAGAGAGGAAGAGCTGGCCGTTTAATTCTGCTGCTCCTATGGGGAAAACCTGTGAAGTTTAGAAGTGGGAACTGGTCTCTGCAGACAGACGATAAAAGTCCACATTCAAGTGCAGAGGGAGGGAGGCATCTTATGGGCTGTGTTGGGGCATGTGGCAGTCATCGTGTGCCTACAGACCTTGCGTGGTTATTGGTATTCTCATCGGGGCTTATCTCTGCTTTTGCTTAAAAATTGTTACATATTTACACCAGGTTGGGCTGAATTGCTGCTGTGACAGAAAGTGCTTTTTTGTAGACAACTATTTTACATTTTCCATTCCAGTGTCTGGCTTTTCTGTTTTCCATTTGTTTACACCTTGCTCCTGCCAAGCTTTTCTTTAATACAAGATTTCAAAGCGGTTTCTCCTTTGTATATGTAGATTTGCAGCTTCTTGAAAACGGCACAGTCGAAATCAGTCAAACCCCTTTAAACTCCCCTCCAATTAGCTGGTGAAAGAAAGGGGGGGGGCGGAGGAGGAGGAGAAGGCTTCACTGTCCTCTATCTATTTATTTATTTATTTTCCCCAACACTCAGAGGAAAAACGTTCCTTTTTGGTTTATTAATGATGTGCTTATGAAATCAAGCGTTTGATGGTATGCACTTGGAGCGGGGAGAAGGCGAGCTTCCCCACGTCGCGCTGGCAGCGTGCTTCCTTTCTGATCTGCAGCAGCTAGTTTATTCCAGATGTGGGCTTGCTCTCAGCAGAGGCTGCCTGATGTACAATGGCTTCACGGTGGAGAAAAATGGCCTGCAGGGACCTACTTGAAGCTGCCAGCTGTATTCTCTAGTCTCACTTGTGGTCTGTTACGTAAGATGACTCTTTTTTTTTTTTTTGTTTGCAATTAATCCGCATAGAATATTCATACTGTCTTTAAAAAACACTTTAATTATTAGTAGCTTAGGCACTTTGAAGTTGATCAGCTTCAAGTGGAAGAATCTGACCAAAGGGCTGCCTGCTCAAAAGAGCCAACTTAGGAGGAAAGTTGAGTCACCTATCAATGATGTAACTGCAGAGAACAAAAATTAGCTTGACAACAGCCTTACTTGACCATTTGTGTTTCTGCTTGCTATGTGAAGGAAGTGAAACACTGTAGGTCCGGAAGGGACTTGAAGAGATGACTCGTCTCACCTCCTCCTCTGAGACCATCTTTGTCAAATGTTGGTCCATTGTGTCTGTGAACACCTTCCATCAGGAGGAATCCACAGTCTGTGCATGCAGATCTGCTGCTGCTCTGGATTTACAAGCAAAGTCCCTGGGGTGGATCTGAGCAGAATTAACATTTGCTTCCAGGAGATGGGGATCAAATCTCTGTAGGGAAATTTTGGCTTCTTGTTCCTTTGACATTCTCAAAGCAAGCATGGATGTGTTTCTGAGTGTCCATCTTGGCTGAATCTCAGGTGACTTGTGTGAAATTCTCTGGGTTGTTGTATACAGGTATTCAGCCCATTCTGCCCCTTTCCATTTGTATTCTCAAGTGCTGAGCTTTGTTATTATGACCTGCCTTTGGTCTCCTTGTTCTCAAGAGTGGCTAGAGCTGGGTGCTGGAGTGTGTGCAGAGAAGGGCAACAAACCTGGTGAGGGGTCTGGAGAACACGTCGTATGAGGAACGCCTGAGGGAACTGAGATTGTTGAGCTTGGATTAGAGGAGGCTGGCAGGAGACCTCATTGCTCTCTACAACTGCCTAAAAGGAGGTTGTAGTGAGGCTGGTGCTGATCTCTTCTTCCAAGTAACTAACAACAGGACGAGGAGTAATGGCCTCAAGTTGTGCCAGGGGAGGTTTAGATTGGATATTAGGAAGAAGTTCTTTACTGAAAGAGTGATTGGCCATTGGAACAGGCTGCCCAGGGAAGTGGTGGAGTCATCATCCCTGGAGGTGTTCAAAAAACAAGTAGATGTGGTGCTTTGAGACATGGTCTAGGGGTCAGAGAGATGTTGGACGAAGATTGGACTTGATGATCCTAGAGGACTTTTCCAACCTAAGTAATTCTATAATTCTGTTGCCTGGTCCCTGGCTGCAACAGGAGCTGGTAGTGCCTCTCTCTCTGTCCTTGCTGAGGATGTCTGAAGTTTGACATACCTGGCTGGACTGGCATCAGCACATCCTTGTGCTTTACGCATGAGATGCTTTTGCATCAAGAGGTGCTGGTTCACATGTGCGGATTTACTGTGTCACTTGTGAATAGAGCTGGGGGGATTATTCTGAGTCATTTATAAATGAAGCTGTGAGAATTATTCTGAGAGGATGGAAAAGTTCAGATGTTAATAGGAATATGAAATTGACAGCAGCCAAGCAGCAACTGGAACTGTGCAGCTAATCAGAGGAGACCACTCTGCATTAAAACTTGTCCTCCAGTGGGCAGGGATTATGCAGGCTCCAAGGAGAGTGACATCAGACCTGTAGACTGTCAAATCTAACTACACTTGGTGGTTTCCCTTGGGTATCGGAAGTCTCTGGAGCTGAGAGAATACACCAGAATTCTAGCTTTCATTTAAAGACTAAATGACCTTGTAGTCTTTTTTTTGTTTATGAAGGAAAGCTTGAAAATATGATCCTTTAAAAAATTTCAAAATTAAAGACGTATCATTCTGCTTTTTTTTTTCTTTTTTTTTTAAAGCATTAGGCTTTGTGTTGTTGAACGTGGTAATCTCCAATAACTCAAAAAACCTGGTTTTAAGTAAAATTTAAATGCATTTACAAATCCTTGGAATTGACCCAGGGCTTTACTATTAAGGCTTTCCTATGATGGAGTCACATAAGATGCACATTCAAAGCAGCAGTATTTCCTAACTGGCTGTGAAGTATCCCATGCTGCTCTGTGCAAAAGAGATAGCAGCTTCATGGGGAGGGTTTCTGCTGAGCACCCCCTTTCTCCAAGAGGCCTCAAGCAGTGGCTTACAACTTGCTTTTTATTACTGAGCTTTCAAAATCTTGGAGTGACGTACCTCGGAGTTATGTGTGTATGGGTGGGGGGTCATTTGCTTTGTAGCACGTGGTTAAATGAAGAGCAATGAATGTTTTATGAAGAAGAGGGAAGGAGCAGTGAGGGCATCTGATTTCCAGTCGATGCCAGATTGTTTATTCCCAGTGAAACACGTGCAGCTGACGAGTGGGGACTTGCAGGACAGCCTCCTCTTACACAGGAGATGGTGACCGTGTCATTTGAAAATGAGCGAAAGCAATACATGTTTGGGTACGTGCCAGATGATTTCGTTGCCTTTATTGTGGCTGTGTCCTGCTGTCCGTGTTCAGACTGGGTAATGCTTTACTTAGCAAGTGCTTTTGATTTCAGTGGGAGTTCAAGGGCAGTAAGATGGTGCTTGCATTAAGAGCATCACAGCCTTGCCATTTGCTGCTAAGTGTTTTGCTATGTAAATGAGTATTCGAGAGTGTGTCAGTTAAGAATAAATCTGGGATTTCTTTTTTCATACAATGTGTGATAGCGAGGAGCGCTGAGGAATGCAAGCTAGGCACTGTGTGTCGTGGGCCTTTGCGTAACTCGCATTCCAAAAAGCTTTTGCAAATCATTAAATGCGCTTTTATGACTGCATTGTTAAACTTTATTAGAGGGTCTGCTTCCAAACTAGGCTTAACAACGGGACACTTGGGGTGGCATCTTGTGAGGAGAATAGATGGTCATTGTTTCAGCCTGGGCTTGGCTGGGGGGAGGCAGAGAGATTCTATTTCTCTGTTACACTGTTTTCATTACGGGTGCAAGAGAGTTTATAGCAATAGAACCTCTCTGGAGCATTTTCATGCTGTAGCTGGGTTCTGTTTTTTAAGTAGATATAGTTGACTCTTGCTGCTGCATTTAACACGGCATCTCATGTATCACCCTAATTTATTTCAAAGTATTCTCTGTCCTGACATGTCCTGTTATTCAGCAGGAGAGTGGGCTTTTATTGATGCATTAAGGCTCCCAGTTAAACCTGTTGGGATATTGCCCATGTGCATGACTTTCAAGTTAACAAATAACCCACAGGTGTGTAGGCTTTCAGGCTCAAACTTTTGGTTTACCTCTTGAGCCACCTGGTTTGTTTTTCCTGTTTCTCTTACCTGTGGTCTAGGGGCTGTGTAACATTATTATTATTGTTATTATTACTTATTACTTTGTTCTGAAGATACTAGTGTAGATACTGACCTCTTTGTGCCTGTATCTGAAAAACTCATCTTGCATTGCATCTACAAGTTTCAGCATAGGGCCCCAGTGGTCAGGTCAAAAAAAGCACGTTTTCTTTACTTAATAAAGGCTCTGAGAAGCAACGCTGGCCTCAAATCTGCAGGTTGCTGCCACAACCCTTGGGTTTCCCAATATATTTAGCACTTCCCCTTCTCAGAAACAAGCAGCAATTTGTACATGCTCTTCACGGTTTGGCATGAAATTTTAATCATCTTTGCTACTTGGGTGTTTGCGTACTGCGAGAACATCACTTGTGTGCAGAACAGAACCGGTCAGAAGTAGCTGACCCAGCACCTGCTGACTACAACACACGGCCTAAAAATTGCCTCCAAATTGTACATTTTGCTGTCTTGCAAGCTTGAAAACTTCCTGGGGTTTCTCATAATTCTGCTATCCAGGTTCTTTACCCCTCTGAGAAAGTCCTGGCAATCGCCTTACATGTCTTGCTTGCTCGTTTTTATTTTTCCTTTTTTGCTCTGCCGATATCTACCATACTTGTGTTTCCTTGCAGTCAGTCCTGCTGGTAGGACTCATGGGAACTAGTTTCTGTTTTGCATTTTATATTGCTCTGGAGTTTGCGAAGCACTTTTTGGATAAACATTTATAATAATTAAAAAAAAAATAATACTAAAGGTGTCCTAAACATCGTTTCTTACCTTGCTTATACTGAAAAGTTATTCTCTATGGTGGGTAAATTTATTATTTACAGTCTGTACAACAGCTGCCCAATAAGCAATATTTGATTAGCAGTGGAAAATTATAAGCTGGTATTTTCTTTCCTATGTCTCAAATCCTGCAAACCACTCTGGAGAGAGAAATGCTGCTGTGTGATGCCACTCTGGTCGCTGCTGTGATCGCAGCTGGGCTACCCGGTGTTCAGGGTCCTCCTTGAACAATGTCTTGCTCCTCTGCAGCTCTGCACAGCTCACCCCTGAATTTTGGTGGAGGTTTTTGAGGGGTTGCTTCAGGAAGGATCAGGGCACTGAGAGCAGCACCTCTGCGTGGCTCAGAAAAGCTGCAAACAGCCCTGCAAGGAAACCTCTACGTGCTGACCCTGCTCTGTGCTGCCTTCTCCTTTCTGCCTCCTTCGCTTGGACCACAGCTAACACAGCAAAGCTCAGCAAAAACACTTGTATAGCCTGAGCTATACAGATGTGTGGTGATGGGCAGCTCCCTCCTGTACCCTCCCAGCCCTCTATCAGTGTCCAAATCCAAATTCAAGGACTCTTCTGCACGTTTTCTCTCAGCGAGAAGGTTGCCGCATATGGAAGATGCACATCCTGAAGGGCACAACCGGGCTGGGAATCCAGATAACGGGAGGCAGAGGGTCAAAGCGGTCCCCTCACAGCATCATCGTCACCCACGTGGAGGAAGGCGGCTCGGCGCACAGGTGAGGCGACGTCAGTGCCTTTGTGGGAGTGGTTGTGACAGAGCATCATCCATGGCCATCACTGTTAACCAGACTCATGAGATGGATGTGGGGGTTTTGCCCTCCCTTTGGGTGAGGGTGAGAATATGGCACTTCTGGCTTTAAAAACTTACTTTTTAACTGGTCAGTGAAGATTCTACCAGCATGTTTAGTCCAAACTACAGACAGATTAAACACCTGGTGATGGAGTGTAAACCAAGGAGCCTGATGGCTTGTGGGGTTTTTTCCCTAAGTCCCTTATTGTAATACAGGCCTTTCCCATGGGATCGGCAGTGGGTGAGTGTGGGTTGCACAGCCCCGGGTGCTCACTGCCAGCCTTGGCCCTGCTTCCTAATGCGGTAGGGATTGGGGTCACTGCTGTTCCCTGATTGTCTCCTGTGGGGCATGGAGAAGGTTTGAGGATGCAAAGAGGATGAAGTGGCTCTGTTTATAACAATAATTTCCTAGAGACACCTTTCTGAGCCATGTTTTTGGGCAAATAGTGCTGCACTAATCGATGCAAGCTTAGCATCAGCCAGATCACATGTTGTCCATGTCCCACTGTGTGCCACCTGAGCCTTGCACCAGGGAAGGACCGCTCTGCAGCTCTGTGTTCCTGTTCTGTTTCCACAGGGACGGCAGGCTAACAGCAGGCGATGAGCTTCTCATGATCAACGGGCAGTCGCTAGTAGGGCTCTCCCACCAGGATGCTGTGGCTCTCCTTCGCTCGGCCACTGGCCTGGTGCAGCTGGTGGTCGCTAGCAAGGTACAGTCCTCTCCTTGTTGGTTTCCTGAATGTACATCCACAAGCATTTGTGCAAGTGCTGTGTGGAAAGCACGTATTTTTGGTAGGGAATCACATGTGCACATTTGCTTCCCTAAATTTAGCGTACAGCTATGGGAAATGTATCAGTAGCTGCCATCAATCTGTGGCATATCAGCAGGGTATAGACCAGCTTAATGGTTTGCTTGTATTGCCACAATATATTCAATGTGCAAATGGGTCTGTATTTATTCATGCAGACATTACTTAAGTTTTGGCCAAAATCATTTTCTTAAAATATGTGCTAAATAAAGCAGGCTATTGTCAGCTTTTTCTGTTTCCTGCCTGTGTAGCCTCCATAGCTCTGCTCTCTTGTCCTATCAATGTGCCTGAGGTCTCTTGATGATGATCTCTTGGCTTGAGTTCCTTATTTTGTCCTTGTTAATAGCTTGGAGTGGAGCTCTTGCAGATAAAGGAGCATGAAATTTCAGAGAAATTAGAGGGGAACTCATTTATCAGGCTCTTCGTTCTGCTTTCATTGCAGGAGGGGTTGAGGGGATATTACACAATATTTTGTCCTTTGTTTAAGAAAATCACTCCCACCCCCATTTCCTCTCCTCCCTGGACTACAGCCTGCTACTCCCCGGCTTGGGTTGATGCAGGCATTGACTGGATTGCTGCTTGGCTCCCAAAAGCACCCAGGGTGTCAAAGAGAAGAACCTGCCTATAGGTGGGGGCCATCAGGTTCTTTGGGGTGGTGACAGAAGCATCTTGAGCCACAGGGACCACTCACAAACCTGCATTTCCACACGGAGCATGAAGTGTCAGCAAGCCACTGTGTCAGTATGTTTAAAGTTTTTCTTAGCTTCACCTTCAACCTGATGCAGGTTTCTGCAGGTTTAATGTCTGGATGCTCTTAAGGCTTCTTGAACTTCTTGATGCTAATGTTTTTCAAGAAGAGGCTCTAGCCCACCATATTCAAAGTGAAGAGGCTATAACTTCTCTAACATTTCAGTTAGACAGTGAAGTCCATTGAAGACCTTCTGTATGCTCACAGTCTGGTATTAACCCCCCACCAGTGTTTATTCTGGAAACAACATGCTTTTGACCTGAAGTAGGTACATTATGTATTTCCTTTAGACAATTGGACTCTGGTAAAACACAAGGCAGTGGACTGCATAAATTTATCCTTAAAATTATTTGCTTGTTCATATGATGACTGCATCAAAATAACCATTGCAAATGAGCTTACAGCATAAAACTTCCCATTCCTGATCAGGCTGTGAATCTGTTTGGCCCGTGCTCTGTTTGCCTGGACAGTTTTGATGTCCCTGGGAGGAGGACTCAGAAAGGCAAGCGGTGGGGAATCCAGCCTGTGCTGTTTTTCAGGCAGTTTCAGAAAAGGTGTAAATAGGTGAAGTGTTCCCCAGCAGCTCCCTCTGGGCATCCTTTGTTGGTGTGGGAAAGCAGCCTTGCAGTTTGGCCTGGTGAGTGCTCTTGAACACAGGATTTGTTCTGAAAGCAAGAAAATGAGAGTCTGTCTGGCCCATTGCTTTCAGCTGATAGATGTTTGCCTCCTGGAAAAGGTGCTAAAGGCTGCAAACAGATCCTGAAGCATCAGAACTGAGTTGGTAGAGGATCAGTGGGTCAGTTTTCATTTTATTCTCCTAAGTTGGATTGTCTGTGTATTATTCTCATGCATGTAGGTAGGTAAATGTGTGAAGGGAGCATCTGCAGGGAGGGAGCAGGAGCGCAGAGTGTGATTTGGGATGCAATGAAATGAGTAAATGAGGTCTGCAAACTGAGTCTTCTCACAGTGACATTTAATAAACCCAAAGTGGGGAGGAGCAGGCTGCTGGGGAAGCATTTATTTTAAATTATCCTTTATGAAATCTAAATGTTTTAGACAAGTATTGGCCTGTGTTTACTATATAAGCACTTCAAAACCAGGTCTGCTTTTTATAACTGGACCTTTTAAGTCTGAGCACATGGAAGTGTGTAACCAGAGGAGGAGTAGCAGAGAGCTGTCACTGGGCAGGTTTCACTGTGGGCTTTGGTGGTTTGCCTCATGTGATTTAACATATATTGTTGTTTTTCTGGTAGGAATCTGTTGAAGGGGATTTTCTGAAGTACCCATCTACCAGTTTGCCAGACTTGCTTAGCACTTGCTCAGTCCAAGACTCTGTCTCTTGCACTGACAATAAGGAAAACGAAGAGCCAGAAGAAGAAGATGTGAAAGGGTTGAATGTGTCTCCTGAAAAACTGGTCGCTGTAAGTGTGGCTTTGGTGTGATGTTTTTACTCTCTCCTTTGATGCCCATTTGCATCTGTCACATTCTCCTACAGCCTGACATGGAGTGGGTCCTCAGGATGGGGCAATCCCACCCAGCCCTTCTTGGCATGGGACATGGGTAACAGGCTGAAATAGGGATGGCAGCTACCACAGCATCAGCCATCTCTGCTACTGTGCTGCAGCAAAGCAGCAGCACACGGAGCAGGAGCTCTCGTTTCCTCCAAGTTACATGGCAGTCATGGTTTTGTTTTTCTCTGTGGATTGTTTTTCACTCACTTCCACTGCTTTTGTTGGATTTGATGCAAAGTCTCTCACAGTGCTTACGCAGTAACACGCTCTTCTTTTCTTCTTCTTTAACAGTTCATGATCCAGGTCTTCAAGTTTTTATTTGCTCTGTTGAAGCCAACACTTTTAGGGGGAGGGATACAAATTTCTGGCTGTGAACTGTAACTGAAGTTCTGCTGAATAAATGCTGCTGGTTAATAATCTCACTTGCATTCCCTTCAGGGCTGCATTAAGCAGAGATTAAGTGGATTATTGTTATTTACTTGTAACGTAGCAGCTCTCTGAAATTTTGTCGGTATTCTGGGCCTTTGTTGTATTGTACAGACAAAGAATAAAATGATGTTTGCTACTCTAAAGAGCTTGCAGGCTGGTTTTCCGGTGAGGTAAAGTAGGTGGATTCACTTGAAGCTTTTATGTTTTAAAATGTTCTCTTCTTGTCTTTTTTTCTCCTGTTTTTCTCTGTGGCAGTTACAATAAATCTCTTAAACTTTTGGCTCAGATGTGATACTGGTTTGGTGATGTGTTTTGATTTTGTATTCTTATACTTTTCCTTTTCTGAGCAAAAGACTGCTCCTTGGGACAAGTCTCATCCTGTAGTCTAGCTGGTGCTGGTGTTCAGTTCATACCTGCCTGTTAACTCTGACTTTCTTTGAGTCTATGCTTATTACTGTCCTCACTTTCACACATCTCTTTACTGTGACAAGTTGTGTTATTTCTGCACTGTCTTGTCTTCTATATGCTAGGGGAGGAATGGAAAAACAAATAAATCAGGCATGCTTAGCACGCTGATGATGGTGTAGTGTTTGTGTGCTAACTTGAGTGGGCACCTAAGCGTTCTTTCAGCTATCAAAATACTTAAGGTTCTTCTGTATATCATGTTTCAAATTCTGGTAATTTTTCATAAGGCTGTGGCTCAGCAATGCTTAAACATGAAAATTCATTTAAAAACTTAATCATATATGGCTTCAAGGTGTAGCTCCCCAGTGTTCCAGTGACTCTTTCGGCACACGCTAGGAGTTATTTGTCACTTGGTTTGCTCTTGACTTTCCAGCAAGGCTCTGCCTGGTTTTCAGCAATGACTCTTTTTATTGGGTGTTTCCTTTCCATGTTAACATGATGCTAGGGAAAGCTCAAGGTAGCTGAGGTGCACACCAGCCACCATGAAGACCCAGCTGCACAAGCCTGCCCAAAGCCCTTCAACGTGGACCTGAGTTTGGAGCCCATTGTCCGTCCCAGTGCCACTGCAGCTGGCAGTGGTGGTAGTCTAAGTCAGAGGCAGTTTGATTTGCCTGCCTGTCTCACCCCTGACGGCAATAGCCCTGTGCTTTCATAATGCATCTCTGGGGATGGAGGGGAAATCACAGAAATCCAAATACAGTAAACACGCTAGAAGAATAGCAACAAGATTTTTTTTTTTTCTTGTTTTCTCTGTGTTTTTTTTATTTTTTTTTGGAGAGGGTGTAATTCAAAGGGATGTAATAAGCTTTTGGTGACTCTTGGGACCTTTTCTTTTTTTTGTTTGAGCTGCACATGAAACCTTTGTCTTCTAATCCAAAGCAGAGGATGTCTTTGCATTCCCCTTGTAATTGCTGTCTCAGCCTCGCGAGTGCAGATGGGGCTCTCTGCAGCCTGGGGTGGGCAGTCTGTGCAGTGTAGACCCCTCGGCTCTATCTGCAGCCTGATCTGTGCTCATTAGATCAGGGCAGCCTACCAGGAGAGCTGAGCTGGGCTGTACAAATGCTGCACCCTACCAGGCAGGACATGGGAAGGTAAATGTATGGAAAAGATAAACTTTCAAGTGGCTTTTTTCCACCTGGCAAGGTGGGGGCATTTTTCATAGCTAAGCTGAGAAGCTGATTTCAAGGTCAGTATGAACATGAAGCATCATATGATTTTATTTTATATAAATATATATAC
>VZZY01002253.1:0-12068 GCA_013400335.1 Eurystomus gularis
CACCTCATTATCTAAATACCACAGTTTGTCCTCCTGTATCTCCTGAAAATGGCAGCCTTTACAGTGTGATGTGAAAATTTCTGACTTAAGAAAGCATAATTCCAGTTGGCAAGTTGTCATGATTGTGTATTCATGTTCACTCATGTAGCATTCATGCTTTGGTAATGCAGTGTGTAAATCTCATTCTGTTAACAAGTTTCCTGCATACTACAATAGCGTCCTATTATAGATTCATTAGCTATGATATGAAATTCTCATTGCAATCACTGACATTGGTAAAAGATGGTCAAATTGTTCATTTTTATGGGTAACTCACTGCTTTCTCCAGTTGTGCAGATTCTGTTAGTATTGATACCCTCTCAAATTTGTCTGTTTAATTCTTCTTTCTCTACTTGGTCTTTGGTTTTCCTGTGACCCAGTGCTTTTTGATGATTTGATTTGAGCCTCAAACACAACACCTACAGTGGTGGAAAATTCTTTACAGGACATGCTTTCTTGCCCTTCTGTGCTTGCGAAACCTGCATAGTAACTCACAATCCCTGCAACACACAAAGAATCAAACTTGCTGGCTTTTGATTGGCTGCTACAGTGACCCTTAGTAGAGCACGGTTTCAGGGCAGGCGGACATATGTCAGCTTTATACCAGGAAGGGTGGCATTCCTTCCCCAGTACTGTACCAGGATATACTCCTGGAAGACTCGCAATCACAGCAGGAACCGTTTTCCTCTTGTTTAAGTACTGTAAAGGAGAACTTCACAATGAGCCGATACACAGTTTACTGGAGGGAGGTTGTTTGAAATTCTTCTGGAAACGTGTTTTAGCTACCATGATTCATAGCCAAAGACCCATTTTATGGATGGTGTCTTGTACTAGTAAACATTGCTCGTTTATTCCAAGTGGCAGATCAGACTTTTTCAGCAGCCAAGCATTTAGAACACCATAGCTGAAAGAGTAGCCAAAGCATGGGAGTGTAATAACAGCATTACAGGTATCTTTATTTCTTTTGCACAAAGCACTCATACTACACAGTTATGCTATGAAGAAACCGAGTTCTTTGTAATGACAGTTTTATTGAAGGAAAGCTTTCAGAATGACTATACTAGAAATCCTATTAAAGTGCCATTCATTAAACCATTAAAGCACTCATTAAAACTGTTAGTAAAGACTTGTTATTCATGAGTTATTGGTCTTTCACACATCTGAAATGTGTCTGCCAATACCACTCTCATCTTTGTTCCAGTGTGGCTATTAAGTCTGAGGAAATATAGATTAACTTTATTTTACCAAAACAGTGCTTTGTGAGAGGACAGTAAGGCCACAAAGTGGTTCAGATTGGTAAGAAAAACAGGAAAGATTGAAGTTCAGTCCATTTGCCTGGTTTTGACATAATTTTTGTTAACTATGTCTGCATGTGGGCCTAAATATTAATCACTGAATTACATCATCTGGCAAAAGAATTGAATGAGAAACACAGTATGCTGCTGTGATGAACATATCCTCATCTACTTCTACAAATAGCTGAGAGAGAAAGCTGCTGTTTGATTTTTGTCTTGTATCAAAAAGCAGCTTAGATCACTTAAACAGTAAGAAGTGAAAAGGGGAAAATTAATACTGAACAGTTGAAGTTAAGATTTAAATCTAAAGTGTTCGTAATAATCTATAAATTCACATTAGCAATAGGTATAATATAGAGCAGAAGCTCTTTCTTAAAATGGATAAGGGCCTACTTAGACCATTATTTTCTATGTGCAACTGTATATGTAAAAATGCACCTTAAACTTTACATTTGCAAGTAGTTGCAATTGTGAATAGATTGTCTTTTTAATTTATGTGCATCCTTTTTATTTTTTATATGGCAAAGGCCGAGTCCTGTGGTTCAGTCTCAAAACTAGCAGCATGTTAGTCCGTTATTTATTCTGTTATTTTCTAGAGGCATAACACATATCTTATATATACAATATATGAATATGACTCTACTCTTCCCAGTACTGAGGGAAATGAGGTCCAAATTCTTTCTCTTCATCTTAAATGAAGTAAATAGAACCTAGCAGTAAAAATAAAAATATTTGTGTTTTTAAATGAAGCAGTGCTTAGCTGTTTCAAAATTGTATCAGCCATCCACCTCTGAGGATAGGAAAACATTACTGTGATGACACTGAATTGTCAGAAAATTAAATAAAAATTTTACAGAGTAGAATTTTACTACTTGCTTTATTGATAAATAGGATTTTCACTGTGTAGTCAGAAAAAAATAATGTTTTTGCTGGAGAGCAACCAAGGGCTAATATTGGAAGGATCAGGTTGCTATGTTTATATTTAAGCATAGCACAGAAGTGATGTCTGCTTTTGCAAGTGATAGAATACCAATTAGATGATGGATAGCAATATTGCTTTTATTAAAAAAGAATCTTTGTGGATGACAAACTTCATGTGGAAATTAAAAGAAATTAGATTCATTCAAAGCTGCAAGCCGTTTAAGAACATCTTTTGAACTGTTAGTAAAACACATAGAGATACAACTCAAGTGAATCATATCCAAACCAGAAGTAACATTTTCATGGCCTTCATCATGCTGCCAAACATTTCATTTCTTCCTCATTTCTCTAAAAATCCCCATTTCATTTCTTCTTGAGGGAGGAGCTGCCACATACTCTGTCTCAGGTATTCTAGGTAAAGCAGTATTTAAAGGGTGAGCCAGAACGTGAACCATCACACTCCTCTGCTCAGCAGATCTTAGCTATTTTATGCAAGGGATCTCATCCACCCCGAACTTTAGAGGACTGTAATGAAAGTTAGCAAAATTCAGGAAAATTAGTAACTGTTGCAAAAGTTAATTGAATCTAGAGTATTAGTAGACAGGGTAAGGTACTGCAACTTGGTTTCCTAAACAGAAATGCTGGGGTATTCTAAGACCACTCTGCCAGTCAACCTGGCAAAGTGATTTTTTTTAGTATCCTCAAGAAAGAAGCAAATTTATTTTCTGCATGTTACATAACTAAGTTGTATGGGATATGTAAAGGTGTATAAGATTGAAGCAGTTTTTTGATTGTCCAAATAGTAATTTTTAATGTAAGGGATGAATTGTAATAGATCACACTAATTCATTTTGCACATATTCATTGTTGGATAATACCTACTCTAATAGAGTACAGGTCATATTTCATTTCCATTAACACAAAATGGACTCATAGCTGTTTTAACCCTGAGAGGGGTCAGTATAAGTGATTTAAAAGTCATGGCTTGATACTGTAGTGGCAGTATGGGGCCTCTAACTTGGGCTTTGTTGCTAGTCCACTCATGGGAAGTGAACATGGTGAACTGCCACATCTAGGCTTATCTGTGTCGTTACAGCAACCTGGCATAGGGAGCGGCCGATTTTCACTAGAATTAAGCAAAGGGCGTGAACCGCAAATCATGGTTGCATAACATGTTAATGATACAATTTTGAGGTCCCTAATGTTACAGAAAGGGAAAGTAAGAGTACATGATTAATTGTGTCTTCTCAGTGTGAAATGACCTTTCAAACAGCCACTACAACAGTGGGCATAAGCAGGTACCATCTGTTATATATTTTGTATTTACACAGCTGTATGTATAACTCAGTCACAGAGGTAACAGTAAGTAGTAGAGCCTGCTGTCTTCCTGCTGGTGAAGGATGAAGTATCATGGAACAAGCTTAAGTAACTACATCCTGGAACATGAAGGAAACGGGAAATAAACTGTGATTTTAGGACTACGTAATCATGTGTATAAATAAGAGATCATTAAAATTTTGAATATGCCTGAATTTCTGTCTTACTTATGACTCAAGGAAATAAAAATCAAGTCTTTTTATGTTGTCCCTGGGTGTTATGCAGTTATCCCTGAGCAACAATGGTATCATGTGTTGGTCTGGCATCAAAATAAGAGAACAGAAACTGCTTTTCTTATGGAAAACTTCTTCTGGAACATTTGGAGTTTATTTAGTAAACAGAACATTGAATTGCTTGAACATGTGCACTTAGTAATAGAGGAAGACAATATGTATTCCACTTCATCCCAGTGTTTTTGAGATTTTTTTTCATTCTCTATTATGCTAGAACCCCTCACTTGCCAAACTGAGTAAAGAAAAGATGGATAGCATACCCTTGCCTTTCTGGAGGAAAAGGCTTACATTTGAAAAGCTTATGGTTTAAATGCCTAATGGAAATTTCAGATGCATAAATGCAAGATACTTTATATATCATGATTTAATATGTTACGGTGTGTCCTGAAGTCCTAATTTTTTGTCAAAAGCAAAATATTTCCAGAGCAAACTGTGGGAGCATATGTTTTGTAATCATTATGAATACAAGTACACAGTCCTCAGCTAAAAGTTCCCTTTTCTTCTCTTTCAAAGTCTATTGATCCTGGTCAGCAGTTCACATGGGAACACTCTAACCTGGAAGTAAACAAACCAAAGAATAGATACGCAAATGTGATTGCATATGACCATTCTCGTGTTCTACTCTCAGCAATAGAAGGTAAGGAGGCCTTTAAACTAAAACTAATTAAATCCTAAAATCCAGTGTAATTTTATCTCCTGATATCTTTGTGTAATAATATAAAGAAGTGTTGAAGTACTCCCAGTAAATTCTTATAATGACAATCCTTTTCTGATGCTCATTTTCAGTAATTCATGATGAAAATGCACTAAAATTGACAGTCTTATAGTAGTACTAAATGCATCAGGTCCCTGTTTGTATCAGCATGTTATCTAAAGTAAATTATCACTGCTGTCTGCTTATACTAATTCTAGAAAGTAAATATAGCAGGAGCCATGCATGAATTGAGGTTTTTGTTGATCAATGACATTATCAACATATCTGATAATTGAGTTTCAGTTGCCAAATCCCAAATGTGGGAAAACAGTCAGTTCGACTTTATCTTCTCAGGGAGAATTTTGAGAACTCTCCATTAAAGCTTCCTTTTTTTTCTCCTTTTCTATTTATAATCTGAAAATTAAACGGAAGTGTTTAAACAAATGCCCACATGCAGACACTGTTGCAACCTCAGTATTTCTTTGCCACAAGATTGGCAGAGGGGTATAATGAGAGCTCTCCATTATAGCTTTGTTTGTCAAAAAGCTTTCCAAAACTTGAACATTTTAGAGTTCTAACTTAGGCAAACCGTCCAAGATGATCAGCCCTGGGTATTGTTCGCTTTTACCTAGTGCTAAAGCAACAGGAAGCACTGGTTTTCACTCAGAGGATTTCTTTTCTTACCAGTTCTGCCTTGCCATTAACCTGCTTCCTCGGGTGAAGACAGATTTTTAGTTTATTCAATATTTTTGACAGTCAAGTGTTAACGAGGGCCAGAACATTATTGAATATATATTTAAATGAAATAATATAAATTAAAATAAGATTTGCCTTTAGTAACTCTGACAGGGCTTGCATATGATATATAAGCTGTAGTGTGCTATTTTCAATATCATAATTATTTTAGTTCTGTTATGCTACGAGTTAAACTGCAACATGTTTTAGTTTACAGTTATAAACAGCTTCTTATCTTTGACTGCTCCAGAACTGAATACACTGGATACAGGAGAGACAATATTTATAGGTGTAACACATTTTAGTGTTAGCTGCTTGGTGAAGAAAAAGGCAATCCTTCTAACTGAAGTTTAGATCCTCCCGTATTTAGTGCAGCTACATACCCTGGGCTTGATAACACAGATAAGAGCTTCTCAGATGTATTAGAAAATTTAAATTATTGCCTTGAAGAATTTGTATATGATAATCTGCTTCTGTTTGTTCCACTTCTGAGGCTCACAGATGAGACTTTTTTGTAATGTCACTTATAATTTTTCACATTGCCTTGTAGAGGAATATGGCTATATAGAAACCTGCCACTACCTGGTAGAAACTACTGATATCAACACTGAAGAGAGAGTATTTTAATTGGCATTGTATGTGATGTAATTCAAGAGAAATATCCCTTTCTGTGTCACTGGTCCAGACAAGAGAACAAGAACGTGGTCAGGAAAGGCCAGGAACAGCAACTGGACAGTCCTGAATTGTTACCTAAAGTTCTTTGCAAGAAAATGTTTAACTCAGAAATAAGTCTATTTGAGAGAAGACTCAAGATTTTCACAGGATTCTGTTTGGAAAAAAAGAGTTGTGTCATGGAAGGAAGAAAGAGAGGAAAAAGTCTAATTGCAAATAATTTTTTTTGTGAATTTTTAAGTCTGGGCTTAAAGAGTTCTATGAGGTTCCTTTTCATCTAAATGACCCATGAAATTTGGTTCCTTTAGAGGAAATGAACGTATTCAGAGAATGAGAAGAAATTTAAGTGGCAAACCAGAAAACATTAGTCAAATTAATTAAAAGTATCAAATTACATGTACATTAGATTTCTTTTAAAATTATACTAAATATATGAAAAAATCTACTTTGTAACTGTAGGAAAAGATTGAGTATTTAAGGAGAAGGGCCAACACACAGTTAATCTGTAATGTTTGACTACTTTTTAAAGTAAGAAGTACTACAATGAGCCTAAAATTTCTAACCCTGTGATAGTTAATGACCCTAACAAAGAAGAATGCTGTAGNAAAACCTCAAAGGGGATTTTGACCCATTTGGTAATTTGCATAATTTTAAGTATTTTCTCAGTCTTCAGTTTATGGGGGAAAAAGTAACATAAATAAAATATTAAATGCCTTTTTCTGCATTGATAATTTGTTTTGGCAACAGTGAAAAATTAGTATTTAATTATCCTTTTAAATTCGCTACCTTCCCCCCGGGAAACCATTTTACATGTTTGTGTTTCTGAAATTTGTGTGTGCACCTTCCCAAGTTTAAGACATTGGCCTTAGCATTTGATAATAAGTGCTTCTCTCTCAAGTTTTAAGTAAATATTCCTGCAATTAAAATATGCAATCTGCCTAGCATTTTAAGTAGTTGACAGCTGCATTTGTTTTCATGCTACCAGGGAAATCAATGCTTTGAATATTGCTTTAAAAAAATAATTCGCTTTTACCTGAGTCACTATACAAGTTGATCAGGACTACATCACGTTTTGTTTCAACCATGTAAAGTATATTTGGTTAGATTTTACATATAGACCTTATCTGCGGTTCTTTGACAGACAAAAGAAGACTATCAGTGAGGTCTGAATAGTAACTGTGCTGTTTCTAAGAAGAACTCCATTCTACACCTAGGCGCATGGTCCCTGTTTAAGAGCAAATATATGAACTAGAAACTAAGCATCTGCCAAACTGTAATCCTACACTGATGGTCACCTTGCCTCTTGATGGCAAGGCACAAATGTGGAATGCCATAACTGCAGCTCTAGAATGGGGCACGAGGCTTGTTTTGTTTGGTTGCCCATCTCTGACTGTAACCAATAGAAAGCGATTCCGAGAAAGTCTTAAGAAGCATGTAGTAGAGATTTGAAATTACTTATTTCCACCCATTGATAATATCAAGTTGTTAAAAATTGCATTAGCCATGAAACACAAGGATAATGCTTTCAAAGTGTTTAATAGCTTTTGTAACTTTTGTTATGCATATTCAAACCTGGTTTTGAATCTTTGCTGCATTCATGGCTTCTGTAATTGTATATAGCATGGAGATGGACTCTCAGAATTTTACAGTATAATGTAAGAATTTTATAATGTAGTTGTCGCTGTCAGGCGCAAACGTCCGTGAACCGCCTCTCCAAGGGGAATTGAGGGCAAAATGAGATACCTCCCCACCAGGTGTAGGCAATCACTGAGGCCAGCGAGTATTTAACAGGTTTATTACCAAATATATATTCAAATAAAACCATGCCTACACTGCGGAAATATTATGATACTAAGGGACTCCAATGCCACGCCCACCCACTCACTTCCCCTTTTTTCCATCGCTGGGTTGACAAGACATTTCACCACCATGTGGTCTGGGTCTTGGACCCTCACAGTAGTGAAGTTTATTGTATGCATATAAGTGAACTTGAGGGCAGGATTTACTGATAAAAAGAGAAATAGATCAAGTTAAAACAGCTAGATCTATGATCTTAAACCTCTAAGGAGTAAATAAAATTGTGGGAAAAAAAGTGATTAAACATTCTGCATTTTAAGAAGTATTGCCAGTTCTTTTAGGAGACATCCAAGAATAAAAGTCTGCCATATGTGACATGGATTTGCATAATGCTACTGATTTTAAAAAAATTTTAAAAATAATATCTGTCATATTTCAGCAGTGTAATTTTTGTGTGATGGGAAATTTAGTGGTGTTAGAATGCTGCTAAAGCTGCAAGTATCTGACTGTAATATAAATGGTCAAGAGAAAAAGGCAAGATACTACTGATATTTTTATTTGTCTCATTGTCCATTACTAGTAAATTATCATCAAGTGTGTAAGCCATCATTTCTAGATTTAGGAAGTATTCTGGTCAATATAAATTATTGAACATCCACTGAACAGTCTTGTAATTCAATATATCAATAGTTCAAATTATTTGCACTCTCTAACACTGCATATGTACTGCATTTTGCTAACAATATATAATTACACATTTAAAGTAATGGTATGCCCCTTCCCCCTGCATGACTGGAGTGCCTTAAAGACAAGGAAAGTATTTCAGTGATGAGGTAACAGGGCACAGAATAATCAGTGAAGTAGGCTTGACAGAGTAGACTTCATGGTTGCTGTCTCAATGCCAAGACAAGTTGTAGGCATATAATTTTGGCCTATAGATCTACTTATGGTATTATATGGTTATAACTTAGCAACAAAAATTTTGTCATTCTTGATACCATTTAAATCAGTTCAGAACTGTTCTGACTTTTTCCTGTATACATACTTACACTGTCCATGGAGAAAAGCTTCAACAAAACATCCAGTGTGGCTTCGTTCTGGAATGGATAATGAAGATTTGGCACCTCACAATTTACTGTGGACATACTGACTTATACTGAAACTGGCTTTTGCAGTAATTATCACCCAGAAATCACTTCATTTCATATTAGTAGAAGCACTCATCAGCCATTGCAGTGCATCATTAGAGATATAAGTTAGTATTTCTATCCAAAAGTCTCCTTTGATAGATACTTTGGTGTTACTCAGTCTTAAAGAGTTGGAGAATCACTAAATCAAGTTTCAGACAGCTGTAAAGTAATCACAGTATGATGACTTCACATTGGATTTCAGTATCTGCTTTACCGTATCGTGCAACACACAGCTATATCAGTGTGTTGTGGCCAGTGTGCTGGCACAATGCTGTTATCTTTGTCTCTGAGAAAATGCACTGAACAATCTGTTTACTTTCATTCTGTACCTTTTCTTAATACTATCCAACTTTTAAAACAAAACAAAACCGAACCGATCCAACATTCATTTCTTGTTTTTAACAGAGCTCCTCCTGTTTCCCAGACTGGTTTTCTACTATTCGCCTTCCAAGTTTCTCATCTTGCCTGCAGATCTTCAGCTCCTAGTTCTTAGTTTCTATCCCTTCACATAACCTTTTTCACATTTTTCTTGCCTTTTTCTCCTTTCAAATATTTGTCTTCTGTCCTCTACACAGTCCCTTTCTTTGCCCTGCTTAATTGTGCATCTTCTGCCCACCTCTTTTTTACATCGCGTTTTTTTCATAATTCTCTATAATTCAACAGTTCACTTTGAGACTCAGCATCTTTCATGCTTTCCCTCTTCAGTAGACCTTCATAGTCCTAATAATCCATCCACAATCGAGCAATCTATAGGTTTTCTTTTTCTGACATTTTTCTTTCCATCATACCTTAAATTGTTAGGATGATATTAGTGAATTTTCCTCAGTCTTTGTAAAAAGCTTCCATTTTACCAATATTCATATACTACAGTAACTGGTCTTGTACTGCTTCATTTTTCAGTGAGTTCTTACAGTACAGATTTGTGCTTAGACCATTTGAATTTGATAATATGCCTCACTATATATAGATTTCATGTTACAAGAAATTCCATGTAAACAGGTTTTACTGGCACCTAGTAAGTGCTTGAGTTCATTTTTGCTCTGACATAGGTCAAAACATCAATCACTGATTTAAACCAATTGTACAGCTTCATCAGCATTTTGAGTTCATCATTGCATTTTTCCAACTTGTTTACAAGCATGACAGAATTTAATCCTATTCCTTCACACTGTTTATGACTAACAGCACATCTCTTAGGGAAGCAACACATAAACAACAGTTTATAGTTTAATTTGTTTTAAATAGAAAGGCTGTTCAGTACTAGCCTTTGTAAAGGCTTGAAATAATTTAATGATTTGATTTCAGTTAGTGAATAACATGTGAATTCTAATTAAAATTATTTACGACTATAGCTGTCTTTAGGAAATCAAGTGAATAATTCTGAGGTCTATGTTATTAGTCTTGTGGATCTGAGTCTATGTTGCAGCAAGCGGTATTGTCATCTCCATTAATGAGTACAGTCTCAGCATAAAGTGGGAGCTATAGAGTTCATTTTTAAAAAATCTTTTGCACTTTAATTGTGGCATTGGCTAATTTTGTTTCATTGCTCATTCACTCTTACTCTGTAAAGTCTGGACTGCATTGTTCTCTTGAGATATTTGAAAATGGGATGACTTTTATGCTCAACTACTCATCTGATTCTTCTCCCATCGTGCTCAATTGCTGTCTGGCAGAATAAAGAGATTGCAGACTCTGGTCATTCATCAACATAGTTGAAAAGGCTACTAGAAAATAGTTATGGTAGAATCATGATCCAAAAGCGTAGTCTTTAGCTGACTTTTTGTTCAGTAACTGTGTTTCCGCCTTCATGAAACTTGTAAAAGTCAGGTTATAGTGAGTGGATTACCCTAAATTTATACTTCAGATATGCTGTTCTAAATCTGCAGTAAACCACACTGACGCCAATAGAGTTAATTAAGGTTCATATCAACATTACTGAAGGCAGAATTTGATTGCTTTATCACCTTATTCACCCATGTTTTTACAGAATAACTGACCTCTCTTAAGTAATAAATAAGAATTTAAGTAACGATCGCAATTGTTGCTGTGTTTGTAGATATGTTGCCTTCAAGCTATGGCAGCTAACAAAGGTTTGCAGGATTTCATTGTACTGCAGTCGCACTAGTTGTCATTTGATTGTTTTTGCTCTAGTAGACTTGACAGAGAATTGCTCAGCTTTCTCAGCTGAGAATGAGGTTATGGCCAGAAAAGTCATTACAGAAAGTGACATTTTAATATTTAGATTTATATGCCTTTGATAATTGTTTCTGCTTGGTCAGTGTAGATATTTACAGATGTTCAGGTTTTGTATATGTTATTTTTAAACTGCACATGCTTCATTAGGCCTCTTATGATGACGCACCTTCCCTAGAGGGTTTAAGTTTAGGCATTGTGGGGACATAGCTGACGAAGCAAAAAATAGTGTGGCACAGTGAGAGATAGAAAGAGAGAGTGAGAAAATGGTATTACAGAATACCAAAGGATTTTGGAATAGGATGTGAAACTGAGGTCATGCATGATAACGGTGATGAAAAGAGACTCAGTGTGAGAAATGAGTATAATACTTGAAGGGACTGTGAGAATGGATGGAGGAAAAAGAAAACACCTAATGGATACGGTGGATGAGAAAGACAACAGAGCTGAGCATTGTGAATCCTATTGTTCTCTTGAGCTCAGTAGAGATATAACCCTATAGAATACTGTATTCTGGTAGGAATCTGGTAGAGATAAGCCCTGAAAATCTTCTCACAGTGCAAAGTGTTGGAGCAGCACCTAGTTATTCTTGAAACTGGATTAGTTAGGTCACTAACAGGTCCTGTGGTAAATGGACTTTCCTATCCATGTCCCAGCCACATCGTTTTCATGCAGCATGAAGCTGAGTTGGCTTGTAAAAGGATTTTACTGTCTAAATAACATACAGGACTTTTTGTATCCTCTTGATAGAGGGGAAGTGGAGAAATAGAGTGGAAATTTCCACTTTAACCTAGCTGGAAAAAAATCCTTTTTGCAAATATCAGTAATTGTTAATCTTAATACATTCTTACTTGCCTCTGTGATCAAGGAAGGTATAATCTGGAAGCTTTTCTTCATTCTAATTTAAAGCATTAGAATTTAT
>VZZY01002267.1:0-13973 GCA_013400335.1 Eurystomus gularis
CTTTTACTAAACCAACACAATAGATATGTTCTATCTCTTCTTTCTACTAAGAGTTAAGAGGTCAGAATATTTCCTCATAGACTTGTAGCTTCATTTATTAAGTAAAATACATTATTTCATACCCACATTGGGAAGAATTGTTGGCATTGAGAGACTTCTAAACAAAACACAGGGTTCAGGAACTTTGCATTATTATCACCAAGGTCAGCTGTGAGCAAATATTATCTGCCATGGGGTGAACCCATGTTGTAAGAAATTCTGTTCTTCCATACCAATAAGGTAGCATATCTAACCTGAAGCTTGCAAGTCTACTCCCGTCACTTAAAAAAAACTCCAGTGAGGCACAAAGACTGATGTTACCCTTGCTTTGGAAGGCGCTACACATTTTACCATGGCCCAATGCTAGAAAAGCATAAGAACAACCACAGGTCCTTTACCTACAAAATTTTTAAAAAGGTTACTTAATTACTTGAACCAGTTTAGTCATAAGTCAATAATGTGATGATATCCCAGAAGCTTTGGGTTGCTCTCCCTTAGCCTGAGGATATGCAGATATGCTTCTTGTTCAAATTCAAGTGAATTTGAATTCTCCTTTAATTCATGAGAAAAAAACCAGCAAGCTAGCCAAGACCATCATGATACTTCATGGCTTCTAAAAAACAGATCCAAGAGCTGCTGAAGTTTACCGTCAAGGCTTTTAAATTAGGATGATCCAATTCCCTTTAAAAATACATTTTCTTTATGTTTCAGCTGGAAAGTGAGGTATTATAAAAGGACAAAAGTTAATAAAGCCTTGACTGACATTCAGGTTGAACCTTAGTTAAATTATATACAGAGATATTACCTTTCAGAGAAAATAAAAAGGTATTGCTGACACTGATATATCAGAGCCAAAGCTGCCAAAGTCCTTGAACTGATGGGATGCTTGATACTGCTCAAATGAGGGAACAGAAATTACAAATGGCCAACACTTGCTGCATTACTGGGATTCTGGGGGACCTCCTTGTCTTTGACTACCATAAAGCTCACTTTTCAGCAGGGAGCTATGCAGCTTTTTTCCTAGATTTTCAGGGTTTTTTCAGGCTTGGTTTTCTCTTGGGTTAATGTCAGCATGAGCAAACTGCTGAAGCTGGTGCAGTGGAAGCCACGACCATGTGTGACTGGAATGAAGTAAGCAGATAGGTTTGCATTAGCCCTCCTCATTTGGCTGTATCCTTAAATGAGGAGAAAGAAGGAGGACAAACAACAGAAGAGATTCAAAGACACAATAATTCCCTTTAAAAATACATTTTCCTAAGTGCTAATGTAACAAAACAACAACAAAAGATGAAAACATGAGAAACCAAAATTGAAATTAATGACAAACTTTACAACATATTCCTTTCATCCTCATACTAATAATAGAGAATGTAAAGCTCATTAGCAATTCTTTGTAGGATAGGAGTCATAAGTACACAGAAGAGTTAAAAAGGATAGCCTTTCCTCTCTTTTTGCTCTTTTGCTCTTTAAATGCATCCAGTACATGGCAACACTTTAATGTGCTTAGAAAAAGGGCAAGAGAGGTCTCTGCTACTAGGAGACTGAGAAGGAAATTGTCACTTTCTACTCTTAAGTGACAATTTTGTAAATTCTAGATATGACAGTAGCAATCGAAAAAGTAAATTATGGCAAGGGGGAGGTTGTTGGTGATGGGGAAGGGTTTGATACAGAAGGAGTACCACACCCTCAGTTACAGAGGTTTGGTCAGGAATTTAGTGGAGCTTCTATAATGCACTTCTTCAGAACAATAGTAGCATCTAGTGGATGTGGGGGGAAACATCCACAGCAGGATCTTGCAGCTCTGCATTCATGATTAGGAATGGAAAGAGATTTAAGGAGAAAATAAGGCTATAGAATAAAAGACTGGTTTGGGTTGCAAAGGACCTTTAAAAGTCATCTATTCCAACCTCCCTGCAGTGAGCAGGGACATCTGCAACTACAGCAGGTTGCTCAGAGCCCTGTCCAATCTCACCTGGAATGGTTCCAGGGAGGGGGCATCAACCACCTCTCTGAGCAACCTGGGCCAGGGTCTCACCACCGTCTCACTACCCTCAGTGTGAAAAATTTCTTCCTTCTTTCTAGTTTAATTCTCCCCACTTTTCATTTAAACGCATCACCTCTTGTCCTGTCACAACAGGCCCTGCTAAAAAGTCTGTTCCCATCTTTCTGAGAGATCCCCTTCAGATACTGGAAGGTTGCAAGCCCAACTCTCTCAGCCTGGCCTCACAGCAGAGGGGTTCNGCAACCCAGGATGCCATTGGCTTCTGGACTGTGAGTGTACATTGCCGGCTCACATCCAGCTTTTCACCCCCCAGAACCCCCAAGCCCTTCTCTCCAGGGATTCCTTTATCCCCACCCCACCTCCCTTTTAAAAAGATATGCGTACACTTAAACAGCCCTAGTCAAGCTCCACTGCCACTTTGCCAAGTTTGAATGAGATACATTGCCATTTCTCCTGGCAAGGGAGGAGAATTAACCACCCACATACCAAAAAACCCCACAGCAGGCAGGGAGAGGATGGTGGGCTGCAGGAAGGGAAAGCTTGGAGACATGCTAAAATTCAGTTTGCATGCACCCAGCTTCTGCACCAAAGTACTCAAACAAGTAGCTCACTGAATTGACAAAGTCCCAGTATGATGTTGCCTGTCCTGCAGAAGTATATGGGAAGCTCAATGCAAGACTTGTATCTTAACACTTCTAAGGCCATCATTGTACTTTTACATGATTTACTGCTATATTATTTGTGACAAAATAAGATTATTATAACTGACACAATGCACAGCTGTGTAAGCAGCATGACTCAGCATGTCACTGAGCTGTATGGTGCTAGACAAATATCTACCTCCTCAAAATCTACAGGAAAAGGCAATAAGCACATAGACAGGAGAGGGAAGAATCACCTCAAATTGTACAGGATGTCATAAAAGTCCTGAAATTAGAAATGCAGACTTCTGCCTTACTCTGAACACAGCTTGGTGGAGTGCTGGGCAGCTCAGGTCCCAAAGGCTATGTCTACACCAGGAAAGGAGCACAGCACAGCTTGAGGGACTTCTTTGAGCATGGCAGACAGTACATCTTTGTCAAGATGCTGTCCCCAGGGGAGCAGCAACTGAGCAGCAAACTCGCAACCTTCCTAAGAGGAAGCCAACTTTATTAATTGCTGTCTAATAGCATAGTCTGAAACCTTGGAAACTCGGGGAAGGGAAGCAAGATTAACTGTATTTCTCCATTCTCTTGGAGTCAGCAGTTCACAATGGGTGAGGCAATGCTCACCTCTCTCAGCTACCTGTTGAAGTCTCATCTGATGAGAAGAGGTGGAAAAAACATCGATTCTTGTAACAAAACGTCTGAAAGTTATCATTTGAAACAGGAAATTAGAACAAGAAGTGGATATTGGGAAATTGAAGGGTTTCACACTTGACTTTCTAAAATGTTAACAGTTTGGGTATTTTCATTAATAATTTTTTTTAAAAGATGTTTTGGTTTTTTACCTCAGAAGTACCTTTGATATCAGAGTCAGTTTTCATTAAAACTCAACAACGAGCTTGGCTGTACAATAAAACCTGTATCTTTCTGAATAGGAAGAAAAATTTCCTATTACCAGCCAAACAAAAATATTTGGCTGGAGCTGCAACCTAGTTTGAATGTCACTGTGCTAGAAGACATCTAATACAAGCGTCAAGAGGTCACCTTGTCCTCCTTTCATTTCTTATGTTTTTAGTAAAACTAGGAGCTCACTTTTTTCCCCCCATGACTCCCTTTTGAGAACCAGCATCCAGATATTTCAGATTCATCAGGGCTTCAGCACCAAAAATTCTCCCAGGGCCCTTATCTCAGGAAGATTTCAACCAATCCTTGTATGTTCCTTTACTGAAAGACTACCTAAATGTGCAGCTGTTATCACAACTTCTGCCCAGAGAGGGCTAAATCTCTGCTGAAAGCCAGTTGTCTCCAACCCTTTTGCTTCTCCTTGGCTACAATTTTAAAGGAAATTTCTACAACTGGACTTGTAGATTCTTTGCTGAAAGTGGTACAATCAGCTGGAATGAAATTCAGTCCAGCTAAAAGAATTTTGTTCAGTCCAAAGATCTAAATCGAAAAGATTTTCCACTGTCCACACTCAGTTGCTGAAAGGTATATAATACTCAATGTTATCACGAATATTCACACGTATTTTAAAGTTTAACACAGGATCAATCAAGATGTGAAGGCATCCCTCTAAGCCCTTCAGCACCCTTAGTATATTCAGGAGACAACCACCCTTTACAGCCAATATTTCCCAATTTGAAACCTAAATTTTCATGAAGCTTGTTATTTTTTTCTTTAATCTTCCAATTTTGCTCTTTACAGTCAAGTAGCTCCCTATTATCTGGTCTTGATGACAATCTTTACTAGGTTCTTTGAGGTGTTTCATCCTGGCCAGCCTTATAATTGCTCTGTTTTAGAGGAATGGGTCACAAATATTAACATTTTCAAGAATAGCTTCCTTTAACTATTACATTAGTGGTGAAATACCTAGTTCTAACAAACTACGTATACTGCTTTTTCTGTTTCTTCTGGAAGATCACAAAAAGGCTCTTTATCCATATTGTTGCATCCAGATTTTACAACAGCCTTCAAGGGCAGAAGACCTTACCAACACTCTACCTCATCTCTGTGACCAAGTAACACACCTGATACACAGGGCCAAGTATTTATTGATAGTCTTGACAGTCATACAAGAATTATTATTAGTTCAATTACATCAGCAGCAGTATCCACATTCCTCACCAGGAGGATTAGAATGTTGATAGTGGGATTTCTTCCTCTTCACTCTTGAGTCTGCATGGGTTCTTTTTATGAATTTCCTAATGGTTTGCCTATTTGCTCTCTCCTTGTTGGTGCATAAATTCCATGTTATATCATGTTGTACTGCATATGGTAGTTACTGTATGATGGATGCTTGCTCTTTGTTCTCTTTGTTGTACCTGAAAATCAGCTTTATCCTGTGTCCATGGTTACATCCTTTAAGTGCCAGTAATGAACACTCATGGTACATGTTTACAAGTAGTTACTATTTTGTGTCACACCCTCAGGGCCTCTGTAGCATCTCATGTTTGTATTTTGAGGCCCCTCTGCTATAATTGTCTAATTTTTGTGTGCTAATAAGTTATGAGCACAAGCTACTCGCACTTACATCCCTGTTCCAGGGTCACTGAATTGTGTACTCTAAAAATACTGATCCATTAGAAGGTACACAGACTTAGAGACACGCAGACACACTGCTCTGGTGGCCATTTACTAAAAATACCATAATACTTACATCTGTTTCACTGGAATACCCTCAAGACCTCTACAACATATTGGACTCCCACATTACTTGGAGACCTCATCACAGGAAGCTTCCTTCCTGCTGGTACCTCCTGGTGAAGAACTACAAGGAAAGCCACAGGCCTTAGAGGAAATAATGTATTTCTCTTATTTACACACAAAACCAACCATCTCTAAATTATTACAAGCAGCTCTTGATATTTAGTTTCCTTCAATCCTCTGGCAATTTAAGGCATCCTTTCTACTCCAGACCACACTCCAAATCTCTCAACCAACTGTAATTAACAGTTACCTGAAATTTTATTCAAAGATTTAAAGAACTAAATCTAAATAACTTAGCTTGCCCTCTCTGTGACAAATTTTGCAGGAATATCAGATTTGCGTTCATTTATTCTATTGCTCACTTGAGGTTTTTGCTCCACCTCCTTCTGCAAAGTTTCCAGCTCTGATAAGGGAAGCATCCAGAAGGATTGGTATCTGCCTCATATGTGTGTTAAGATGATTAACCATTTCTAGCAGCTTTTCCTGAAAACTGTATCCCATCTATGGTGGTCTTATGCTAATTCTTAAACACATAGAAGTATCATAGAATCATTTTAGTTGGAGAAGACTTTTATGATCATCCAGTCCAACCACAGCCCTACTCTACGAAGTTTGTTGCTAAACCATGTCCCTCAGCACCACATCAACACAACTTTTAAACACATTCAGGGATGTTGATTCAGCCACTGGCCTGGGCAGCCTGGGCCAGCCCTTGACAATCCCTTCAGTGAAAAAAAGTTTACTGTTGTCCAACCTAAACCTCCCCTGGCACAACTTGACACCATTTTCTCTTGTCCTATTACTTGTTACTTGTGAGAAGAGACCAGCACCCACCTCTCTACAACCTCCTTTAAGGGGGTTGCAGAACAATTATTATAGAACAGTTTGTGTTGGAAGGGACTTTAAAGATCATCTAGTTCCAATGCCATTGTCATCAGCAGGGACACCTCTCACTAGACCAGGTTGCCAGGGATGGAGCATCCACAATTTCCCTGAGCAACCTGTGCCATTGTCTCACCACCCTCACAGTGAAGAGCATCTTCCTAATTCCCAATCTCAATCTCCCCTCTTCCAGTTTAAAGCCATCACCCCTTGTCCTATCCCTACATGTCCTGGTAAATAGTCCCTCCCCAGCTTTCTTGTAGGCCCCCTTCAGATACTGAAAGGCCGCAAGAAGGTCTCCCCAGAGCCTTCTCTTCTCCAGGCTGAACAGCCCATCTCTCATTGAGAATTGTGAGCTGATTTTGCCAGGGGTCAAATGGACAGTGGGATTTGTTGCTTCTTGGTAGTTTCTCATTGTTCAGGAAGTCAGACCACCACAGTCTGGTTTCTCTCACCAGCTCAAAACAGATTAGGTATCCTCCCCCTCCCTCTACTCTTTTCCTGTCATCACTGGAAATATATTAGACTAGCTCTGAATAAGTGATTACTATTCTTTTTAAATTTCCCACAGGTAAGAAAAACCTCATTAAGTTTGCCACGCAAATGTTACCTCTGGGAATAAACTGGAAGTGACATTCAGAAATAGAAATCTGCTATGCCAGCCAGTGGGGCCCCATGAGACCAACCAGCTCTCACCTCAATATAATATACCTGCTCAAGCAGGGATGCCTGGGGATCCACTGCAAATATGCTGGGCCTGGGGAACTCCTGAGTACCAAGCTACCAAAAGAAAGGTGTCAATAACAGTGCTAAAGTTAAGGAATATCTGGAGTGAGAGACAGCAGGAAAAGTCTGCACACTTTTTTAGTTTCCACCAAAAAAAAAAATTAAATTGCATACTACAGTACACTAGCCAAGCAGGCTGCAAGTAAATACATTCCTGCACAGAGTTTCTCCACCGCCCCATCCACTGGGAAAGCAATAAAACTTTATATCACCTTGGAGGCAGCCTCAGGTACTTCATGCAAACCAGGGCCTGACTAATACAGCCTTGAAAGCAAAACTCCCAAACACTCCGTTTTAGGACCATCCAACTTAATATTCATGGTTCTTCAGCTGAAATGCTTTGCAGCCCTGAGGGACAATGTTTTACTTCTCTAGCTTTAAAGATAGATATAATATCTAGAAAAGGCTAAATTCTCTTTTACTATAAGAGCAATTTAGCAACTTAAATGTGCAAATGAGAATTTTTCCGACAGCATCTATATCCCCAGTATTCAGTGCAGGTCTTCCAGACCCCAAAGTGACTCATTAGCATCATTCCCATCTCAATCTCTCTAACTCCCTCCCACCAAAGAAATAAAAATGTACTTTTGAACAAAATGTTTTGAGCTGACATTACTGATAAAATAAAGATTTCTTAAGACTAATTCAGTTTGCTACATACAGCTTACTTGGACTACAGATCGTCTCTTTCAATGCTAATCTATCTGTTCTTATTTCTCGTTTGAAAATAGTGACCCATGGTCAAAACTGGGGTTAAGATTAGAAAAGGAAATTCATCGCATTTTCAGAGTGTTTTGTACATACGAATACATACATATGGACTTCCTGGGACACTTCCTTCAGATTTCAACTTTGCAAGATCAGATTAAAGCACTAATCAGTTGAACGGTCCTTTAAGCCACTTTCAGTTTTCCCTGATTTATCCCTTATAGGAATAAATTAGCGGAATAAAATTTCAGTCTATATTCATCCCAGAATATACACTCAGACTTACAAAAATCCCATATTGGCTAACTAATTTCCTCAGCCTCAACACAGACATTACACAATCTCTAGATTTACTTGAAATTTCTATTTCAAAATGTAGTTTTTGCATTCATGTAGCTTTTTAATCTCCATCTTCAATGATTATAATTAGTGATTTAATTTCAGCTTGTTTCCAGGCTACTATGAAACAGGAGAGAAGACAGAAACCACATTTTTGTTATTTTTAGCAAACTCAATTTCTACCTGTTTTTGTTTTCTTTCCCTTGTCTTTCTCCACCATTTCCCCCAGGAAAACTCAGTCATTTTATAGGTAAGGAAAAAAAACAAGGAGATTTGATGGAATAATTCCAATTTTATTGCTTATCACACAGGAGCTAGAGGAGGATAAAAATCAAATACTCAGAAACAAGATGCTGGAGACTTAGAAGCCTTATAAGTAGCTGAGCTGATAGACAGACACCTCTGAGCTTCCCGTCTCCTTCATCCAAGGAGAATACAGGTCCCTTGGACACCATATGAAAAAGGGGTGGCCCATATGATAATGTGGCTGAACAGACTGGTTCATCATGTTTTGCAGTTATACAAACTCTATCATCTTCGATACTTGGCTCAGATTACAGGAGGAAAGAAAATACATCACCCAAAGTGAGTAACAACCCCTTCGAGCTCCTTTCTGTCAATGAAAATTAGCCTGCAATTCACACATCAAAATTCAACTCCAAGCATAGTCCATTCACAGCAATTGTACTTTTATGGAATAAAGCTGGTCCCTATGACTGAGGCACTGGAAAACAGTAAGAGAACATTTTGTAGAGCTGACATTCATGATTACATGCTTAAAATAAAGCTCATTATTTGGTTGGGGAGGTGATGGGGGTGACAGAGATCACCCCTGTTTCCATTTTGAAAAAAGAAAATTTAAAAAATCATCAAGCCCTGGCACTTTATTCCCCAGTGTTTTGCTCCTGCCACACTGGTATTGCTGTCCTAGTTAATTTAGCTGTAATGAGAGTAAATGATCGACCACTCAGAGATGTACCGATTTCCAATTTTTAATGATTTCCTTCTTAATGATTGTACTGGCTCTGGGCATAATAGAGCAAAGTTCTGCTAAAGTCTTCTGAAAGGAGAAAAAAGCCCCAAAATAGCAATGCAGTCACTACAAGCTGTACCAAGAGGAAAGCATCATCTCACAGAGTCTTCTTCAGAGGTGGTCTGCTGAACCTGAATGCCACCACCACGAGGAACACAGCTTCTCTGAGCCCCTCAGCAGATGAAGCCCTGCAGTTTGCTGACCACTTGCATGCAGGGAGTGGTGATTGACCTCTCTGATGGCAGGGTGTAGGGTATCAGGGCAAATATGGGAAAATAATTACACTAGATTTTCACTGGTGCAGTTTAATCCCATTAATATTTTACTTTGCCTTCACTACCTAGACTTCCCACCCTGCTTTTAAAATACTTGTAGGCCTTGCTCCATTCCTTTAAAACTTTCTATTGCTTCTTTTAACAATTTCTTAACACCTGATTAAGATCGACTAATATGAAAGAATATCCTCATGCTTTTCCAAACCGTCCCACAGCCCTATAAACTCATGTTATTAGTTGTTCTAATGGAGAGAGCTGTTCTCTCTCCACCTCCTGGCAATTAATGCTGTCTCCCCCATCTAAAGCCAAGCTGCAAATAAAGAGGAACATAAAAATGTCAAAGCCACATCCATCACAAAACACAGCACCCCTTGTTGCTGGAATTTACAGACTGCTTTTTTGTTTTATCATTTTATCTCCCTTTACCGGCAAAAATCAGTTAATCCTGGATGGCATCATAAAACTTGCAAACAGAGGTAGACCATAAGTCAACAAGTCATTCCTCAAGCTTTGCAGCACAAATCCTTGTTGTAAAAAGCAGCAGCACTTAACTCCTTCCATTTCTGCTCCTCTTTCAAGGACTGGAAGCAGGCTAAAAAACTGTTATTTATCTAATTAGCACCACTCTTCATGCTGCAATTCCTGCCCTTTAAAGGTAGAAAGTGGCCTGAAGGCACAACTTAAATGTACTTCACTGACTAATTAGTTTTAGAGCAGGAGGTGAACCTGTTTGATGAGAAGGTGCAAAGGATGATGACATTGGAGGGCTCAGATACTGCAGTGACTTAGATACTGCAGGCATAGAGTAGGAATGTTCATTTTAAGCTGAAGGGCTCACCTTCCATCCCACCCGTGGTTACACAGATCTCCTTCATTTGTAATTCCTCAGATAACACCAAGAATCACTCAAGCACTCAACATTAAGGAACTAATGAATGAGATTTTCATCCAAATGTTAAAGCATAATCCCAAGGGAAAGTCATCACCATCTGCTCCATCTTCTCTCCACATGCCACCAGCGGTTCACAGACCATCCTGTAAAACCCTCCAACTCCTACCCTGTGGGAAAGTCCGCTTTCCCAAGAACAGTAATAGAGGAACTGAAATGCATCATCTTAATCAATTATTGAAACTTTAATCAGTTACATGAGAGTCTGGATGAATGAAAAGAAAGGCAACAGAGAACTGCACCTGTGCTTCTGGGAGTTAATAAAAAGGATGCTAGATCTCATCTTTTGATTTCTCCCATCAGACTACTTTCTCTCTATAAGGTACAGTGGGTTTCTTTGAAAGATCTGGCTCAGGCTCACCTTAAGGACTAAAAACCCCTACAAAAGCAACAAAAATAAACCCAAAAACCCCAACTAGACAAACTTGATCTGATCAAAAACATTAGGTTGTTTCTGCTGTTGTGTTTCTGCTCTGTGTTGTGAGCAGTTTTTACGGAGGTGGTTTTGGAATTGGTTTCAGAGATGTAGATTTTTCTCATTTCCTTGGTATGATGTCACTAAACTTCCAGCTGATGCTGCAGGGATGCTTCAAATGAGCTGCTGCTGCTGACATTCATGGCTCTTTTCACCAATGAGCAGAACTCCAGGGCAGAGCCCATTGACCAGCCCCACCTTCGATACCGAGCAGAGAAGACCTGACCACAGCCCCAGATCTCAGCATTGTATAGAGAAGCTCAAGTGCAGGATATAGAAAATTCATTGAAGTGATACAACCATGATCCAAGTCTCGCTAACACCTGTAGATTTTGCTGCTAGTCTTCACAGGAGACAACTTTCTTGAATACCGCATTACAGAGCACTCTTGTCATATTGCTCTGCTTTTAACCAAATTGTGAATAAAGTAAGGTTCTCATCTGCATTACATTTATTTTAATATTATTTAAGTGTGAAATTAATAGACCGTGTCAAGAACACCTAGACAGTCTGGAGAGCTGGGCAGAGGGGAACCTGAGAAAGTTCAAAGGGACTGGAGCATCTCTGTGCCAAGGAAATGATGAGAGCCCTGGGGCTGTTTAGCCTGGAGACAGTAGACAGAGAGGATCTGATAACGCTCATCGATATCTAAAGGTCAAGAAGCTGGGGCCAGTCTCTTTTCAGTGGTGCCCAGTGACAGGCCAAAGGACAGTGGGCACAAACTGGAACCCAGGAGGTTCCAGCTGAACATAAGGAAAAAGTTCTTTCCTGTCAGGGTGCCAGAGCCTGTCTGAGGCTGCCCAGAGAGGTTTTGGAATCTCCTTCTGCAGAGAGATTCCAAACCCTCCTGGACACGATCCTGGGCACCCTGCTCTGGGTGACCCTGCTTTAGTGGTGAGGTGGACTAGATGTCCAGGGCTCCCTTCTAATCCCTACCATTTTGTAGTTCTGTGAAAAGAGCTTCACAAGCCCAGCAGAATAAATGATCCATTCCCAGTGACCAAGAGGTGGCGCCCAGAAACCAGGAGATGTTGCCTGCAGGACTGGTTTGGGTAGGGGGGAACTGCCCTGCAGAATGCTGCTCGAATCTGGGTTATCAAGGCAGGTGAAAAACAAATATCAGAACCCAACAGACTTTTGGTGAATGGTGTAAAAAAGAGGAAGGACCTACAGCACAGGTGACTTCAGTCTTGCAAAGCCGAAATAAGAAATTTGCTAATTTCCTACATCTTTGTTGATTGATTTATTCAAGACAGGCCCTTGGCCACTTCTACTGGCTACACATTCAGTTCTATACACTCCTTGAAAGAACATTTGAACATAATAATTGTAATATTCCATAAACTTTTTCAGTCCTTTCCAGAATCATTAAGCTGGAATTTATCTGGTTTGAAGTTAGAAGTAGATACACGTTTATATTTTAATCACAAATTACTGGAGATTCAGAGAGTTTGACCATGCCATCTTGAACTTTTGGATACTTTTGATGTCTCGATCCCAAGTCCTGCATTTCTATACCATGGCATTGCAATATGGATGTGGTTGGGTAAAATGTATTTACATATAGTCCAGTTGAGAGACAAACCACCAACAGGAGCACTCAAGGTTAAAAATAAAAGTAGATGCATAACATACCTTGGCAAAAAGAAAGACCTTTCAACATTTAGAATTTCAACACAAGCTGATGATCTGCTGTACATGGAAAGAGAAAAAAGGATGGAAAGAGTGGAGGGCCTGGTTAAAAATTGTCTATGGAATTCACTGTCAAGAGATTTTGCTGAGGGCAAGACTTTATAAGCATTTAAAAGTAGATTTTTATACAAATAAAAATCACAGAATCACTATGGCTGAAAGACAGCTTTAAGGTCATCAAGTCCAACTACACCACATCCTTGAGAACAAAGATTGAGATACTGATAAGCCAGTACTTCAGAACACCCAGTCACTAAGAACTAAACATTATGGGCTGTTTTTTCTACAGCTGCTTATAATAAAGTTCTTCTGAACACAAATGAAGGCCATGCCAAGCTTAACCCCAAGTAGCACCAAGGAAAACATCTCATAAATCTACCCCATTATTTTATCAAAGGAGGTGAAACAATTTTTTAACAACTTTATCAAAAAGTATTTGTCTAGATTCAGAGCAGTCTTCCTTATAGCTGTCACTTGCAAAAAAACATGAAGAGAACGGGGGTTGGGAGGTAGGAGGGTGGTCTGCCAATATTTAAATGTGGTTGTGAGAAAACTGAGATATCATTCTGCACCAATAGATCGTCTTCCATATCTCGAGGAAGGAAAAAGCTCTGGATGTTCCATGCTGTAGCTTTCACACTGTATACACCTGCTTTAAAGCCATGTTCCATCTGGAGTGCTCTAAGTGTTTTAGTTAAACTATTTTCATGGCATAACAGCAAGACAACAGAGCAGTGAAGTCAAACACAGCCACACAACTTTTCTTCCTTTACACAATTCCTGCAAAGTCTATGGGTTGCCTTTCATCTTGTGGCTCATGCTTTTTCTGTGCCAGCATGGCGTACAATTTTTTTCTTTTTCCCCTTTGATTGCTCTTCACCCAACAGTGGGATGGCAACAGACTCAAAAGCCAATAGCACAACAGGCAATCTTCATGCAACAGCAGTAAAAACCAACACAGATACAAGTAGCTAGTTTGCAAGCAATGTGATGATTTAACTGGAAATTCTGCAAACAGGAGAATATATTAATTCTCCCCATGAAGCTTAACCATACAGTTGAATTATTTCACTTTAAAAGGGAGTGTTTCATGGATACATTAATACTGGAAAAGCTATTATATCATTCTATTCATTATAGTATACTTTTTTTACTTATGTCTAAAGTTACTTCCAGCTGCCTTTGCAACTTACTTGATCTTACTAGCAAGCAATCAGCAGAAAACTCTACCACTTTTTTGTGCCTTCTTCATTTTTCTCCTAAGCATGAGTTACTTTAGGAGAGCATTCTTCATCTTCACTATGATATTTTTCAAGTATGGGAAAATTAACCTCTTATCCAACATAGTGCACGCTCTGTATTCATTTACACCATTTATCATGGGTGCCAAGCGGTGTTAACAAATGAATTTATCCCATGCACTCACTGTCCTGGTTTGGCCAG
>VZZY01002293.1:0-17392 GCA_013400335.1 Eurystomus gularis
GAGTGTGACCAGTGGGCTGATGGGCGTTCTCCTTCCTCTCTCCTCTATCCTGCTGAGGCCATATGTGGAGTTCTGTGTCCGGTTCTGGGCTCTCCACTTCAACAGAGAAAGGGAACTACTGGAGAGAGCCAAATGGAGGACTGCAAAGATTATAAGGGACTGGAACGTCTCTCTTACAAGGAAAGGCTGGGAGACCTGAGTCAGTTTAATCTGGAGAAAGCTGAGAGGGGCTCTTATCAATGTTTATAAATATCTAAAGGGTGAGGGTCAGGAGGATGAGGCCAGATTCTTTCCACTAGTGCCCAACAAGGTGACAAGAGGCAACAGACACAAACTGGAACACAAAAAATTCTACCTAAACATAGGAGAAACTTCCTTACTCTGAGGGTGATGGAGCACTGGAACAGGCTGCCCAGAGAGGTTGTGGCATCTCCTCTTGAGACTTTCAAAAGTCATCCGGATACATTCCTGTGCAACCTGCTCTAGGTGACCCTGCTTTGTCGAGGGCTGGACTAGATGATCTCCAGAGGTCCCTTCCAACCCCTACCATTGTGTGGTTCTATTAACAGTGGAATATGTGATGCTCAGGAATGGGAGTGATGTATTATGTGTGAGGATGGGCCTATGCAGATTAAAATTAATCAGGGTTTACATTAAATTAATAGCCCTCATAAGGTCAACCAAAGAAGGAAGGGTGCTATCACTATATTTAAAATTAAATTTCTGAAATGTACCTCAGTTGAAATTTCCTGTATGGGAATGGTGAAGGTCACCACACCGGTTAAGAGTATAGGCAGTTAATTTTGGAATGAAAAACTCCTGCCGTTATGAGGCTTTAAACATAAAAAACAAGAGGTTTGAGAATGCTGTCCACGCTGCATCTGACAATGATGCCAGCACTTAGTGCAGTAATGTAACTTTTGCAGAGGCCAATGAAAGTAATAGAGCAAAAATCCCACCAATGATTCCCATACTGTCTGTAGAGTATCTACCACATAACATGTCATCCCAAGGCAGCATCATAAGAAATATATTGTCCACATGCATATGCCTGAATCCCTTGTTTTTAAAGCTTAAAGATGCATGCTGCATGGTAAAGAGCGATTTGAAATGGAAGCCAGGGGGAAGAAGTAAAGTTGCTCCTTAGACCTGCAGCACTATCCACAGCTGATAATCTACTGTCTGGGAAACCAAGGTCAGAGCATTTCCAAAGAGGCATAAACCAGGACTGTCCTAAAAAAAAAAATAGTGAAGTGTGCTATACGTCACAAACACTGAAGGAAAACATAGCCCTTACTGCAAAATGTTTATGATCTAAATGGTAATTAAGTGCTTAAGCCACATTGTTTTGTTCTCCCGTTGACCAATAAACTTTTAATGCAAGCTGGCCGAGGTAAATAGCTGTCACTAAACATCAGCTCACTTGATCCAGGAACAGGTAGATTTGATCAGGCAGATTCAGGCATCGCAATAACATCAAACAGCACACATAGATTGACCTTATGCTTATACATTTCAGCTTTCCTGAATACTAGGATATGACCCATTATTTCCTTTCACTTCACTTCAACCAATCTTAACTGATGATTCTTCCTTTAAAATGAAAGAAAAATCATCGGCCCAATATTTTGAACTGCAAGCAAGTCTAAGAAAAAGCTGCAGCTTCTGCTCAGAGGGAGAAAACATGAAATAGAGAATGAAATCCAAATTATTCCATGAAAGCCATGTAATCCTCTGAATTATGCTCATATATTTTCTGGTTTTCATTTTGAATGGACATTGACCAGAGAAGCTATTTATATAGGAACGTTTTCACATTGTCTGCAATTTGCATGCCATCGGTTTTGCTGCCAACTTTGAAATGAGAAGTAGAATAAGACTGACATCTGTGGTGTGCAGATCATGGTGTGTTGGGCAGTCCACAAAATAATTGTGTATCAGAGTCTCTAAAGCTGTAAAAATATGTTAATTTGTTCCTGGTACTGTGCATACAGAAAATACTAACAGTGGTAGTGGCACCTCAGAGAAAAAGAGAGATTTTGAAGTTAGATCATGAGATAAAATTCTCCTCTCCTAACACTACAAGCAAAAACATGAATTTTTGAAATAATTTATAACCTTGTGGGAAGCAATACTGCTTTATTGTCATTTATAAAAGACAAAAACCCTCAGTAAAATCGAGAAAAATAAAAAGAAGAAAAAATTGCTTATCTCTTTAGAGCTCCTCTGAGCTGACCCTGCTATATTATATGCCTGTGCAGTAGGAATCAGACTGTTTGGGGGTTTTTTTTAATAATATAAGAGTGCTTCAACTCTATTTTGAAACTGGAATAGTACTTGTGCCAACTTCTCTGCCAATGAATTGGTTAATTTCTCATTGACACAAATGGCCTGAGTAAGCTAAAGGTAGTTGTTCATTTCCTGCTGACAAGTAGGTTTTGAACCCAAAATTTTATTGAGCTATATCTGGTTTTGGAACAATTATCGAAGTAAACCTGATAGGTTATATTATGCATCCTAAAAACAAAACAAAAAAATGAAGTAACATCCACTGTAACTGACTATTTGTGAATGTTAAACTATCTGCAACAGAAAGCAAGGATGATTATTTGTACCTTACATCTCAGGGGTTAAGAGGCCAGAGAAGTTAAGACCAAAGACAGCTAAAATGAGACTGCCTAAATGTAATATATAGCAGTTCTCTGGCTGTATAGGAAAATAATGAGAAAAAGGAAAAAAAAATATATACTGAAAAATTGGCAATAAGTAACATTCTCGATTCCCCAATGCCAGCAAGTGACAGAACTGCAAATAGGATGCCCAGGCATCCTAACTTGCATGCTAATGCCCGATACTGTCAACTTAGCAAACTCGTAGAAGTATTCTTATCCCATAATAGTACTAGTTACTGAATATCATTTCAACCCAAACTAATGCATGTAGCTACATGTTATTTCTACATTTAGGAAGCATATCTATCAAGAGGTAAATAGGGCTCTTGGATAAACTGTCTCCAGTGAATAGCGTGGCATATTACATACCCTGCGTTGGAAAAGCAGTCCTCTCCCTGCATGCAGCCACTGAGCATCACACGTAAACCACCTGAGCCATGGCACGTTCATGTAAAACAAAGGAAAGTAGATACCTCAAGAACAGCACTTTGAACAGGACAGGTACAATGTTTGACACATAGATCATTAAAATGCAGATTTCCTTCCTCCAGAAGCTGGCGAACAAGGAAGTGAGAAAGACTATGGTAATGAAAGGTTGGCTAAAAGCTAATGGATTAGCAGGTGGGCAATTTTGATTGAAAGCTCACTGGATTAAAAGCAAGCCTTCACTTAGATGGCATCTTAATTTTAAATTCCATTGAATGCTATGTATATTTTGGGTGCTGAACATTTATAATTAACTATATTTATATGCTACTTTATATAAAGAGGTCTGGCAAAAAGATCAGAGAACTGAAATCAGTTGATTCATACAATTTAACCTGGATTTTGTATTTCAGATATCAATTCCTCAAAACAGTACTTGCAAGCAGTATTTCACAGACAACCCAGAGAGTACGTGTGTTTGGATAAAATACATTTTACTAGATTCTTAAAGTTAACGGGTGCAGTAAAGTTATACTATAACTGACAAAACGTGATTAGAATCAAGCTTTTTATATCAATTAGAGCAAAAGACATGGCAAGAGCCAATTAATAAATAGTTAATTATTACATTTAGCCCATTGAGTAAGTCAAGAAATTTATCTTTCAATCTTGTTGTTGTCTATCCATACACCACTATAGGTTTTCAGATGTTTTCTTATTATTCCTTATTGTTTTTCCTGGACACCTTGTCAAACATAATCTGTTTTTAATGTAGTGAATCATGGCTTTTTTTAAATCTAATTAACAGTGGCCTGAAATTGAATACAAATCTAGAAATTCACTTTTTGATTAAGACTCCACAGCAATATGATATTTGGAGACAAGGTGAAATCACACATTTTTCATATTCTACGATGTTTTGTAGCCCAATGAACAAGCAACTACTATACCAAAACCGTTAAACTGTTGCCATTTAACTACAATTCATGTTCTCTATGAGCATGTACACTGCTATATAAATGCACAACTTATCCCTGTCAGTAGCATTTTCATAGGAAACTGGCAGTTAGGGGGAAAACCAGACAGAAAAAACTTTCAACTTTAATGATTCTAATAAACACACTAATCACAGTTACAAAGGTCCAGATAATTCTGGTCACTTTTAAATTTTCTTGTAACTGAGAGAGACAAGCTACAATATTTTCACCTCCCCTTCTTTGAAACAAGAATTCATTTTAGTGTTGACAGTGGAAAGAAAGTTACTTCAGAAGCTCTTCAAAGTATATTCTTTTTGCAGAATTTATCAAGTCACATTATAGATAACATCGGCGTGGATCCCTATTTTTACTTTTGTGTCCTGGTTTCATTTTGAGACAGAATGGATACTTTTGTTCAATAGGCTGCAGAAGCAATTAATATTTTATCCTTTCTCTTAAATCAGAATATAAAAAACTGCAAGTCTTGAAAATAAGTTCTTCTTATATAGCACCTATTATCTCACAGAAAAAACTCCAAAATAAAGCTTAGATGAATTTTCACAGAGCGAGCTGTGAAAATTTACCCAGTGTGTAACACACTCTTATAATACATAATTTTTCTGTAACTCTGATTTGCATTCTTAGTAGGTAAGTCATAAAAGTCAACACAAGTTTTGACTCAAACACAAAGCTAACATCTGAGTGTGCATTTCCAAGGAAACGTAAGGAATTTTAAAGAAAGAGCTCATCCAAAATCTACCCATTTACCTCAGACAAATATCACACACCCTACTCGTTTTTGCTGAGCTTGCACAGAAACATCTTTCAAGCTATTTGACAGCATGATGCAATTCAGGTGTCATTTAAATATTTACAATGTGATTATTTAGCTAAAGTTTCAATCATCTCTGTAAGCATTTTCAGGGGGGAATAAAACTTCAAAAAATATGGAAATTACTGCAGCACTACATATCTACAATTGCAGAAATACCAAATTTATGTGCAGCATCAATCATTTTTAACCCTCCTAAAAGCTTAAAATAGAAAGAAGCTATCTAGGAATTTTAATCAAAGCAATTTCTTGAGGATATAGACCAGTAAGTAAACAATCTGAGTGGACGAAACATCAGAAATAAGACTGCTTCATTATAAGCATGTGCAGCCTGCTAAAATAATAATGGCCTTAGCAGGACTCATGTATTCAAACCTGTCTCCAAAGGTACCTGTGCAACATTCATATTTGTACACGAAAATTGTCTTTTTCTATAGCCAATTGTTTGGCTAGCATCAGCATGTTTCCAGCTGTGTAGTAAGGTCTGCCTGCTTGACTAAGATGATGTAAAAATCCTCCAATTTCTAGCCTAATATAATCACCTATCTAGCTCAGGAGATGCTGCAGGAAAGCATGTAATGTAATAGAACTTAAAAAGCAACAGTTTCAACCAGTCAACTTTAGAAGGGCCGATTCTGATTTGATTTATACCACTTTAGTTCAGAATCTCATTATATGTACATAATAATCTATCTTCCTGACAAGAAGGCTAGATGCCTTTGCAAGCCCAGACTGCCCAACAGTTGCTGCAATCCTACAAAGAAATGTTAACTTAGCTCTACTGACTCATTCTAGCATTTGATTTATTTCAGCTGGCAATTAGGGAAGTCAGAGGGTGTCTGTGAGAGCTGGAATTTGTCTGGGTAGCTGTCAGGTAGAGAATGCCTTTAGTGTGTGGGTTACCTCATTACTAAGCAAAATTGTGTCACTACCCCCCACCTCCTCAGAGCCTTTGCTCAGGTGCAGTGGGACAGGAAGGGAGTGTGGAGGTTCAGAAGAGCAGATAACTGTTGGCACATCTTTCAAACCAACACACTGTTTGCATTCACACATTAATTATTGTTTGTATTTGCCTCTAATCTGCATATGTATTTTAGATGATCCACCAAAAGTGTGCTCTTAACAATTTAGAGTAATCTTCAATTACTTCCAGCCAGTGTGTAGTCTTGCCTGCCAATTAATTACAGAGCTCATGAAAAGTGTTTACAAATTAGGCAACTGAAAGGTTAAATACAGCAGAGGAGTCATCCTGATGAGGCAGGAAATAAAAATGCCCTACGGTAATTTATAAGACTGTTCTTGTGTCCACAACCAGAGACTGAAAGGAATGTACTAAAACTCAATTGACAATTTTCTAGGGTGCCAAAATGATGTTTTATACATAATAGGTCTCCGCAACTCGAAAGATTTATAGTGCATTCTGAAATATGAGGCTTTTAATGGCAATAATAGATCAATCCTTGTTTTACAAGTTACAAATGTTTTCTAAGAGCCTTTTTCCTAACACTGTTTTGACTTCATAACAGTTGTAATTAATGTTGACAGGAGCTGTGCTCCTAATTTTTCACGCTTTGTAGAGAGAAAGATGTACCATCAGTGATTTAAAAGTTAGAGAAAAAGGGGAACTTATTGTAGGAAAGTACCTGGGTCATTGATTTCAGTCACGTACAAATACATTTTATAATTGTTCTGATAAACTTCCCATGTTTCTTCATCAGACTGCCCCTAATAGCCTGACTGGAATTGCTAGGACTGTTCTTCTAATTTCTAACCTTAAATATATTCAGACCAGTTTATACCCACTTACTTTAGTGCCAACTTCATATCCTGAATTAATTGGGTAGGATTTTTTCAGAAAAGACATAATTATATTGTGGAATTCAGTGCCACAAGATGCTGGAATTATACAGGGATAAATTAGAAAGCTTGGATTTACATGAGGAACATATAAGCTCAAAAACATCAGATAAATTAATGGAAGTCCATCAAGGGCTATTAAAAATGCATATATAACTTCCTGAAGCTCCTGCACTTCAGAGTGAGAATGTAAAGTAGGAAAAAATAAAATTCTGCACTTAGAAGTTCTGGTATTATTGTCATAAGCATCCAATACTAGCTACTACTAAAGAAAAGACACTGAGGTAGAAGATAACTCCTAGACTGCCCCTCAACAATATTTTTCATGTAAATATAAATCAAGCAAAAGCCCTCATACTAGTCAAAGATTTTTTTTTCCCACTTAATTTTTTACACTTTATCTAAATTGCAGAAAAGAATCTCCCTTCACTCTAAGTACTGAAATATGGTGAAGGTCTCCAGTGTAGGCATTCAGCTCTGGGGACCCCAACACAAGAAGGACATGGACCTATTGGAGCAGGTCCAGAGGAGGGCCATGAAGATGATCAGAAGGCTGGAACATCACTTCTACGAGGACAGGCTGAGAGAATCAGGCTTGTTCAGCCTGGAGAAGAGAAGGCTCAGGGAAGACCTTATTGCAGCCTTCCGGTATCTGAAAGGGGCCTTTTTACAAGGGCATATAGTGACAGAACCTGAGATAATGGCTTTAAACTGAAAGAGGGCAGATTTATATAAGATGTTAGGAAGAAATTCTTTACCATGAAGGTGGTGAGACACTGGAACATGTTGCCCAGAGAAGCTGTGGATGCCCACTCCCTGGAAGTGTTCAGTGCCAGGTTGGATGAGGCCTTGAACAACCTGGTTTGGTGGGAGGTGTTCCTGCCCATGACAGGGAGGTTGGATCTTTAAGGTCCCTTCAACCAAACCCATTCTATGATTGCTAGAATCTGTGATGGAATATAATTTTCTTTTATGAGTAAATAAAGAATAGCAGTGATTAAGCACTTTTTTCCCTTCAAGGAATTATTGACAAATCCTCTAGATATTAAATAAAAGCAGCCAAAACCAGGTCCATGATGCAATCATTCATAAGTGATGCCTTAAATAGCAACCTTTTGATTAGCCTTGACCATGTGAAGTTTTCCTTTTGATTAACTGACTTTTTCAATTACTGTACAGAACACTCAATGTGACTTGACAGCACTTGATGTGACAGTAACAGTAAGACCAATATTTGGCTTCTGAACCATGCATTCTAAATGAATTGCCATGGAAACTTTTATCCCTTTACTCCTTTTATGTTGAAATTTGTTCCCTTGAACATGTCCAGATACATAAGGCTGTTGGCCTGTATATTTTAATAGCTGCTGAGAGAGAGATTGGAGGGCCATAGGAAGAGAAACAGGATGCTTATATAGCCTGAAGCAATATGTTTATGAAAATCCCCTCACAACAAACTCTGTCTCCTCCTGACTGAAGAAAGCTTTCAGTGTTTCCCCTAAACTATGATCAACCATAGTTTTTTGACAAGTATCAAAAGACATTACCACAGAGTTAGCAGGCAGGCAGAAAGTCCTGCCAGAAAATTTTATCTCCTGGCAGATATACTACAGCAATGTCTTCTTTATAATTCAATGGCAGTTTATTCAGGCAACAGGTGCAAAGGCACTCTGTGAAAAAATAATTCCAGCTCGAATCTCCAAAAAACAGTATGTGCTTCTCCAGGGACCAAGGTAGGCAAATGATGAGGGTATGGCAGGATTAAGGAGTAAAGGCCGCTTTCTCCTCTCGGTAACTTATGTTTTATTATCTATAAATAATAGGACTGTAGTTCTGGTGTTTTCATGGAAAATAAATACTAATGGACCACAAGGACTCTCTATAACTACAAGTTTCAAGCAATGTATGTGTTTTTAGCTGTGGTCTGGAAACAGTACCTCCAATGGTAACACACCATTCACAGCAAGAATTAAATGGAGAAGAGGAAGTGCAATTATTTAAGAGCTGGTCACATGAAGCAGTATACACCATATCCCAGGATAAAGATATTAAGCTGGATCCACCTACCAGTAAGCAGAACAGAAAAGCTCCTTCTGACTGTTGTCTTCAGATGAGACGCACTGTTCTGAAATTGAAACCACATGTATACAACTCTAAAATGTTCTTCAATAATAAAAGCTTATCTGGAGAGTAATGAGAACTTTGGAGTAACATGTCTGGGAAGATACTGGAGCAAAGAAGATACGGCAGTTTTCAAGAATAATTAACTAAAGTGAGGAATTTAAACTATGTTTCTGCACTATCTCAATGTTATGAATGAAGTCTTCTTACATACAGAAGTTTTAAGAAGACAAATGTTTTATTGTTATAAAACCAAAAAGAAAATTTAAAGATGCAAAAATCTGGAGAACTGTATCAAATTCCACTTCTAGAAGGAAGGAAAATTAAATGAAAACTTACCAGAAAAGAGCAGGTGTTACTCTATGAAGCAACAGTAGAGGAAGTAAGAATTACAACCTGAAAGGAGCTTAGCTCGGAGGTACAATTTTAGGCACTTAACACCTACAACTAGGGTCAGATTTAAAATAAGTTACCTGATGTATGAAAGCCTGATACAACCCATTGCATGTCTTCCTAGTTAATATTTAGCTTTCAGTATCAAACTTTGAACAAAAGGAACATACGTTTCTGTTTTAGGATGCTGAGCAGCCATTGGTCAGAGAGGTTCCAAAAAGATTTTTTTTCTTTTTATATCAGGATGCAGAGATAAATTCAACCTCAGAATCCAGCAAAAAAAAAACCAAACTTTGGTCTGCAAAATATCCCCTAATGGCTTGTTTTAGCATTGGAACATTTGAATATCTCATTTCAATGCTATTTTATATTTGAAGCTTTTTTTGGTACTGTTAACATTGCTATTATAAAGCTTGTTCAAAGCAAAATTAAACAAATAATTTTATCAGCAATCCTGTAATTTAAAAAAAAAAAAAAGACAAAAGGAAGTCCTGACTTCATTTCTACTCCAGGTATTTAAAAAAGACTATGTCTTCAGTCAGATTCAGAAGGAAAGCAACATTTTAGTTCAGAATTTCCATTTAGCACACAGCTCAGCATGTAGTGCTCCTTCCTGGATTTCTGCATATACCAATAGAGTATCACCAAAAATGTACATATGCACCTGAATTTGAGAGTTGATAATTATTTTATTGCTGGAAAAGGCTGCCCTTGGATCCACAAAGTATTGCTGTAATTACATGAAAAATATGTGATTGTCATGGAGGCCAATTGTTGCCTAGCTTTGCAGAATCTATCATAGCAATTATGCTGCTATGTGTCATCAGTTACAAGTTACTTTAATGACTTGTTTGCTAAATCTGACTCCTACCTATAAAAGTGCTTTAATTCATTAATTCGCGAAATACCTTGGCATATAAGCATCAAAGCTGTTTTAAGAGCCACAGAAGTGTCATCCGCTATAGAAGATAACTGCAAATTAAATAGGGAGTGGGAAAGAGGAGATAAAAATTATGAGTGTTTATATACAGCTGTAGAGAAAAGCAGAATATTGAGTCAGAAAGGTACATGTAGACAAATGTGGATTTTCTTTCAATAACGTAAACTAGCTGGGATTAACTCACTGCTAGATTTTGACTTGGCACTTGGGTTTATTTATGGGAATAGCAATTTGGGTTGCTCTTAGGTCAGGGAAACCTCATGCCTGCCACTGGGAGACCACATGTTCCACCTTTCTCAAACCCATCAGGCATCAGTAGGTGAGCACTTTTTTGAAGCAGTGTGTCTAAAAATACCATAGCAAAGTGAAATCTCCCCCCTTGGAGACACTCAGCTGCAGAGAAACCCATCTCTCTAAGGTTTTAGGAAACACAATAGCATGGATACAGATGAGTTCTGGTGGATGAGATCAGACACAAGACAGAGCACACTGTATTTCAGCAGTGGATATTATCAACTCTCTCCCCGAGAGTTTTAAATCAGTCTCAGTCAGAACAAGAATTGCCTGAATAAAATACACCATTCTCACAGAAAAGCACAAAGACAAAACTCCAAACTGGTAATAGAGCAAAGTAGAAAGAATTGGTGCTTCCACGCTATCCTTAACCTTTGAGAAAGAATTTTTTTTAGTACTTACTAATTTTTTTATATAAAGAGATTTATTCTCATTTCCTCTTATGTAAGTAATCTTCTACTTAGGGAATTATCAAAAGTGAGAAAGAACAGTGCTAGAATATAAGGAATTTGGTTTCTAATGACTTTTAGTAGCTCCTGCATTTAATTATTTTTAAAATTATTCCTAGTAGGGAGAACTGGATTAAGATTAGATTGCAGAGCAATAACTTGGGAAGTGAGTGACCATGCCACCATGTGAACATAATATACAAACAACCATAGGCAGTAGCTATGGTGGAAGGAATTAAACTTCAAAAGGGAAGTTCATATTGCCCAAGGTGCAACAGGACATAATGCTGCACTATGATACCACTGATTCACACAGATGTGCACACCAATACAGTAGCCTCAGAGACAGAAAATATTACAGCTAAGTTTCACAGATTCACAGAATAGTAGGGCTTGGAAGGAACCTCTGGAGATCATCTAGTCCAAACCCCCTGCCAAAGCAGATTCACCTACAGCAGGTCACACAGGAACATGTCCAGATGGGTTTTGAAAGTCTCCACAGTAGAAGATGTCACAACCTCTCTGGGCAGCCTGTTCCAGTGCTCTATCACCCTCAAAGTAAAGAAGTTTCTCCTCATGTTGAGGTGGAACTTCTTGTGTTCAAGTTTATGCCCATTACCCCTCGTCCTGTCACTGGGCACCACTGAAAAGAGACTGGTCCCATCTTTCTGATATATAAATATCCCTTTAGATATTTATAAACATTGACCAGATCACCACTCAGCCTTCTCTTCTCCAGGCTAAACAGCCCGAGGGCTTAGCCTTTCCTCATAGGGCAGATGTTCCAGACTCTTAATCATCCTCATAGCCCCCTGTTGGACTCTGTCCAGTATTTCCCTGTCACTCCAGAACTGGGAAGCCCAGAACTGAATGCAGTACTCCAGATGTGGCCTCACTAGGGCAGAATAGAGGGGGATGAGAACCTCCATCGGCCTGCTGGTCACACTCTTCTTAATGCACCCCAGGAAACTGTTTGCCTTCTTGGCTACAAAAGCACATTGCTGGCTCATGGTGAATTTGTTGTCCACCAGGACTCCCAAGTCCTTCTCTGCAGACCTGCTTTCCAGCAAGTAAACCCCTAGCCTCTACTGGTGCATGGGGTTATTCCTCCCCAGGTGCAGGACTTTACACTTACCCCTATTGAACTTCATTAGGTTCCTCTCTGCCCAACTCTTTAGCCTGTCTAGGTCTTGCTGAAAGACAGCACAGTCTTCTGGTATGTCAGCTACTCCTTCCAGTTTTGTATCATCAGCAAACTTGCTGAGGGTACGCTCCATTCCTTCATCTGGGTCATTAATGAAGATGTTGAACAAGATTGGACCCAGCACTGACCCCTGGGGAACACATTGTTACATGAGGGTAACCCAATAATGGGTTTATTTGAAAAGGTGCTTCTTGTTAACTATTTTCCCTGTATATCCCACCTTGATTGTCATTGCGTGCCTACTACTAAGCTTAAGAATTTATTAGATAGAGTAGATTAATGGTTTCTCTTAGTCTTAAAACAGGCTGAATCAAGCATGGAGGAAGGCACTCCAGGGAATTCCTGGACAACTGTTTTTTCAACCAACTTCTACCCTCCTTTAAGCAGTCATGTTGACGGAGAATCTACCTGAAGGTGGGAGATTGTTGCATCGTGGAAACTGAATACCATGCAAATATTAATAGGCAATAGAAGACCCAGAAATAGAATGGAAATCATTTTGTAGCCACACCTATAGGGTCTTGATCAGCTCCCTTAGTAATTACAGAGATCAAAGAGAGAGCGGTTTAAACAGAGACCAGGTAGAATCATTAGTGTCCTTTCATGACCTTTCAAAACCAGAACAGGTTTGTTGAACCAAAATAGGTAGACCTGCATGCTTAGAAGAAAAACCTGTGTGCCATTTTGAATCTTCACCAACAGCAGTAAAATAAATCTGCCTCTGCACAGAAGGAGAGAGTAAAGGAGACTTCTGATGGAGCAGAGTAATAAACTCCACCATCTTCCCTTTATCATTTGAGTTTTCTTGAAGAGAGTCCTTTCCAAAGAAAAAGACATACTGCAAATACTGAAAAACATACTGCACTCAGTCATGGCTTTGTGATGCCATCAGACAGGTTTTAAACATTAGCAGGAACTGTAACTTTCCTTGCAGTGCCCACAAAGATGTGTATTTTCAGGAAAAAAAATAAACAGAAAGAGTGTCACATTTGACACCGAAGACAGAAAGCCTATGCCTAATAGGCTGGAGGAAAAGTCTAAACACAGTTCATCTCTCTGAACTCACTGAATGACCCTTGTAATGCAGTTGTGCCTGGCAAGACATATTGCTACAAAATGGGCATGGGACAATTGAATGAAGGACAGTTAAAACTTGCACGCCTGGTCAGCTTTTCAAAATACTTTGAGGCGAGGCATCAGCTTGCCTCCTAATTCACCTAAAGAGCCTAATACAGTCACCTTCAGTACAGTTAATGTACTAACCTACATTCGGGCAACCAGTTTAAAGCTAAACATGAACTGTTTAGCAAACAGAGTTCTAAATGAGTTCTCTTATTTGCTATCTGTGTTCAGACTTTATGTGCAAAACACAGGACCGGGTAACCCTATAGTTACTGCCAACATGTTATGAAGCCTTATGACTTTATGAGGGTTGTACTTTCTACATCACATCCCTGATCTCCTTGCACCACAGCAGCGTTAACCAGTGAGAGTGGCAACCCCCTAGATAGCTATATTCAGACATTGTGAAGGGAAATTCACATAACCCACTAGTGACTTCAACACTGTGACAGTTAGGATAGATGCAGTGCCAGACCCTTCCTTTTTAATGATGAAAACTGATTAAAAAATGGTACTGGCTCTCCCAAACAGAAGAGATGGTGAAGTGACAGAGGGATTATTTTGCTTCACCAAAGCTCCAGAAGTCCTTTGCTTTCCAGGGTGGCGCCCCTGGAGTACACAAAATCTTAAGTACAAATTCAGCTTAGTAGAGTAGCAATGAATGCTGAGATACATTAACAAGTTTCTTATTAAAAAACCTGGCAGTGCTACTTCACAGCAAGAGGGCTACCCAAACCAAAGCAAAACAAAACCAAACCAAACAAAAAAGACAAACAATGCAGCACGGACAATTCTCCTATGAATATTGTTGCTTTTCCTTCAATGTGGATACATGAAACACCCAAGTTTTAGGGCAGGCATGTCCCTGCTTAAGAAGAAAAAGGACCAAAACCATCGCAAGAAGATGAGATTGTCCACTGTCAGCCCTCGGGGGTGCTGAATACATCAGCCTCCCTGGTAGTGAGAGACAGCAGCACTGGGAAGCAGAGAACCAAACAGCTTTATTTTTCTTCCTGTTGAAGAGGAGAAAGTTGCAATTAAGTTGGTGAAACAACCATATGAAAGGATATGTGAAATCTAAAGGGTGAGAGAGAGTGCAGTGGAAGATTTTCTTTGTATTGTTTTAAAACAATACATGGGTAAGCTCTAAGAAAAGGCAATGAAACAGTGACATGAGCGTATTTACTGCTACCAGCTGTGAAGCAAACAGAAGACTACATCTCCCTCAGGCTTTTGCTTCCTCAGCAGCAGCAACATCCTCAGCTGTCCCTTCTCCCTCAGTAGGGTTTCAGTTATAACTAAAGAAGTGAAATGACAGATTCAGCTTGGGACTACATCTGACTTGCTGAGCCTCTTCTACTGTCTGTGATCTGCAAGTCAGGAATCAAATTGACTATTGTATGCCAGGCCGTTCACAAAAGCTGGTAGAAAGAATTTGGGGGGTTTGGCCTTAGGCTCAGAGAAGTAGGTTAAAATAAATTAGTAAGTTATAGGCTAAAATAATTTAGCAAATATTTTCTGATAACAGAGACAATTTCCATCCACCTGAAGCCCTACATGCCCCTCACAATTCCCAGAATAGAAGCACATTTTAAAGAGAAATAATCTCCAGAAAGAGGACTAGGTGTTTTGTACCCCTTTATTCCCTAGAGTAAATGGCTGTAACAATTATGAAGATCCCAGCAAAATAGGAATAAGGATATTGCATCCATCTCACCATAGCAAGCACTCCATGGTAAGAAAGGTCATCACTGACCTTAGTATTATACTTCAGAACACACCTGAAAAATCTAGAAATCACTGTTGAATTTACTGGCAGCTGCATTTACAAAGCCCTTTGAAAAGCAGGTCCATGTACCTGTTAAGGTCAGCTCTTCCAGCTGTCTCCTCTCCCAGGGCTGGAGAAACTCCCAGCACTCCTCCAATAAATATCCAACAGTGAAACAGAAGAGAAGGTCAGCATTTTACCTCTCACATTGTGATTTTCCTCAGGGTTCTGTGCACTCAGCAATAAGGGGCAATCTTAAAATTGCATATCAGGGCTATATACCAACTCTGTCTCACTCCACCACAGAAAGAAACTCCTGAACTACATCCTTCCATGGACTCTCTGGTTGAGGACACCGGAATAACTGCTCTGTACCGAAGCTTTCACTGAAAAATGTTAAGAGTTGCAGTTTAGCAGCTGCAGACTACTGTAGCAAAGTTGCATGAAAGGCAACTCATTCTCCTTTTTTCTTAACTGTATTTCTAAGCAGGTCCCGATGGCTCCACCCTTTTTTGAGGGATTATGGAGATTTCCCTGGAATTGATGAATGCAAACTCTGCCATGGATTTTAATACCTGGGATTAGTTTTAGGATCAGGGTTAAATCTTCACTCTTCATAGGCTAAGAGAGGAGAAATCTTGAAGACTTACATTAGATCACTGGTTTTTTTTCTTCATGCCAGGCTTGTTTTCATCTCAATGGACTTTAAAAGTTCTAAAGTGTCATAATACCTGCTGCAGTATGTTTGTACATGGCAACACTCAGGTCAATTCTATTTCCATCTACTCTAGTCTTGATTTTAAAATAACAACACCCCCCAGTTCTTAACAGCCAACTCATTCCTGAAATGCATTTAATTTTGAGGTTCAAAGTACTGTCGTTCAGGTAAGGAAAGTGACAATTTTACCCAAAAGTACACAGAGTAGATAGGCAAGGCAATTTTAAAACAATGTATTTATTATACAAGAGTAGAACCACAGAACTTCACAAGCTACTAAGGCAGAGAGAAAGAGTAGAGCAACGTTCCACACAGCCTTCAAATCCTAGCACTCACCATTGCACTCAACCCCCAAATATATTTCATGCTGCAATGGGTGAAGGAGCTGGACGACAACAGATAAATTCATGTCCTCTGACATATTCACTTATCTTAAATCAATACTCCTGAAATCAGCAGTACCAGCTCTCATCTCTGTGTAATGAATAGCAGAGATGAGGTGGACACAAAACTTGTATCCACAGGGGTGTTAAACATCACCCAATTACAGCTGGGGTGCGGTGAGAGAAGAATTTAAGGGGGTTTATGTGATACTGTGATAATTCTAGATCATTTTCCTTTTTATCCCTTCTCTTTCTGCTGTTAGCAATATCAGTATCACTAACCAAATAATGGGCACTTTATAATTACTAATCAAGGTGTGGAACACACCTGTTTGATGTAGATAGTTGATTTTATTGCACCAGCTTTTCTGGAGGGCAAATGGAAACACAGGGAAGGCAGTCACCATAAGAAGCGAGGCAGACCAGTGGAGGGAGCCCCTTGCATTGCCACCACTAGCTTTGCCCCGGCCAGATCCTGACTTTGCCTTCTGCATCTATAAAATGGAGATAAAGGTGTTTACAGCAACTGAAAACAATTTGGAATGCGAAGCCTGTATAAAATCTGGCTTGCAGTTTTGCATCACTGTTACCAAGTCCACTGTCTCCAGTTCTCTGGGAAAGAAGGAAAAAAGGAAATAACAAAGTGATGGTTTCCTACTATAGTTAGAAAATCACAACCACATCACTGGGCTCTGAACATCCTACTCATCTCTGCTCATCGTCCTATGACTACCAAATTCTATTTAATATTTCATTAATGACTTGGATGATGGACCAGATTGTATACTTGTAAAATCAGCATGAGGAGAGTAGGTGCAAGCAGGCTGAGGGATAGGATCAGAATCCAAAATGAACCTGATAAATTGGAAAGAGTTTTAAATCAACAAGACCCGGTTCAATAAAGACAAGCTCGAAGTGCTACATGGAATAAAGAGAAATTGAAAACAGAAACACAAAATGAGAAGTAACTGGTGATTCAGCTATGCAACAGAAAAAAAGATGAGTCCTAAGTTTGTCACACAAAAGGGATACACGTCATCCAACATGACACTGCAGACAAAATAGCAAGCCTCAACTCTAAATACATTAATGCCATGTCACACAGCCCCTATGAATTATTTCTTCCTTGCTCAAGTGAGGTCTCGATATGTTGCTGGTTCTGCATGGAGAGTGTAAAACAGCAAGCAGATCAATTTGACAGAATCCAGAGGAAGACAAGAGGACTAAATGGGGGGG
>VZZY01002294.1:0-20233 GCA_013400335.1 Eurystomus gularis
CCATCATCCAGACTGCTTTTCAGACAATTCCTCACATACACCATTAATTGCCCTACCTTTCTGGTGATAATTACCCTACCATCATCCAGGCCAAGGATTTGGAAACCTTACAGGCAATAATTACACCCTACTATCATCCAGGCTAAGGATCTGGAAAACTTTGAGGGCAGTATTACCCTACCAACTCCTAGTGTCGGAGTCCAGAGAACCACCATCATCCAGACCACAGAACTACTGCCATCCAGATCCAAGTTATGTGCATCACCCCACCATACAGGCCAGGGTCCGGAGAACCTTTTGGGCAATTCTTCACACAGGCACTTTCAGACATCATATTTCCATATCTTTTTCATACAAGCACATTCAATTCATAGTCTTATTACACAGAAACTGAGGTTCTTCACATTCATCTTCCACACACAAACACTTTCTAACCTTTCCTGCTCATTTCTTTCTGCTCACAAAATTACTTTCTCAAAATCCAAGGTTTCTGCTCACTTTCTACTCACAAGTGCTCTTTACTACGTTAATCACTTTCATCACTCTGTCTCTTTATTTCTGCTAACTGACTCTTTCTTACTCTCAAATGCTTTCTGCTCAGGTTAGTGCCACCTTGTCTCTTTCTGCTCACCTTCATTTTCTCGCAACCTTGACAATGGCACGCAGGATCTCCTTGAGGGCATTCCTGGTCTCATTTCATCTAGTTTCATAGGATCTTCCTTCAGACTGAGCTGTCAACTACACCAATTTTGTTGTGCTGATTCAGCCATCATCATTTCATGCTGCCATCAGTTGCCTGATCACACAGGCCAACTCTGAACTCAGCAACATCCCCTCACAAGTCTTCTTTCAAACAATCCTGCCATAGGTTCCCATGGGCCCAGCTTCTCCGCTGCCCACTGTGGTGCCAGCATCACCTGCCAGCCACAGCAGACAAAGAAGGCTCCTTCAGTGGCCCTTCACATGGAAGGACACCACTGAGAGAGCTCAGCAAGAGGCAACCAGCCCCAACAGAAGCCACACTCAACAGGAAGCTCCCCCAACTACTCAGCTCCTGGTTGATATAACCCCGGCCTCACCCAGCACCCCAACGACAACCACCTGGGTGACAGCAGCACCACAGAGACACAGGTGGGCCATGTTCTGCCTCTGCAACATGAAGCCAATAGGAAAAAGAAAACATTCTGCTAGGTTGTGACTCATTCACAGGTCCACTCCAACTTTGGGGCCCACAACTCGGGCCCCAGCACTTCAAGCCTAAAAACCACTTCTAACCTGACCTGGTGCTTTCCCCTGAACAGAATAAGGATCAGGTTTTCCAAATAGTAGATGATGCCTAGACAGGTAGAATCCTACATCTGCTAAGGCTCGACAGACAGACAGCAAGCTGGTGCTGCCACCACAACTTAAAGCAAGTGTTTGATGGTGCTGACAGTAGTGACAACTGCAGCTGTGATTCAGAGTTCTGAAACACACATACTACCTTAATACTTAGTGTGACCTTCTAATGGTGCTGGATTTAGACATTTTAAAATGCATTTTTCTCCTCCAGTCTCCAATATTGTTCTAATATTGTTGCATATAAACCTAACAAATGTAGAAGAAACATACAGAAAAAGACTTCGGAGATTCCTTCTGGTTTTGTGACAGCCTACTCACTGTCCACTGCAGACCCAATCAGACCACCATGCCCTATGTAGGCACCAATATCCAGTGGACCTTAACCATGACCAGAATTACTGGGTGATCATACCACTAAATGCAATGGATAGAAACAGTCCTGGTAAAACCAGAGCCTGACTTCAAGCTCAACAGGGTAAATGAATAACTTACTCTCACTACTATTTTCTGGGAACATTAGGTATTTTAATTGTCAAATTAGAGTCCAGTAACTTTCTAGTTTATGAAATGGAATTTAAAAACCCCCAATAAACAGGCAACAGCAGAAAGTAAATGGATAACCCAAGACTTTAAGTACCTGAAAACTGTATGATTTCTACAATATAAAATGATCAGTATTTTACATTATTTATGACTTTTATAAAGTTCTAGTCCTTCTGTATCAGAAGAAATTTTGTTCTATTTGTTAATTCATACTGCAAGCAAGTTCTTTACTAGAAAACTAAATTTAACTGTGTATTTAACAACTTAAGAGTTAAAAAAATAGATGTAATGTTTGAATAGCATATAAACATATCCATCACTGGGATCTCCAAACTTTAATAGATAACACATCGCTAGCTCTTTTAAAAGTACAGTACTTTATGTTCCTAAAGGCCTCCAATACTATTCCAGTACTGGTTATACATTTTACTAGTTTATGGTGCCACGATCCAGGTTTTGAAGCTTGATGAATTACTTGCACATAATCAGATAGTTTGACCTTCCTCGCTACTCCTTCCACCTTGTTACTGCATTACTTTTACCAGTGGCAGAATTAATAGTATCTGGATAACGGTTATTTGCTTTAAGATATATCAGCTGTCATTTATTAAAGATAAGGAATTGGCTAGCATTTTGGATCAAGTGCCATGTAATAGAACAGTGGTGTTCTATTTTTCCATAATATCAGAGGCCCATATTTTAAAGTTTTCAAAGAAGTATATAGTGATTTTACCCACCCACTGATGTAACTGTAAAGAATTCAGAGAATTTTTCACAGAAAAAAAAAATGACCACTTCATATAGAAAAGAAACAAACAAACAAAAACCTTAAGTGCTGAACTACTGCAGAGGAAGTACAATACATCAAGCTGGAGCTCCCTCCCTCCACAAGGCTTCTAAGCTTTAAGCATAAACACAGATTCAGAGGAAATACGGTCGGGAAAGACAGTGATGTCTTAAAAATTACAGAAAGAAAAGGGACAGACAGACTGGTATCTCTTGTGTTGATAAGCAAAAAATATGACCACACACAGAGGTAGACAGCAAACATCTTTCTGGCGTCAGTAAGATACTTCACTGAGATATCCTTTTCTTTCAACATTGTTCGCTTACCTACATAACTGTGCAAGACAGGCAAAGCATTTACAACATTAAAATTTGTTTAAAACATGACAGAAAAGAATTCACTTGCATGCACAGTAACACAGTCAGAATACAATAGACCCAAAAGTCTGGAAGAAAATAGTGCTAAGGTTTTGACAGTCTACTGAAAATATGGAGCAAACTATATTCAATATTAATGCAAATATGGAGCAAACATGTTGAAAACATATACATTTCTCTACTCATAATAAAGTCAATGGGATTATATAAATGCATCATGAGTTAGAGACATCTAGGTCGGCTGTACTGAGACCTAGAGTCTACTTTATTTTTGAGCAAACTGACTAAAATATGCTCAGTAATTAATATATTCTCAACTACAAAAAATTTCTCACAAACTCTAGGGTTTGATGGTTTTAATCTTTTTTCTCCTAATATCTATGCTTCCCAAAACTTCTTATTCCCCCCAGATACCTCACCCCTATAATATGAGAGTGTTAGAAATAAACCTCCAATATTTGAGAGCTAATTTGCCTGCCAACAAACACATAACGAAACACGTGTGTCTCCTCAAAACATCGTATGTTAGCGGAGTATTTTCCATAAACCCTGAAGGAAGTTTTGCAGGGAGAGGCATCATAGAGCCTAGCTGAATCAACTGGAAAAGTGCACAAGCTTGCAAGTCCAAAATCCTTTCAGTAGGCCTGACAAAACAGTCAGTGAAACAGATGATACTTAGTTTGCCATAATTAGGATTCAGAGGTAACAATTAAGTGATCAGAACATTCACACCCACATCAACCAAAAAAGCATGCATTATATGAATTAATTTTCTCCGAATCTGCCTGTCAGCAAATCATTACTGAGCAGGTATGTGAACACTGCATTTTGGCAGGGATTAATACTAAACACAATTATCCAAGATATTTGTCAATTATTTGGAAGTGTAAAGTCACCTTCTGTATAGTGCTCGATTACATAAATTTGGTCAGAATTATTTACAGTGAAGAGGGAAGTATAGGAAGAAGTAGGAATATAGACTGGCTGGTAGTCTGGAACCAATCAAACAAAAAATATTTTTGAAAATTACACAGTTACGGACCTTATGCCATATCTGCATTTATGAAGGACTGCCTGCAGGAAACCTTTGATGGAAGAGCTTGCACTTACGGTAGACAAGCAATCCGAAATGAGGTATCAGAGCAATGGGAACTAAGGTATCTGTGGTTCTGTTAACAGAACAGTAATAATAGATGAAACATGATTTTATAATCAGAAGACAACAAACATTAGAACACTAAATACAAACCCAGGATCCAATACTTAGAGCTAATGGGGAAAACTGAATAATCCACAGAAATTAAGGGCTAATGAAATGTTTTATACAAAGAAAACCTGCAGATAAAATTTTTTTAAGCAAAGAAAAATGCCAGTATGAACAACTGAAAGCTAAAGCTACGGGAATCCATACTGAAATTAGGATATGACTATATTAACTGTAAAATTAATTGTCTGAATAAACCATGAAGAACAGAAGGCATCTCACGGTTTTCTGATCAATACCATAACTTGTGTAACAAGATGCTAAAAGCTAAAGTGCATCACTGGTATAAGTCAAACAAGACAAATTATGAGAATCAGTATTTTTCACTGATTTTTGCCTGTAAGCACCTGAAATAATTATACTAAATGATCTAGTGATGTCTTCTATCCATAAGTTTCATGAAAATATAAAAAGCTTCCTAAACAACATGCTATATTCTAAGCTATCTGGAAAGTGAGAACCACCAAGCCTAACCAAATCTAATCAAATCTATTAAAGATTTCACTACTACTCCAGATTTTTCACAGCAAGCACTCAGGTAAGACATGTCTTCCTATAAAGGTGTACATAGAGACATAAATACCACCATAGATACAATCATAACACCCCAATACAGAAAGGACAGTCATGCAGCCACAGGGCTAATAACTTTGTATTTCAGTTAAAGTGGTGGGGGAGTGAGGAAAACACAAAACAAAAAAAACCCTAAGTACTATTCAACATGGTTTATAACTAGAACAATATCGTTTCTTGACATGGATTGTTCCAGATGCCTTGTACATCAGGACAGGAATTCTAGATTTACAGTGTAAATGTTTGGTAACTGGGATGCCAGTGAAGAGTTCACCTGCAATATTTAGCAGATGCTATTCCTTTAAAAAGGTATCTATTAAAAATAAGTCTTCATATGGAAGGTTAGGGAAAATACACTTAAGAAGAGCAGAAAGTAAGAGAACTACTGAGGCTGAGTATAAAGAAAGAAAAATAGATGCGTTTTCCTCGCAAATGGACATAGCTGAAGGATATACTCCACACAAGAAGAGGACTAGTAGAGCTGCTAGAATTCATCTTATAACTACTCAAACCTTGCAAATTAAGTTTAAAAACTGGCAGAGTCATCTGTCCTGACAATGTATGCCTAATTCTCCTCAGTTTAAGGACTAGTCAGTTCAGTTAATACATACTCTGTTTCACATCCCATGACTATGGTATCCCCAGGGCTATCTACTGTTACAGAATCATTCCCTGATGAAGGAATTATACCCATGTGTGATGCTACAGGATAGGTAGAAGTTAAAAGAAAGTTTATTAATTAAAGCACATTCATTTTGAAATAAATTTTGTATTCTGGTACCTAAAGGTGAAAAGGGCATCAGAAAAAATGAGGCAAACCACTTCTGTAACACCCAGTTATCTGTAATTCCATACAAAACCACATCTCCTAGAAACATCAGGTCTGTATTGTAAGTTGCTATATTTTGTAAGGCAAAGTTGTGAAGTTGCTATATTTTACTAAGGTAGTAATGACAGTTTTGAATGGCCTGAGAAGTGATAAGAAACACCACAAAAGTGCCAGAAAAAATAAAATCAAAACTACGCGTAATATTGACTTAGCAAGAAATTACTTCTTCCCACTCCTTACCAAGTATAGCGCTTTAATCACACCTCAATACCATCCTCTCTTTTCTACTTTGCAAATTGTATTTACCTCCTCCAGTATCCTTCTCTGGTTTTAGTTCAAGCTGCCTACAGAATACTGCACAATTTCAGCAGGAAAGCAGATAGACATGGGGGTAAAGCAGCAATTAGGTAATGAAAAAATAAGCACTATAAAACAGCTATTACTAATCTGCACGAGATACATTTACTTAATTAGATAGATGGAACTGTTGTTATGAACTCGTATTCCATGGATGGTCTCTAAAAGTAAGAGGAATGGGGGCAAACAAAATGCACATTTCATGATTTACAAACTTCCTATGATAATTGTGAAGTGGCAACGCAGAACAACATAACAAGAATAGTAAACTTAAGAGATGCTTTGCACTCACTCTTCAGGAAAAAATTATATAAATTTTTTTGCCTACAGTAACATAGAGACATCTCTTGTTCTTCTCTTGGCAGTCTTATTTCTTTTTAAAAAAAGGTAACTGACAGCTCAGTCTGCAGCCCAGCAATAGTACTGCTATGGCTGACCAAATGAATTCCATGTCAAATTTCAAACTCTGCTAATTACAAGTGGTGACTCTCAAATCTCCTTCTTGCTCCCTGTCAGCAAGCCTACCAAGGGCAGGCAGGAAGCCAACCAGTGAGACTGGTGAGCACTGGTGAGCCCCTGCCTTTAGAAGTGACACTGGGTCACACACCATTGTTGCACCCAACAGCATAACAGGGGACAGGGTGGTGCTCCTGTGACAGGTCAGGGGTGACCTGGAGAGGAAAGTGAACCAAACCTGCACCTCCCACATGTGGGCACTGCTACTGGAGGTAACAAAAAACCAAAAGTGACCCTCACATGACAGCTGGCAGGGGAGAAATACTGAGAAGCTCCACATGGTCTCTCAGTGAAGCACGGGAACGTGCACACTACAGTTTTCACAACTTTGTACTTTCGCTGGCACTTCTGTTTTCATGTACTAGTCCTTTTAAAACAGTAGTTCACAATGAAGAATGTACACCAGCTATTTTGAACAATGGCAATACATTACTATCTGACAATTTAACAAGCTTAATAACCCGAGTCAAGACCCTTTTCAAGGGCCCATTTTGCAGTAGGTATCTCAAACATAATGGCAGGCCTCCCTAACAAGCATTAAATGCATGGCTTTGCTAGATTTGGCCTCGGTCCACAATACTCACTGAGGTGCTGAACATTACCCATTTTCTCAAAATAGATTCAGCTACAGAGAAGTTGAGAATTATCACTGAAACTGGATCTCTTTGCTGATTTTACAAAATTAAGCTATTTTGTAAATATAAAAATGTAGGTGCATTTTAAGTGCCTAAAGGGTTATGCATTCTGAAAGCTAGTAAATTATTATAGGGCAATTCTATGCACTTGTCAGAATGAAGGAATTTAAAAGCATGCACTTAAGTACAGTAAATAAAGCAAGCACGCACATACACAGACAAAAAAAAACTTTAGAATTGTCTTCAGAAGAGGGGTAGGTTTAATCATTGTCAAAAGCAAATAATTGAAAGAAGAAAAAGGAAAAGTCACCTATAATTGTTGTGAATATTTCACTAAGGAAAACGCTAATTACCTTCTCTGGTCTTTTATAAGAGTGTAAAGACTTTAAGGCATTTATTTCAACAATAGCATGAATCCAACTCCAAAGTCCGCATCCATGCTTTTGGAAATTCAAGTTATATTCAATTTCTATAATTAAAATTAACTTAATATCCACAGAGGAATTATTAAACATTATTTTAAAATATATTTACAGACAAAGAATACAAGAACCCTCAAAATGCAAGAGGTCATTTCTAAAAATGTATACTTTGTGATCTATACATTTGAGATTTTCCCCTCCTGTAAAGCAGCATTTCCAGCAAAGTAAGCTTTTGTTGCTACAATATAACTATCACTTGAGTTTTATACTTCTACAGGAAGAAACCAGAAGCCTACTGCAAAATTAGTCACAAAATTAAAAGCTTATTTAAATTTAACAGCAGTACAGAAATAGATAAAGCACGTATTTTAGAAGATTATGAAAATGTTTGTTCATTTACATCTTGTGTAGTAGGTATATCGTATTATATCTTTGTTTATTAAGACAGTGGTAAAAACTCACTCTGCAGTGTTTCAAGTTCAGCCTTAGCCAGGGCATCTTCTTTCGCCTTCATTTTTGTTTCTTTATATTCTACATATAATTGTCTGGCATCCTTTAAGAAAATGTTGCAATGAAATTAGCATCCTTATACAAACAAGTTATTGCAATGGCTCTGTTTTAAGTTCTCAATTAACCTCGCAAAAAAATTTAAGATACATTTGCTTCCTTGAGTTACAGCAATTTTCAGTATAGCAGGTATTTGTTTAGAATGTAGAATTTTTGTGTAATAAAGACTCAAACGTAATATTGTTGATACTATAAACTATGATGCTTACTGAATACCTGAAAAGCAAAATGGTTAGAAAAACATTTCAGATTACTACCTATAGCTTTGCAAGAGGCATGTAACCACTTTGCTCACATCAGCAATCTGGAAGTTCAAGGAAGAAAGAAAAGTTTAACTGGAGTAGTGTGTGCAGGGACAAAGGCAATTGCTAGGCAGCAGTCCTCTTAATGTGAAGTCATCATGGTAACACTAACTGCATGTTCCAAAATCCAACTTGCTCCCTTTTTAAAACCAACTATTGCTATTGAAGTGCTGAAAATGTATACTAATTTTTTTTCTCCAAGGATTAGATTAGATTCTAATCTGAAATGCACTTGGCAAATTTACACATAAAACTAGAAGCCCTGTCACAAATCTCACAATAAGATACATATTTTAAAAATCTGGTGAATTAGTAATTATAGATTTGCATTGAAAGCTTTCCAATATGAACAAACAAATTGCTGAAGTAAGAGGGATGGAGAGTTTTCTTACTCTAATTTAGCAGTTTAAGATATTTCTATACTCATACAAAACCAATGAATCTCTAATAGAAATGTTGAAACAGACAAATTATCATCATTTCCAAGCATGCAGATCTATTGTATTGAATAAAAATTATAGTATTAATAAACCTAATTTTACTTCTTTATAGCCAAAAAGAATTTCATTCTCGTTATTACATTAACATTACCTATTCAAATATAAAAGGTAATTTAAATTCTCATGTAGAATGTGTTGTAAAACATCAGTAAATATTTTTATAATTTCAACCACAGCCCCGTAAATTTGAACGAAACCTGCTCTCATTAAAAATGACATAAGATACCTTATTAAATTTTGAAAATAAAACCAGAGTTAATCAGTCATTATTGCTGCCTCTAGTGGTAGATGTCATCCAAAACCACTGGTTTCTGCAAAGATACTACGGCACAACAGTTATTTTTTGCATTATACTGGCATCTACCCCTTCAAAGACACTTGAGGAAGGTAGGAAAACACAGGAGAGAATCGTGATCCAGCTCTGAGCAGAACTTAATAATATTTTGGAGACATCTCACCAAAACAAGGCAGTGCACCTGAAGAACAACTCTGACAAATTCCCACAAAAGATCAGTAAGGTTTCACCTCCTTCCAAAACACCTTTTTTTTACTCTCTATTTTTCTTTATATTTGGGTACAGGAAATGGGAAGTTAAATTCCACTAGGTTTATGTAGGAGATCACTGCGCACAGAAGAAATTTTAAAGAGTTTACATAACTTCTCACTGCTGCAACATAACACATGACAGCATCTCACATGCTTACAGTTTTGGTTTTAGGGATGAGGAAGGGGGATTTTTTGGTGGTTTTAGTACAATTGGGGCTAAAAAACGTGTGGGTACAGGAGGACTACCATTAACAGCACCTGTGAAGGCTCTGAAAAAACATATTCCGTTTCTATGTTAGAAAATGGAATTACAAAATTAGGATCAGCATTGGTTCTCTTTTCAGTTTACCTGAAATATTAAGTCCCTACCACATCTGGAAACTTTCCTTGTACTCTCCACATATGGATTATTTGCATCATTAAGAAACAGAAAGTACCACAAATGTAATGGTTAACTTCTGCTGTAAGTTTGAGACATTTGGTTGTGTGACATACACAGGACTCAGATATACTGATATCCAAAAAATGCTTCTGTTTAAGGCTATGATTTGAAAATGGCTACAATTAACAGGCATTTAAATTTAACCCATTTGACACTGAAAGCCAATATTTTATGCTAAATTCTGGTGTAAAATCCATTATTGCTTGTGGGATCTCCAGACAGCAGGCACTAGGGGGTAACTGTCAATCTCTCCAGCATGTCAATCATGGCACAATTGGAAATGTGGCTCAGATGAAAATGAGACACAATAGCCGAACAACAAAGAAAACTAGTCAGAAGCACGTAAATGAAATTTAGTAGTACCGTTGCTTTATAGATATAAAATGGATTATCACTGCAAATGGAGTGATATGCAGGTAACAAAGGCAACATTAGTCTTGTATTAATCACAGTTTATTATGGTTGATATCATAATCAAAATAAGGGGAGACTGCACATTTTGAAGCACACAAAAATGTATACATATAAAGTAAAGCAAAGGAAAAAAAAACAACAGAAAAAAATTAATCAAAATGGATTTTCAGGATTTGAAAATGAAATCCTTCACACAAAAGCATAAGAAATGGCTCTACAGGTTGTAAAGACAAATTAAAAGACATACCTGAGGAAAGATTTTAGCCACAGACTCAAACTACCTGGGTATTAGACCTTATAAGTTGATATGAAAAAAACACACTTTAAAACAGTTTAAAATAGGAAGCTCTTTGAAGAAAACTTCTGCCTTAACATAAATAAGCACATTTTAATTTATTCCTCATCAGTTTTCAATAGTATCAGTCTAAACAGGAATATTCATTTTCAAGCATTTTCAGTTTTGGTAGTAAGAGTATTTAAAAATAGATTTTTGTTCAGATTTTGTACTTTTCCAAAGTAATAAATTTAAACAATCATTTTGCCTCAATACAAAAATTTTAGAGCCCTAAAAAGACTGGCAGTATAGATATAGCCTCCTCCAATCTAATCATCCTTCTCCAAGATTCAGTAATTATTTTTTGTTTAGAGGATCTGTCCCCAAACAGCTTAAAATATGTACAACATCAAAATTTTATACCTGACGTATACTTCACCTTCAATAGCTAATAAACATAAGAAAAGCAACTTTTGTCCTCCAGAGACACACAAATACAAAGCTTGGAACTGACCTAACTAAAAGCTCCAGCTTACCTAATCAGAAATATTTTGTTATCATTTGCAGAAGTTTGAGAGATCTTCAAAAAAGAACATTAATACAAACACATTACCTTCCTTCACCAAAGCAGTAATTCGCAGGTAGCTAAGCAAGAAGAATAATGAAGTGGGCTAAAACATGCTGTTTTATTATATTATGATTTCCAATAAACACTTTCCAAAAAGGAACAAAATAAAAATAGAGCCTATTAGAAACACAACATTCTGCTACTAGTATTTCTAAATTATATTTCAACTGCCACGTATAGAAAATTCATGTGATTACCCTCATATTTAACCAAATATTTCAAAAAGTATGGAAGAATAATAAAATGCACAAACACATATTTTCAATATTTTAACCACAAATAAGAACCAATATTACAAAAAAATTATTGTATTTGAGTTCCTCTTTAGATCAGTATCATCTTGTGTCAATAAATTTGAGACTGCTAAGACAAAACTGCACTCTACTTAGAAATACAGAAATTTATACAGGATTTTAAAGGGTTTTTTTCTTTGTTTGCTTGGGGGTTTGGGGTTTTGTTTGATTGCTGTTTTTAAATCAACAGATACAGTATTTATTCAAGCTGCACTAATTCTGGAACTAAAAACATCAGTTCTGAATAAGACTCATAACTCGAGGATTCTCCTTGACTTTTGGGGTTTTCTTGATTTGTTTGCTTTGTGGGTTTATTTTTCCCTCCAGTTAATCTTCCTGGATTTCTGGTCTACCTCAGAAAGACTAGAGATTAGGAGAAATAAGTCAAAGACTGGAAACAACTTGCTGTATTAGCCATATGTGAATCTTCATTACAGATTTTGTAATAGAATCAGCTTCACATTTTAGCTCTCTGGGTAAGGAACTGATACAAACAAAATGCATCCCCTCAGAATTTACAGTTAACTGGAAACTTTTGCACAAGCATACTTAAAATCAACGTATTGAAATAATTTTATCTGCATTAATTCTTACGAAATCAATTTATAGACTTAGAGAAATATTCTTCATTCCGAAATTTTATACCTTTTTGTCTCCAAGTACAGTATTCTTGTACAATTTGTACCCAAAAAAAAGAAAGGAAGGAGTCAAATTAAAATTACTGCAACATCCAACCTTCAGTGTGGTATTTCTATGCAATAACAAACCCAGCCATTATACCACAGCAAAACCACCCTTTTTACAGATTTATAAAGTAGTGATATCAATGTATTCTGGTAAGAAATAATGTTACAAGAGTTAAACATTATGATTTATATTTCTTTTCAGCATTTTTACATGTTTACTCAAAGCTGAACTGGTAAATAAATAGGAATTGCATGACTTCCTCCTTCATAATCAGATAATCTTGCTTTGACCTTGGAATAATACCAGGTGTGGCCATGCTCCAGCTCTAAACAGCCTGTGGGCCAGTGAAGGGTGGTGGTTCCTAAGCCTCAGATGCACAAGGAGACCAGCGGTAGGCTATGCTACCGGAGTATCTGCTGGGTATTCCACATCCACGGTGGTGACACAATGGCAGGCAGAAGGGGGAACTGAGGCCAATGCCTCAAGGCTTCCCTGGGACCCATTCACACCCTGTGCAACTTCATACCGCACCAGCACAGTACCATGGAGAGCCAACGTCACACAAGCTGCTCTCGGAGCTACGCTCTTCTAACGTGTGTGCTGGGATATGCAGACATACAGTAAGTGATTCGAAGGAACAGAACAAAGCTGGCTGCCAGAGAACAGCAGGCAATTAAGGGCAAATTTCTTTAGTGTCTTATGTTTGCTTAAAACTTATACTATACAACAAAACACCTCCTGTCTCCAGAGCTTCAGACAGGACTTTGTTAGACGCAAATTATTTTTCCTCACTTGCATACACCCAGAATACTTGTTTTACCATCCACTCTCCTCTGACCTGCTTCTAAGCTTCTAATTGACCTCGGGGTCAAGAGCTTCATCCCTACTTTGGTTCTTCCAACAGCTGCAAAATAGCAAGAAACAGAGCAAATTGGCAATCACTCGTGCCACACATCCTGCAATTGCTCACTCCCCACAACTTATATCAACATTGGTGCTGTACAGAAGTTGGAACACATCAAAACCCTGTAAAGCTGGGAATTAAGGAAATATTTAACCTTACTGACTTGAATAAATCCCTTCCAAAAATCTGGGAGGTTTAAGGTATACATTATTAAATGCAATAAATTTTATTTTAATCTCACAATGACTTAATGTAAAGTCACATGTGAAGACAAAAACAACTCACATAAATGTTTGCTGACCTAATCAAATCTTGCTTAAAATCTAACTTTGCCAAAGAAGATGCCCTGCTGACAAAGCCTCTTGAGTTTAATGACACATTGCCAATCCGTTTAAAGCCAAAGCTGAACCATCTCTAAACAGGTGTTGAAATGTAATCACGGATTAAAAGAAAACCTGAGGACAAAATGCCAAGAAATTAAACACCTCTGGGTCACTAGTTTGAATCTATTCCAGACTACTAAATCAGCTACAGTAATTACCATCTGGTAGTCTACATAAAAGTAAATTACTGGCCTTTTTGTTTTAATTCACTTCACGCTACACAAAGGTCTCTATAAACAAAAGTTTCAATTATAATTGAAAGCTTTGTTGATAATCTCACCAGTGCAACTACATATTGAATTGCCTTCTCACTACTGGTGAGCTACCAGAAGCTCTTCTAACAGTTCACTGCTGGGGTGTATGCACTACACCTATACTATTATAGAGAGAAGATAACAGGAAACTATTTTCTTAACGAGAATCCATTTGTCTGAAACAAACAAAAATGCTTTCTGCTTCACTACATTCAGGACAATAGCAGGCTCATGTTTTAACTAATAAAAATATTTCCTAGTGCTGACCAGCATTAATGAAGTTGGTGTAAAAATAAAGACATTCATTGCTAAGCTTTACCACATTCAAGGTGGAGGAAAAGTAGTTGACAGGAACACTGACAAACACTCCTATCTTCAGTTTTCTGAAGGAAATATGTTATGAAGAATAATTTAACAACATTTTAAAGAAAGACTACTTTTCTTAAGTTGTATGTCTGCATATCCATAGAAAAAAACTCTATAGTTAGCTGGTTTGGGAATAAGCTGCAATTTACATTTGACTGTCCTACAAAAGACAAGTATACTTAACACCACTGTCTGTTCTGTATTACATTCACCATTTGAACTGAAATTCTTGCACATGATATTTAGCTGGTTTATTTCTTTGCAAGAACCATTTTTAGTTCCAATAAGCATGAGCTGTGTTTCTATATTCTTTTTCCTCTTTTATTTTTTAAAATATATATCCTTCCTCCAGGTTATTCTCATGAAAGAATAAATTATAAATGACCTGAGAAATGATATGTATTCTTTTTTAATTTTTCTTGAGCCTACATTATAAGAATTAAAGTTGGTAATAGTCAATGTAATTTACACTCCACTTAATGTTTCTTTCACACCACAAATATTTGATTTATGATATATTTTATGTGTTTTTTGCTTCTGCAAACAAGCTTAAAGATGCTGTTTTTACCCCCGAGTTTTGTTAAACTAAATGCGTGGTTATAAAAACCTATGTAGTCTCTCTCAAAATACAATTGTCAACAGCTTAAAACAACAATCACTTTTTAGTTTCTTTCATCCTCCTCTCACCCATTTTTCTTCCAGTTTCTTGACATAAAATGCAGACTACGATAAAATGGCATAGGCCATCACAAGGGCATGCAAACAAAGCATTTTTCTTCAGTAAAGGCCCACCTTAATTATTTTAAGTGCCTCCTTCTGAAATCTGACATTTTGAAGGAGGAGAGGAAGTAGGAGAAAGACACTCAATTCGATAAATGAGAGCCAGGCACAGGCAGAAGCTCAGCAACCTGAATCCTCAGAGCGAGCTGTTGTAAGTAGAACATTCACATTAACTAATGGGGGGGAGAGATGGATGCTAGGTAGAAGGAATCAATACAAGAACTGGCAAAAAGTTTAGATTGACCTCTCCTTGTGGTTTTTGTTTTGTGTTGTTGGGGGTTTTTCTGAAGTTTCCATTGAGGAAGAACTTGTGTACACAGGCAGGTGGTTTTGTTTCCTTAATCTGAGGAAGCAGTTCAGCTATTTCACTAACAGGACTCTGAAAAACTCAGTGGCAGGAGGAACGTTTAATTTAAAGTATTGCTACCCCTTACTCTTTTCTGTCCCAAATGGGTTTCATTTACAGATGGATGCATTTTTAGAAGTTAATCTACAATTGCATTAATTGCAGATGAATGACAGACAACTTTGAAAATAATTTGTTGGCTCTTAAATGACTGAAGAAATAATTTAGATTAACTCCATAAACAAGTAAAATCTGTAGCAGCCATCCTCATGTCAACCACTACAACATCTTGTTAAATAATTTGCATGTGTAACTAGCATATATAACACTACACAGTATCTGTCGGAGTCTTAAACTTCCAGATAAGCTGCCCTAGTGACTTGACTTAAAAGCCTGAAATACTCTGAAATCTCAAGCCTATATTCGTGTATTACTGAAGAGAAAAGCACTTCTATTCAAAATAGGATCTCTGTACACTAGGGTATAATCATTAAGTACAGCCACTTTTTTGCTGTATGTTGGCAATTGCAATTAAGGTAGAACTTGCTAATACCCTAAATACAACTCAAAAAGAGCCCAGAGGTCTCTTCTGTCCAGCTGGCTACAACATCCAAGGTATCTTTTGCACTGTCATTTCAGGAAACATCTCCAATATGAGAACATTGCTGCTCTTATGTTCTTCAGAAGATGTAATGCTTCTTTAAGTATTGTTAACAAGTAAGTTATAGTAATTTATTTCAGTTACCTAAAGTCGTGATTATTCTTAATATTGAAGCTTACTTATCTTCTATTGTATTTTAATTTAAATAATTGGCAGGTCATCTTAAACAACAACATAACAAACCGTGGAACTAAGCAGTAGTGTGATTTACATACGGGACAATTTACTCCAGAACCTCATCTCTGCATCTTCCTTGCTCCAAAGCCTTCCTGCTCTGAATTCCTCTAGGTCGTATTTCCCCTGCCACCAACCCCTCCCTTGCTAGTCTCCAATTTCCCATGACTTACTGTATAGCTTTTTGTCCACTACCATTAATCTAATAGATTTAAAATGCATAGCAAGAGGTATTGGCTAGGTGTCTATAAAGTGCAAAACATCACTTTCATTGTATGCATCTTTTCTGCCTATTCTGGCAGACATAGGAGCTGCTTCTTGAACAGCAAATATGAAACCTGTTATACTGACTTCTTAGCAGACTATCTTAAGGTTATAAAAATGAGATAATTGCAGCTTGGAAAGATTATTAAAAGTCCTAACATAAAACTCTTAATGAATCTTACTATATTCTGTAATATTTTTAGCATTTTGCAATTAAGACAAAAGGGAAAGTACTATAGTTCTAAAGAAAGCTTCAAAAATGCAGCAACAACAATAGCTGAACTTAATTCTTTTCCATCTGACTCACCTCAGTGAGGGATGAACATCAAAGCACATTTGGACACAGCAGCTGATTTAATTAAGGATCATGAAATTTGCTTTAAAAACTTGCAAAAAGAAAGGTTTCTTTAAGAAACCAGCCACAGTTCTGATGAAACTTTTAAGAGGAAAAGAAATTACCTTTTGCATTGCTTTGTAGGAAAAGTTAAAGGCCATAAAAATGGATGCTGAAAGACTAGATTTTATTGCAGTTATAACTTCTAAAAGCTTTTTTGCTAACAAGTTAGGAATTATGAATTATACACTTTTGCCAACTTGAGTAAAGACAGAAACTGCCAGTTACACTATTTATACATCAGAATTAATACTCAATATTTCTGTAAACAAAAGCAAAATCCACCTTGCATTCCCTGACCCATATTCATTAGCAGTGGCAAGGGTATTAAAAACAATGGGTGTCTTGAAGGGAAATGAAAAGAAAGCACACGTGGTATGTAAGAAGTTATTCTGATAACTGATCTGACAATACCTACACTGGCTGCATATTGGCTGTATTTTGCAGTTTATAGTATTAGACCAAAAAAAACACAATTGTGGGCAAATATGACACATCTATGTTTATAAATTACAACCATAGCTTTTTTTACTTTACCTTAGTAATTTCAGGTACCAATTTATATCATTATTCAGTGAGTTTTTTAAAAAGCTTACTCAATTAGAAAAAGTCATTTCATTGTTCCCTCAAATTTAAATGACATTAATATCTGCTATGAAAACACAGGCAAATGCTATTTCAGATAAAAATACCTTTTGTTAAGACCACTTAAGACATCGCTACTCCTAATTAGATGTGTACATATATCACCCCTCTCACACCATTTATTCTTGTAGTTTTGCCTAACAGGAATTGCTGCTTAATTCCCTAGCACATTAAGATTAACATCCATTTTAAAAATATTCATGTTTTGATGAATTTTCCTCCAAAGAGTAATTTTTTTTTTAATATATATATGGTATGGGTTTGAGCCAAAAATATTGTAAGAACAAGTGCTACACATCTGATTATACATATTACTTCATTTTTCTTGATGGTATTATAACTTAAAATCATTACAATTACCTGGAATAGCTGAGGTAAAGCTTTCACAGTGAGACAGAACCATATTCCCAGCTTGCATGGAAGTAAGTCATGCCACTGTGGTTTGTACAGTACTCTGCAATCAAATGAAATTACAAGTTTTTCATTACAGCCACACAATCTCAAAGTCACAACTTTCCCATTACCTTTTAGGAGGATCAGCACTTGTCAAAGCCTATAAAAATGTGTAACTACATAATACACAAGATATATTTTGAATATTTAATTCAAAATATGTAACAGCTTACTTCTAAGCATTGCTGTATTTTAATCTCTAAAAAGGGCTTTTTGTCACAAAAATAAATTTGTAAGCCACATAATCACTTCAGTTAAAAAAAAACCAAACCTGAAAAAAACCCTCAAGCCTTAACCAAGTGTTCACAAGTGCTGACAACCAGATATGAAGACTGTAGCATAAACAAAACAATACATAAAAATTAATGTCATTTGCAGTTCACTGGAGCATTACTCACTGATGTCATCAGGAAAGATGACAGGCAGAATGGTCTCTGATCTCCATCCTGCATTGATTCAGTTCATGCCCCTGCTGTGTGAACTATTTAAACCTTTTATTTCTTTCTACGAATCAATAGAAGAAATGGTAGTATATTTTGGAGTGTCCTGAAAGTAACTATTTCCCTATGTGCTTCTTAACAAACAATGGTGTTAGAAGCCTTTACCAACACACTTGGTTTTAAGTTAATCACATAAAAAGCCTTAAATCAGACAAGCATTAAAACTGCATAAAAACTCCTTGCTTGGTATGGTAATAAACTAAAGCTTAAATAAACTGAAATTTATTAATTGTACTCAAAGGCAAAAATCTTCAAAGACAGAAAAAGTTGCAAAATCTACTATGATCAGCTTCTAGAAATATACCCTTCTACAAGCCAGATAACATTACTTCAGCCTTAACCTTTCAATTCTTGTTGATCTGCTGAATAAACACCACACATTTATTTACAAATCAAAACCTGAAAACACACATACACTGGCACACTTTAATCATCAATAGCTGTTATTACAGTTATTTTTCTCATAAAATACTTCAAAGATGCAAGGAGAAAATGATAGAACTAAACCAGTACCTGATAAAATGTTTTAAAATGCAAAAAACAAGAGTTCCTTCCCACCTTTCATTTTTGTCTAGAGCAGCAAGTTTGGCTTCATCTGTACTCCTGCTGCCTGTTTTTTTCTTCTTCTCCCTCTTTTTTCTGCTAAGCAGTTCATCCTTGATGGAGAAAGAACTACAGTTAGAGGTTATCATTAACATGTAAACCACAAATGTTACTGGGACTCTTCTGTGAAGGGTAAACAGTAGAGTAGCATTTATGCAAATGTATCTAGGGGTCTTACATGATTAAGTAAAATGATCTATCTTAACAATAACTGTTGCCATGGCATCGAGTCTTTAAACACACATGAAGTCCAGTTCTGTCACTCATGTGTATCTCCATAGCAATCAAAGTTTTCTAAGAGGAGAAAGCATTCAACTTGCCTCCTTTCTCATTCATCAACTTCAATAATGCAGTGGAAAATAAAAAAAAAAGTAAATAGATGCTAATGTATGAATATTTTTCAAGTTATGCTTAGTTTTTTTTTTCTAGTCTACTAAGTGCAATAGATTTTTATATGACAAAAAGTAAAATAATCAAAGATAATATGGTTTATAATGCTTACAAATGCCTATCATGTTAACAAAAACCCAAAACAAAAGAGCATTTAGCAAAGAACAAAGGCAAAGCAAGTATGACTACTAAATGAATAAAAACTGACTATTTCTAAACAACATTTAGGAAAGCCATAGATATGACTGAAGTAGCATATGATTCTGCATCAATAGATGACAGAAGAGGTTTTATTCCTCTTCTTTCTTCCAGTTAAAAAAAAGAACCATCTCTTGCTATTTATTCCCAATTCTAGAAGAGTTAAGTAGCTTTCAGATTACTGTTTCTGATATGTTGAATAGCTCACTTCATAATTATCACTATTTTAAATATCATCATTTTAAAATAAGAAAAACCCCAATTCAAAACAGAGAAAGTGGTAAAGATCCCTATAATACACAAACTTTTGTGAGAAATTCAGTACTAATAATTGAAGCAAGTTTGATTTATTACCAATACTTACCAGCTGTTTTTCCAGGTAGATTGACCAAACCACAGCATAATGACCCACTGTGAGTATAATGAACAAGAGTAATGCCAGCTCAGCATTGCTCATTTTTCTCACCCGCCTGTAGTAGAATACAGGCTGTCGCCAATCTGGGAGTCCATTGATCAGAATATCATCATACCTACAGTAGTAAATATAACAGGCTTTCATGGAGAGCTAAAAATGAAATAAGCCAAACCACCCAATTATAAAACAAAACAAATCATAATACA
>VZZY01002296.1:0-19523 GCA_013400335.1 Eurystomus gularis
ATTTTGACCAGCAGGTCTCAACTGGGCCGCACTCCCCTCTTTCCTTCCTTGCCCAGTTTCTTACACATGGGGGTTGAGAGCTCTTGTGATCTATGGAAAGCATCCTTAAAGATCTGCCAGCTCTGCTCTGCTCCCTTGTCCCCAAGGACTGTTTCCCAGGGGGTCCTATTGACTAACTCCTTGAAGAGCTGGAGNTCCTTGAAGAGCTGGAGGTTTGTTTCCCTAAAATTTAGGGTCCTGACTTTGCTTTTCATCTGCCTCACACCCCTTAGGACAGTGAACATGATCACTAGCACATGATCACTGCAGCCCAGGCTGCCGCCAATCTTGATGTCCTTGATGAGTTCACCTGCATTTGTGACTATCAGGTCCAACATCACATCCTCTCGTGTAGGGCTATCTATTTCTTGCTTTAAGAAGTTGTCATCTAGGCACACCAGCAGTCTCTTGGATTGCCTACAGCTCACCATGCTCCTTTTCCAATGGATGTCAGGGTAGTTGAAATCCCCCAGTAGGATGAGAGCCTGTGAGTGCGCTGTCTCCTGAAGCTGGAGTAAGGCGGCTTCAACGATAGGGTCCCTTGATTGGGCAGCCTGTAGTAGACAGCAACCACAAGGCTGCCTTTCTTGTCTTGATCCCTAATTCTTACCCATATGCTTTCGACCTTCTCATGGCTATTTTTTAGGGATAAAGAACATAGAGGGCATACCTCTTAACATAGAGGGCAACAACTCCACCCTTCCTTCTGCTCCTGTCTCTTCTGAACAGCCTGTAGCTATTGGTAACCACACTCCAGTTGTAGGATTCATCCCACCAAGTTTCAGTAGCGGCCACTATGTTGTGTCAAACATCATCACGTAATCCCCAATATTAGACAAGCCTATATCCACATCCTCCAGGAGATACCATCTAGAAGTTTCCAGCTGCTGCAGAATTACTAAAAGCTCTTACACGCTAATAAAGATTAAATGCCTCAGAGAATATGAGTGTTACATTCGTGAAGACAGCAGTGTTGGTATGCCCCAACTGTTCCCTTATTTTTTGTTTATTACACATAACAACTTGTAAGAATAAACAGTGATGTAAATCCAGTTTTCCTGTATCTCAGGAGGGTACATCATCATTAAACCATAGTATACCTCTAGGCATAGGAACATGTGACAGAGCGCTCTCTCATTCTTTATTCCTAAAATTGGGCTATTTCATGTAGCATAATGTGCACCTAATTATCAACCAAAATAAATAGCATACCTGCATTTCTGGAACCAATTCATTGAGCAGAGGGGTCACTGCATTCCAGATTCTGTTCCCCAAAACCCCTGAAATATTAAAAAATATAAATTGTCCATGCAGTTTCACCCATCTTATGTGGCATGGTGAAAGATAGTCTTGCTCTTATTTGCTCTCCACTGATTACTTGCTTATTCATAGTAAGTGGAAGAGTTTCAACAAAAGCCAGTAAGAACATTCCGTGCACATCTTACAGATAGCTGAATAGTTGCAAGAAATCTTTCAAAATTTATCAGACAGCTGAGCTAGCAAGTAAACACAGAATTAGCCACAGCATCATACAAGGACCTTAGCTATCTAGTAGTCAAAAGTTAGGTAATGTGGCACTCAGTATCATAACACACAAACCTTATGTCTATATTCAAGTTAATATGTCTAGAAAAATTTCTTATTTTTCATGAAATATAAAAATCCAGTTCTTTGGGTAAATCTTCAAAGAAGCTCTTGGATATTTAAGTCCCATTTTAAGAAGCACCTTAGACAGATAAAGCTATGTTTGGAACACACATTTAATACAGAATTCTTTGTTTTTTCCAAGGATAACTAAAAGTAGCCTTTGTAATGACATTGTACCTGCTTTTGAAACACCTGCTCCCACTTCCCAGCCTGCTGGTTTTTGTCTGTTCATACATCTAAGTCTTTAGGGCAGGGACTACTGCTGACTGGAATGATGGAGTCCTGAACTCACCTGGGCCTGTGGGCATTCTTTTGATGCAGACCATAATATATATAATATATATATAATATGTTTATAGAAAAGAAAAAGACTACGTTCTTTAGCAGCTAGACTAAGTTTGAATAAGCAGCCACCTATTTCTGGCAGTAAATACATCAGAGAATAAGCAATACTGTCTTTGATCTGTGCTCACCTAACAGAAAAGGACTGTTTTGACAGGTAATTTCTAATCAAGAGGATAATACGGACAGTGCATTGCAGCTAACGCTGGTGAACAGCATTTTATTAAATTCAAATACTGGTGAATTGTCAGCAGTTATTTTAGCCTGTATGTAGTGCAGCTTTCAGCATTATTGATCATGAAATTTTAATATAATGCTTGGAAACATTCACTGGCATTTCAAGAACATCATATGATCGATTTAGAATTTTGCTGCCCCCCTTCCCCCCCCCAACAAGTCCTTATTGTTTGGTACCCTCCTCCTTTCCCGTTTCAGCTCAGCTGGTTACTGCACAAAAAGTTGCTTGAAATTTAAGTTTACTAAGAATCCACAGGCCATGCTGGCCTCCAAGCTATTGCCCATTACTGAAACTCTGCATTTCTCAACAGCTTTCTATTACTCTGGATTTATTTCACGTTTACCTCATTTAATGTTGTTATGCCAGGCTCCATTTTCCCCAACTCCATGCAACAGTAAAAACTCAAATGTAGTCAAATTTTCTCACAAGCAAATGTACCCAAACCTGAAATTATGATACCTTGTCACCCCACTGCCCTCATAATTACTAGTCCACTTCCATTTGCTTTCAACGGATACAACTTTTGGATAAAATCTTGCCTTCAAAATCAATTTGGACTGTAAACCACTGTGTGAATTAAATGCAGAACTTGAAGGCTATTGAAAATAAAAAATCCCAAACAAACCAACAAAACCAAACAAAAGAACAATAAAACAAATAAAAACCCCAAAAACCCAAACTAAAAAAGCAAAAACCCACCCTTAGTTGCCCACCCCACCTCCCAGTCCATTATCCAGATCTTGAAAATTGCCTGACTGTTGACTTTTCTTTCACAAGACTGAAATTCTGACTTCAACATTGATTTCCGCCCCCCCAGCCCCAGCATCCTCATTTTTGCAATTCCTTGTAGTTTGTCTCCCTTCAGCTACTACATCAAACCATAATATGGACAGATTCAGCTTGCACAGCCCTGTAGGAGACAACTGGCTACATCGAGTTATCACTTGGTGCCATGTCAACAGACATCCTGAAATCACCCCAAAATAAACCCAAGCCTGATTCCACTCACATGAATAACATCTGACACTGGATCAGGCCCTGGGGGCCAGTTTCATCTCAACAAATTTCAGGCACTTAACTCAGACACTTTAGGAAACTTGGAGAGAGCAAGAAAGCTTGGCATGTTCTCAGGGCAGCCCATCACTGCCAGAGCGTAGTCCTGCTAGGAGCACCAGAACTTCAAAATATCTAAGTATGGCCATTACTTAACAATATAAACCATTTTTGACGTGGCTTAACTTAGAAAAAACCAAAAAAACCAAAACCCAACACCTCCTCCTTCCAAAAAAACCCAACCAACAAAAAAAGGCAACAAATTAAAAGCATAACCAGCTGTACCACTGGCATGTTTAAAGTCCGAAGCAATATCCTGGGCAAATTCAAGCAAGAAGAAACATCTCACCATTCTCCCATGCATCTCAAAAGCTGTTAATAAACAACAGCAGGAAAAAAACCGAGCCCTTATTTTGGAATGAGAGCTCCAGCCAGCTCTGTGTTGGCTCTGACCAGCAGCAAAATTCTCAGAGACCTCCAATAACTTTGCTTTCTGTTTCTGCTTTACCTTCACAAACATCACACTGCTCAGCATCATTTCAGCCACCGCAAAGCTCCACATGTCACTCCCACCCCACAAAAAAGAAGCAACAGGTCAATCCTCATAAGTGAAATTTTACAAAAGCACTTTTAAAAGTAAGAGAAAACACAAGGCAAACGGGGAAGGAAAAAAAAAAAAAGCAAGTAGAAAAGAAATACTGAGCCCAACCTCTGACTTCTCTGTTGCAGAGAGTCATTTGCTGCCAGTCTGAAGCCAGGGCAGACCCTCCTCACAGGAGGTGATGGTGTGGAGGCCCAGAGGTTGGTGGAAGAGTGAATCATTGCACCTAGCTTAGCCACACCATGCTATGAGGGAAAGGACCAAAGCTTGGGGATGGGAGGAATCCAGACATGACCTACTGGAGGTGTACCTTGATATCTTACTGTGTAAGATACCTGATGTACAGTGTCCAGCTCTGGAGCCCCCAGCATAAGAAGGACATGGACTTGTAAGAGGGTCCAGAGGAGGGCTACAAAGATGATTAGAGGGCTGGGACACCTCTCCTACAAAGACAGGCTGAGAGAACTGGGCTTTTTCAGCCCTGAGGAAAGAAGGCTCTGAGAAGACCTTATTGCAGCCTTCCAAGTATCTGAAGAGGGCCTACAAGAAGGCTGAGGAGGGACTTTTTACAAATGCCTGTAGTGATAGGACAGGGGGTAATGGGTTCAAACTGAAAGAGAGTAGATTTAGATTAGATAGAAGGGAGAAGTTTTTCACTCTGAGGGTGGTAAGACTCTGGCACATATTGCCCAGGTAAGTTGTGGATGCTCCCTCACTGGATGTGTTTAAGGCCAGGTTGGATGGGGCCTTGAGCAACCTGGTCTAGTGGGAGGTGTCCCTGTCATGGCAGGGTGGTTGGAACTAGATGACCTGTGAGGTCCCTTCCAACTCAGAACATTCTATGATTCTATGATCTGAGGAGGGAGATCTCCCAGGAGGGAGGTCCTGTCCACTAGCCCCCTGAAAACTTGCTCCTGCATGGCTGGCGTGGCCGGCATGGCCACAAAAAGTTTGACTGTACACCTGGCTAAACCAGAAGCAGGTAAGCCCCTAGGCCAAGAAAAGCAACCTCTGCACTTCAGGGGAGCTGTCTGCACCCTACTATGTCCTTCCACTGTGGAAAAGCCCTGCACAATGCTGAGGCTCAGCACATGCCCCCACAAGGGCTTGTCCCCCTACTCTTGCCCTAGAGGATTAGAAGGAAAAGGCAAGAGGCAAGAATAGGACATTTTCCCAGTAGACCAAAGCTCTTCAGAGGCAGCCATTATTTGCAGAACATGAAATCTCATTTGTTGCCCCTCAGTCTCCTTCAGAAACAATATATTACCCAGCAGTGATTTCTCAGCTGTGATAATTATCAGCAATGACAGGCTATTAAGGGCTTAAAACTGACTAGGAGAAGCAATACAAGTAAGATCTAAGCACAAGATAGACTATATTCAGAATTAATGTTTATTCTCCTAGGCCTATCATTACCTTTATTTCCTGCTGTCCTTGATATCGTAGATGTTCTAATGCCATGTCAACAGTAGGAGCCAGAGGAAAATGTAGGCTCAGTGGGGCTTTGCAGACTTGGAGCAGGAGACATAAAAATGCCCAAACTTCTGGCCTTGCAACACAGAGCAGGGGCTGCTCTCAACAACCCTTTTGCCATAAGGATTTCCAGGACTGAAAGCACCGGCAGTGCTAACTCCCAATAGTGAGATCACCTTTCATCTGGTCACTCCAGCTAAAGAAACCCATCCCTACAGTATTGATAGCTCCAGTCTGGGCCACTGTGAAATCCCTTAGAGAAAATTCACATACACACACATATCCCTCTCTCAACATGTCATGTTTTATAGGCCTTGAACACAGGCTTGGATTACACGAGCTCACCTTTCACTCAAACAGTTGGGAAGCACACTAGCAAATAAATTTGATGAAAAACAATCGCTCTTGCTTCCGATCAACAAGCCACAGAATGCAATTACTTTTTACATGAGTTTGCCATTTACCCTACACTGAGACAGGACAAAGGGTTGGGCTAAAATGTAGAACATACAACAACAAATTCTCTTCTTTCCTATGTCATCCTAGACAAGTAGCAGAATTGTTCTACACAAACGAAAGTGATCAGAGCCCCTTGTGCTTCAGTGGACTGAAGTCAATAGCAGCTGAGTTACGGGGCTCAATACTGAGGTATACTAGCTGTCAGCCAGTAATGCCACTAGACAACTCACTGAGACAGTAGAACATCTGGTCCCAAAGCCCACTTCTTCCTGAATGCAGTGCAAGTGTCTCCTCCTTGGAAGACTGTCCTCTGACCATCAGGTGATGATATCAGCCAGCTAGGAGTAGCTTTCACCCTGCCCTAAAAGTTATGCTGTTCCCCAAAAGCATAAAATTAGAGAGGTACAATTCAAAGGCTTATTAAACTAGAAGACAAAAAACTATCAGACAAGTGGGAAGGTTGCTAGACACATAACAAGATTTCTGCAGAAGCTGCCAGCACTACCTCTGCAGAAAGCACAGGTGGAAATATCAACCACAATGACTAGATCTGACACATAGCCTGACTTTCACATGTGTGTTTGGAGCAGGAGCTCATCTTGGAGCTGCTAGGAACACTTTGCCATCTTCTTTGCACATAAGTCCTCCAGAAAAATTAATTCTGTTGTCTCTCCGCTTCCACAAGCCCACGTGGTCATTAAGAAAGTGGAACTGAAGTGCCATTCCCAAAGATTCTCAGGTAACTAAGCTAGCATGGCTAATGACTTTTTAATATCTTTTTATGCCTCCAGGAAAAGTGATTTAAGTAATGTAGTATTTTGTTTTCCAGTTCTATAAATCCATTTATTTTTGTCTCATTTCAGAGTCCCTCTGGAGTAGCTCTCCAATTGGGCTTATTTCATATTTGTTAAAATTTATATCCATCTATTGTCCTAGTGATGGTGTTGGAAGCCGGGGTGTGTAATCTTTTTCTGTTTCTGAGAAGTCATTTCTTTCTGGCTAACCTGGTCTCTCTGACCCAGAAGAAACTGTATCATCATTGAATTAATTTTCCTAAAAAAAAAAAAAAAAAGGTGGCTAAAATGAAATATGCCACAGGGAACTGTGTGGAATAGGAATAACAGCAGGCTGATATGTTCATTTTATGTAACTACTTCTGATCTTTTATGGGCCAAGTAAATTATTCTATTCTTCCAGTTCTTGTGGCTTGTTAAACATTAGAGGTGTTATTATACTTGCAGCTAGAAGAATCTTATTCTAGTACTATTTAAATATGGTTTTGTTTGTTTGTTTTTTAAAAAGAAATATATCTGTGCTTAGATAGAGTTACTATTAAGTATAAAACAAAACCAGCCAACTATAAACTGTAAAAAAATTACAGTCAAATGAATTGCAGGAGGCAAATGTGTTTCATCGAAAGTAACACAAGTGCTATCACTCAGACCAGAGACTACATTAAAGGAATTAGAGAGAGATTATTGTTCATTAGGACTTTATACTGAGACTCTTATGAACATTTAAGCAGGCCTGTTCGCAGCATTAAAGCCTCCTTCTTAGACCAGTTCAGAAAGTACTAGGACACAATTCTCTATCATGCCTTATTTTCAAGCCTATGTTGCAGGTGTCTTACAAATTATTACTGAAGGAATCAAGCTGAAAATTGGTATCTGAATTTTACCACCTAATTAGAATGCTGAATTTGCCACAACTGAACATGCCATATTTTTCTTATGCCTGTTGGCAGAGCAGACTGATCTTAGCCAGATACAGTAGTAAAGCAATCCATGCTCTTCCAGGGGCAGGCTGGCGTGAGGCAACACAAGGCTACACACGCACGTGGAGGACTGTTGAATTTCTAATTTCTCTTTGAGGTGGCACTCTACACCAAAGCAGGCCAACTAGAGGAGCTGTTTACAGGGGACTTCTGTTTTTATGAAGTTGAAGAAATGAGTTATATTTCTTTCCTTACAGTTTTTCCACCCCTCCAGGATGGAATCTGCTTATGGAAGTGAGAAGTGATTTTACCTCAACAATTAACAACCCATTCTTGTGGGGCAGTTGCAATAGAGTAGGGGATTTACTCCCTTCCATAGCACCTCACTGGTAACTTCAGAGGAAAACACTATTAGGCATAGCAGACTAGAGACTATACAGCCCATACTGCCATTATCAGGACTTGCAAATACTGCATAGGTAAGACCTTCACTAGCAGAAGATAAACTAATCTCAGGACTAACAACTTGCACAGAGGCAAAACTCTACGTATTGCCACAAATCGGCACCAGTGGATCCCTCTCTAGCACATCCAGAGGAATAATCCGTTTGGGTGTTAGCATTCTCTGTGCCAGGAGAATTACCATTAGCTGAAAAAATGTTAGCTTCAATCACTGTTCACCTCAAATTTTGTGCTGCAATGTACCAGATGACCTCCCTTTGTATTTCCAAATATAAGACACTTTTTTTCGCTGTGGAAAGGTGACTTTCCCTGACTTAGACACCAGCTGCTGATCTTTCCTCCTCTGTGAGGATCAGACACCAGCCTGGCTCTGAGATGCTCCTACTAGGTGTTTTCCTGTTGCACATGGGTCCAGAAAAAGCCAAGATAGTACTAGCTAAAGGAAAATAGCTCCTGTTTCAAATACGTTCTTCAAGCAGCTTGTTCCTTTCTCTCTGTGAACATGTGCTGACAGCCTGTCTCCCAGTCTCATTTCCAGCATCCCAGACAGGGGTGTTGGACCACAAGCAGCACCTGTCTGCTAATAGCTCAGGCTTTTAGTGATGGCGTGGAAGAGGTGGTATTACTGATACCTCAGACAGAGGTAGTTCACACAACATCTCCTATTCCTCAGTCCCATTCCTTTTTCAATAAATTACAGCCTGTGGAAAAAAGAAAAACCAAACAAACATCAGAATCCAGCTGACTGCTACTTAGACTCTCTATAAGCAGAGACAAAATAGATGACCCCTGTTTCAAAGCTCACCCTTACAAAGTAAATGCTTATAGCTCTCCTACCACCTGATTTCTCAATGGTCATTCCCATAGAAATTATGGCCTTCCCCCCATCCTACTGTGCTAACTGATCCTCTCAAGCTGAAAATGGTCTGCTAAACGCTCTTCAAGAACCAGCCAAAGTGGAGTAATCCGATTCCCCCTGCTTGTGCTATCTGCACTTCTGCTGACCTATTGGGGGCTTAATTATGTGACTGCAAGGGATTTATTTATGTCCTATAGGAAAGTCCCTTCAGCCCCCCTCGTCTGTTAAGCTCCTATGAGAAAAATATCTAAACTCTTCTATGTGAGCTTTCACCAGCGACCAGGATGCTTCACTCATGGAAAAACTCAGCTTTTATAACACTGCTTGCCAGTCATTCTCTCAAAATAGCTTTATATTCCACTTAGGCTTCCTGTACAGTGAAAGCAGCATTTCCATGAATTCCAGGTCAAAATATTTTTCAAAATATTATTTTTTTTTTTTTAATCTTACGGTGACAAGTCAGAAAGCTTGATATCAGAGGATTTATAAAGCAGTTCAGCCTTAATTGAACTTGTATCTTTCTCTGGCCTTAACATGCATGCTAAATGGGTGTAAAAGCTGTTGTATCAGCAGTTCTTTATTAAACTCCCTTTGTAAACCATCACATAAAAGACAAATTAAGGCAATGTCAGATTCACATTCCAGAAACTTTTATTTCCCATTGTAAAGTTGGAAGGTGACCGTACCTTTGATCATTGTACAAAACAATGTCAATTGTAAGCACAATATTGAATTGTTTTGCATTTAAAATATTTCATTTCAAGTGCACTGAAGATAGTTATCAGTTCCATTTACTTCAATGAATCTGAGCAAGTACTCACAGTGCGGTTGTGGCACAGCTCTCCTCCATTTGACTCCAGACCTTGTTTTTATGGTGTGGTTGGCCCCTAAGTACACTCATCCTTAAACATGTTATAGAAATAAAGATCGATACAAATGAGATCATTCTGTATTAAGATACCTCCCCCCCCAATCAATCCCTTATATTCTAATCTTGTGATTCAGTGTAATTATGTAATGCTTGTTCAGTGATGAATCCACTGATAGGTTGACATTAAAGCCAAATTTGAGCTATTCTAATCTGTAGCGTGATCACATGTCCAGTAACAAAAGCAATGTGGCCTCTTGGAGCTGTACACTCAAGCTCTGAGAGCGCTCCTCAGACCATCTCTGACACACAGAATAAATGCCTCATAAGGAGGAAAAGAGGCTGTAGCATTCCCTACAAAAATTGTATTTTGCTGTCATATGCCTTTCCCCCCTTTTTTCTTTCAAAATACTTCCATCTGCCTCCTGCAGAGCTTGCTGCAGCATCCCTGCATGTAAATAGCATGCTCCTCTATAATTAGCTTTCTCCTCTGTGACTTAATCAGTGATATTGTAAACCAGACACTGAGATAATTTGATCAGCTCAGTGGCAGTGAATTGTACCATGACTAAAAAGTCCAGGCTGCTTGTAACTGTAGGAGAAGCATCTGCTTGAGGGGAAGGGTGATCTAGTTGTTAGTTTCAGAACACGTAACTACATTTAAATCCTACAGCTAATCCCAGTTCCTATTCCTCAGACAGTCCTACTCCCTAGAGCAAAGGGGCACACAAGCCTTCTCTCCTATGATGTCCAGTGATTTTTAGCTACTCCATGCATTGTTATTGCAGAAGGGGAGGGATTGCTATACCCACTCCAGAAGAGATCATAGTCCCATGATTAAATGCTTTCCAAAGAGGCAGATTTGGTTTTCAGAGGACTTCATGAAGGAGAGGACAAAATCTTGTGTTTCTCCTAGCTGTATGAGTGGATGGGAAGGTATCAAGAGAGCTAGTTTTTCTCTTGCCCTAAGAAAATGAAAAAATACGGTAGCACCACTGGATTTTGCACATAACCTGCAAGCTGCACCCTGTGCATGCCAATCAGGTCAAGATAGGCAAAGGGGTGCCTTTGCTGTGCACAAGTGCTACAGCCTTCAAAGAACTCTCTTCCCAAATGTTTTTTGCTGGTCTTTTCCCTCCACCAAGGTAAGTCTGGTTTCAGAAGATCAGGTTTGCCATTAGAAACAATTTGCTCACGCATCAACATGGTGCTGTTGTTTCTGTGCATGTTAACTCTGGCTTTGCAGGTATATGCTTACATGGAGGTAGCATGAGCAAGTTTTCTTGCCTCATGCTCTTAATTACTTCATAGCACTTAGTGCTAAAGCTCTCAGCCAATGCTCTCCCTCAATAGCAGAGTTTACTCTTTCATGTACGTCACCTGGGTGTGAATTTCAGAGCATATAATATGAGCAAAGAAGAAAAAGCTGTGCAATTCTTGAAAAGAAATTTTGCTGAATCTATTTAGCAGTGAAGTAACAAGATACTTCTGGGAGGAGCAAAGGCTAAGCTGGAGAAGAGAATATGACTATGCACTGTGTAGACAATGCATGAACACAGAAGAAGCCAAGCCTTAAGTGGAAGGTGGATTTGTATTACACATCTAGGAAGTCAGTGAAGATATTCTCTGGCTGCAGTCATGGAAGCAATATGCATAAGCAGTCGATGCAAGTGACACACTGCTGTTGCAACACAAGGGTGAAACACCCATAGGCAGTGTTCACAGACCACCTTGGTAGGAAGAAGTTGATGGATAAATTGAATGTGTCCCCTTCAGACATCAAATTTTGTGTCCATGGATCCATACAATACAGCTCTGGCTTCTTGCCCTATCAGCAAATCAAACTGAAAACATGCCACTAAAGGGGGACATTTTGTTCAGAGTTTTGTCCTTTCCTCCTGGTAGCAAAATAAATAGTGCAGGTTGGATCCAGACTATTGGAGTTGCTGTTGACTCAGTGTAATGGCATAAACAGGCTGCTCCCAGTGCACCAGGACTGCTGGAGGTGTTCACAGCCTGCTTTAAAGGCCAGAAGGAACTGGGTAGCAAGAAATATTCTGTTCACCTCTGTGTGTGTGGGTAGGTAGGGATGTACATGTGCAAAACCACACATGAACCTTATTCTTTACTTAAGAAACACTGCTGCAAGGGTACAGGGCTGGATACTGTTTTTCCCTGTCCAGCTCTTCCCGGGGACCTCATTTTGTGGTCCCCAGGCACAACTCAAACCTGGCTCCCAGAGATACTGTCAAGCAGACAGGAGCAGCAGAGAACAGTGGAGCCTCAGTCTCAGCAAGCAGAACTGCAGCATGACATGCAGTCCCCTGTGGCTTACAAAACAGACTGGATAAATCAGAAGCTTTTCAAAACCCACAGTATCTACAGGAACAGACACCTTGCCCGGTGTGACAGTATTTGTCTTTACTTGAGATTCTTGTCCTGAAAAATCTCTCCTAATTTCTGTGCTTGTTTTGTATGAAGGCAAGACGGTAGATTCTGTCTTGCTTTCAGTGCTTTGCTCCTTTGCCATGATGTGACTGTGTTGCTGCAGCACTCTGAAAAAGCACAGAAGGAAGTTAGAAGCAGAAGTGCTACTGAGAAATGGTGAGCCTGGCACTCCTAAATCCTTTGGCAGCCACTGGGGAAACTGCCCAGCTTTAATACAGACCCTAAATGGTGAAAGAATATCTACAGTGGGAAGTTATGCTGGTGCATCTCTGCTGCATAAAATACCAGCTAAAATGACAACCCAGCCCATCTCACTGAGAAAAAGGGAAAAGCAAAAACACAACCTGTGCAAAATTGTCTTTTCCTGGCCTCTTAATTTGGCCAACAAAAGTCTATGCGGCATATTTATGCATTGAAATTTCTGGAGAGGGTAAGGCTTATTCTTGTAGTAAGTCATCACAACATTAGAACTCTATCCCACCAACGAGCTTGCATATGGGCTAAGTACTGTTCCAAGCAAGCACTTTTACTTAAGGGATGCTATGTGGGAGCATTTAGGAGCTGTCATCATTAGCAAGATTCAATTTTGGGACTTTGAAGGATTCTTGAAATGCATTCTACATATGTTATGCCTTAAACTATTTGCCATAAAACTGTTGTGTAGCTCTGCATCTTGCAAACTGAGAGCAGTGTTTCCTAGGCCATGTCTGACACCACTACTAAAATACTACATGCAACCATTTTTGTACTTCTGAAAAGACACTGGAAAGTTGGAGGAAAAGCAGAATTTTGTAGTTTGAGGAGAAGAAAAAAAACCCTTACATCAAGAGATTTAATTAGTGCACTCAAATTACCAAAATAAAGATCAAAATGTGACTTAAAAATGGAATAGCTTAACACGGGTAAAGTTCTGCATATTGATGACACACTTAGCTAAAGGAGAAAGATATAAAAAGGCAGCAGTTGAGAGCGGAAGAGGGAGAGATTCAAATGGAAGAGGGTACAGTTTTTAACAGTGGAGGAGATTAATTATTGCAATAAAATACTGGGGCAGAGGTGGACTTGCATCATTAGATAAGTTCAGATCAAACCTGCATCTCTTCCTGAGGAAATGTTTCTGTTACCCAAGTAATACTGTTCCCAGTACTGGAGGACTACATATTGTTTTAAGGTCTTGTGATACACCGGGGTGCAGGACAGAGAACCTATTAACATATTCTGAGGTCAAAATATCTGCACCGAGGATTCTTGCTAGTCTCAACAAGATCCCTATATCATCATGATCTAAGTCTTCCTAAAATATTTATTTTTATTAAGTCTGTAAGTGTCCTGTCCATCAGTTCACTGACAGCTCATCTCCATCACATAGCCAACAGGAGTGCCACTCAGTAGGTGCTCACTAGAGGGGAAGCTTCCATCCTGGTTAAATTAAAATAACCTGACCGGCAGCAAGCATGGGACAGTCACATCTCTGCAAGGTAGAAAGCTGAGATTCAGATGAAGCGATTGCTTCATTTCTCTTTGGACAATATTTTATATCATTATTTTGCTAAAGGCATCAAGTACCACAAATAAAACCCATCTTCAATTTATAATTGCATGTTTTGGAGTCTGACAGTCTCAGATTCCCTCAGTAAAAACTAGCCTGAATAGAGTCCACTGACTGGGCAAGTCCCACAGCAAGACCTTACCCTGAAACTGGGCTCATTTTCTGGCAGGTCACTCTTCATAATCACATCACTCTATAGTGCCAGAACTCCTGCTGCATGGCAGGGGATCTGTTTCCTTTAAGTGCACAAAGATAGTTAATTTTGGCAGATAGCCATTGCTCTAGTCTGCCTAAATTCCAATGTGTCATGGTTCCAATGCGAGATGAACACAGCAACAGATTCATATGCTGTTCAGCAGCTATAGCACCGCATTATGAATTCACCATATTCCTCTAAGCAATACATTCAACACGCAGTGTGGGATGCAAATGCTTTATGTATCACACCATATTTTTATCACAAGCCACTCAGTCTAATCCACTATCAGCAAAACAAACCTTTTGCAATATTTTCCCCTATATCTAATGTTTGGATATTGAGTTTGGACGAATGGGTTCCCTAAAGATGAACTCTAAATGACTGCAAGCAGAAAACATAATGAGGTTCATCTTGTGGAGTAGCATGAAATCATCTGCATGTACTTAAGAGTTTAGCAAGGCTTAAATACCTCGCTGAATAAAGATTGATGGAGAAGTCAGATCTGCAATGAATCTGTCTTTTGGATTGCTGCACCCTTGGCACATCAGCACTTTGGTCCCAGTCTGTGAGCATTACTGGCTGTATTCAAGTGCTAGATCATTTTTCCACCGCCTGTAGGGAACAGTGCAAGGAAGTCCTGCTGGCTGATTCTAGTGTAATAAGAGCTATTGACTAGAGTTTCACCACAAACTGAAATGCTTGAAGGGAGTTTGGCACCCAAGCATTCAAAAAATTCTCCTGGAGACTGATTTGCAGTATCCTGACAGGCATCCAAGACACTTCCAAATAATGAACAGTATAGCACAAATACTTGCACATCAGTCCAATTAATGGTATAGGCAAATATGACTGAAGTTTGACACGGCATTAAATACTTCAAGCAATAACCTAACAGCCATTCCACAGCAATGCCATTTTTTAGAGATATTATGCTTCTTTTGTGTTGCCTGCTACAGAAAATGTAGCAAGTGTGTTCTCTTATTTTTCCCTAAAGGCTTGCAACAAATAAACCAAGATAAACCTTATCCTGTGATCATAGGAAAATTCAGTTTGGAAGGGACCTCAAGAGACCATTTACTGCTCATATGATTCCCTTGTAACTCAAACTTCACAGCAGCAGCAAAGATACATGGTTTATTTGCCTGAGTAAACCTGGGTCAAATTTTGGTTTTACTATCATCTAGTAGAACAGCCTTGAGTGGGGCACAAGGAGACTGCCGCTGTAGGATTCAGTATTGCTGCTGTGCAGCTTTATGCAACCCTATCTTCTTTGTATCCCTTTTGTTGCTTAATTACACAGAAAGGTCTTGGAGAAAGATGCTATTTGTGTTGTGTGTACCATGACGGGGGTCTGATTTCAATCAGGGTTTGTAGATGCAACCATAAAACCATAAAACTGAGCATGACAGTGAAGTGATAGCATTACATGGAGTCTGCAGCGGATAGTGGAACTGAAACCTGATTCCCTGAAGCTTAGTCTTGTGTAATCAGTGTCATCTCCTGTGGGATTTGACTATTTCCATCAATAAAATACCAAGATTCCCACAAAAGTTCACTCATGCTTCAGTCTCTCTTTTTATAAGACTCCCATCAGGTGTCTGAGGTGAGTGAATTATTTACAGAACCTGGTTATTTTTTCTAATTCATTTTTGGACTTTTATAAAATTGAAAGACATCAATTTAAGTCTCTGCAAGGAACCACTCCAAATTATTTCTTTGGAGCACCATCTCAGGATGGGACTCATCTTACTATTGAGTTTTAACTGCAACAGGTTAATGACTTACTAAGTTATTTAACAAAACTCCAATTGTTTTAACATGCCAGTGAGCTCTCCAGCTAATGCTCATGCTATCTTTTCTACCCCCCAGCGTGTCAGAGAGTTTAAAACTGCAAGCCAGATCCAGAACCTGTAAACTGGTGTCCTCTGACACCTTCGGCCAGATATTCACCTGCTTTATATCGTGATAGAGCCCCTCAGACATGCAGAAGATATCTCCACCCAGAGAATAACTTATACTGGAGTCAGATTAGGCATTTTGCAAAAAGAGCTTTTATTATGCTAGCAGCCAGCATGTCTCATCTTGGGGAGAGTGTGGGTTACTTAGCCCAGAGCAGGACAGGGGGAGGGAGGAAAAATGGTGTTGAGTTAAATGACAATTAATGTGTCTTCTCGCCTCAATTTAAAAAAAAAAATCCTAGTACATACAATTTCACTGTGAGATTTAGAATAGAATGGTTCTGGTTGGAAGAGTCTTTTAAAATCAAGTCCAACCATTAAACCAGCACTGCCAGGTCATCACTAAACCATGTCCCTCAGCACCACATCTACACATCTTTTAAATCTCTCTAGGGATGGTGATTCCACCACTTCCCTGGGCAGCCTGTTCCAGTGCTTGACAACCTTTTTGGGGAAGAATTTTTTTCTAATACCAAATCTTAACTTCCCCTGGTGCAACTTAACGCCAATTCCTCTTGTCCTATTGCTTGCTACATGGGAGAATAGACTGACTCCCACCTCTTTACAACCTCCTTTCAAGCAGTTGTAGACAGTAATAAGGCCTACCCTGTGCCTCCTTTTCTCCAGACTAAATAACGCCAGTTCCCTCAGCCACTCCTCATATGAGTTTTTCTCTAGCCCTTTCACAAGCTTTCTTGACCTCCTTTGGACATGCTCAAGCACCTCAACGTCCTTCTTGTACTGAGGTGCCCAAAACTGAACACAGTACTCAAGGTGTGGCCTCACCAGTGAGTGAAACAATCACTTCCCTAGTCTTGCTGGCCATGCTATTTCTAATAGAAGCTAGGATGCCATTGGCCTTCATGGCCACCTGGGCACACTGCTGGGTCATATTCAACCTGCTGTCAATCAGTAACGCCAGGTCCTTTTCCACCATGCAGCTTTCCCATACTACTTTAAAATAGTATGGTTTAGTGCACAGACACAAGCCAGGTCTTTAAAACAGAAAGAAGGAACGTTAGACTAATATATTGTGATACAATTTAGTAACTTAAATTGCTATGTATTCTGCTTATTCTATTAGAAGTAGTAGTACTCAGGAGAGGTGGAGGGGAAAAGACAGCTAAAAACAGTAATTGTGCTATTATTCCCAAAGAAACCACATTGTTTCCAATGCACTTAGATGTTCAATTTGAAAAAAAAAGTTGTCTCAGTTGCCAGTGAGTAACTATGGGACCAAGTTGTCATGGTCTGTTAATATACCATATATTTTTGCTAACCATCTGGCTGCTTTCTATGCTTTTGTCACTCAGGGAGAATGTAATTTACAATCAATTTCAACAAATACCATATGCATTAGGTTGGGAAAACAAACGCTATTTCAACATTATACATTGTAGAAGGATTTCAGGTTCACCAGAGTTTCAAGCTGTTGAGTTTGTTTTGGTTTGTTTCTTAAATACTGTCAGTAGCCCAGCAGCTTGGAGATTGAGGGTCCAGTTGGTAAGCCTGCAAGCACTTGCTCAGCTGGTTAAGGAGAGGTATGCAGAGTTACTGAGAAGCCCCCTCTAGAGTCAGGACTTGTGAGACCAGCTCACATGGGTCAACTCCAGAGCACAAACCACAGCCTGAGAGCTTATTTCCTACTCAGAGCATAGACAAGGGTAAGGACATGAAAGATTCATATCAATTGACACCAGGGCTTCTAACCCTACATTTGGAATCTTGTTTGCACTTACTGAAGATGTAGGGTAAAAACTCAAGATCCTTTAACATTTAACTTCTCAAGGTTCTTTCCACAAGTATTTAGATATTCAGGCATGAAGGGGGGTTCTTTACAGCTACTCAGAATTTTAAGGGACAGGCATTGAGGTTTTGTGGTTTTTTTTCAGTTAACAAAGTAGAGACTTCCCCCCCCCCTACAAAAAAACCTCTGAAAAAAAACCCAGTAGAATTTCATTAATCTTTTCATGTGTTTGAAAGTTCAGATAGTAAATATTTTAACAGTGCTTCTAATTAGTTAACATAGTAATCTAGTCTTGCAAGTAGAACATATGGAAAATTTCTACTGAAGTTGAATGTTAACAGATGGGACTTTACAAGCAGTCAGCATTTATCTAATCCTTCTATTTAACTAAACTGGAGCTTTACCTCTTGCTTCAGGAAGAACAGGTTTGGGCCAATTTTAAAATTCCTTTGCTATTAAGTACATAATAACTACCAGATTTGGACAAAGTGGCAGTCTCATTTTCAAGACAGCATGATAAGCATTGATATTTTTAAATACCAGTTACACTAACTCCATCCTAACATTTTATCACAGACACATTAAGCAGGACTGAATTGCTATTCAAGTCATTAAAAGATATTACAATATGATCTTTTGAACCTCAGCTCAACAGCAATGTGAATGTCATTGGGGGAATACACAGAATAAATTCAGAAACACTTAAAATCCAACTGTCCATTCGTTAGATTACAAATGCAGACTCCTTTGTGGAAGTACACTAACTTCACAAGTGTAACAGCAAATATTACCGGTCTGACTTCAGGTATGTTAGCATCTCCATTCCTTCCACATGTTTGGAGCCTCATACATTGCAAAAATGTGTCTTAGCAACTGAAAAGACTTTTTCACAAGACATACAAATCACTGCCGTGATCAAAAGACAAAAAACTTGTATAAGCTAGTATTCCTCAGCATTCAGAAAAAGATGTATACTAATTTCTACTAACCAGGGAGTTGACTCTCCTGCACTACTCATGAGCAATGTACTTGGCAAGTTACAAATAGCACATTATCTGTAGATTTAATTTTTCATGGGAAGCTGTAATCAGCACTCCCCGTACAGGGTTGTTATTTCAATGGAAAGTGCTCCAAGAAGTTAGGCATTTTGTCTCCAGATAGCACTACATAAGGGGTATGATTGTTATTGCACCTGCAATGCCCTCAGCAGGTTAACTATTAGCTGCATCTCACATATGCTACCAAACAAAAATATTAACTCATTACAAAAATGAAGGAGCCTGAAAGAGCTATGCATTTGTTGTACCAGTCTGTTGTGTGCTATACCCAACAGGGCTGGCTGGACTCTCTGACAAGTCTTTTCAGTGAAAGATGTAAGGTGTCAGAAGTTATTTTTACAGAATAGCCTCTGTAGAGGCCTGTCCTGGAGTTAGCACCAGCCTGAAATAGATCTGCTCTGAATGTTAACATGGCATAAGCAGTTGGGTTTCAAGTTTTCAGAGATTAAGTAAAACTTTGGCATCAGGGTCTTTTCCAAAACCCTTCTAGAGGAGTTTTCTTTCTAGTGCTTCTTCTGAAAGCAAAGTCCCTTTACCCATGACTTCTGGCTTCTGCCACAAGGTCAGTAGGCTAAAGAATGTCTTTCAGGCATTATTTGGGTCAGGTCTTTCAAAAGCCCAGGGCTCTCCACACCATGTATCTTCTGCTCCTTCTATCTGAGTATTTGTCTCCTCTGTAAGCCACTTTCAATCTCCCTAATTTGAGTACATTAGGATATGGGTTTATTTTGCCAGCCTCTGTAAATTCAGACAGTACCTGACCTTTTTCTATCCTGTTGACCGACATTGTCAAATCACAGAATCACAGA